>CM018032.1:61686643-62286643 GCA_008638375.1 Nyssa sinensis
AGAAATGATTATATATATATATACACACACACACGAGTAATGTTGTGTGTGTGTCTATATTTAAGGTGAGGTTGATACTGCCTGTCAAAGTTTGCGTGAAGAGGACGGCGCGCACTTTCTAGTACACTGTGTAATGTGTATATAAAGTGAGACAAAAAAAGAAGGATATATCTATCAAAAGTTTAAAAAAAAAAAAGAAAAGAAAAAAGAAAGCCGCCGTATCTACTATAAGTCAGCGATTCACGCTCAGCCATATTAACGTGCATATATTAAATGCATGCATGAGGGCAGAAGGGTGTCACACTATATATTACTTCGAAGTTTGAAGTAATAATAATTTGGTTAAGCAATGGCGATTGAAGCCGATAACCAGCTTCCTCGAGTACATCAATGGCTGATCCCACTTCTTCTTATGCTGCTTGTACAGGCTATCTCTGTAGGAATCAATAGTTTCTACAAACTGGCAATTCATCACACTGCTACGCCTATGCCCCCCTCCATTCTCATTGCCTACCGATTTATCTTCGCCTCTATCACTCTCGCTCCTTTCACCCTTTACAAATCCAGGTATCTACCTCGATTTATCTACAAACAGAAACACAAGTTTGTGTGTGTGTGTGTGTGTATATACAGAGAGAGAGAGAGAGAGAGTATCTACATATATGTGTACAAAATATGTACTAACAAGCTTTAGACTGTAATATTGATTTCCTCATTTCTCATCTCACTTTGTTAAATTTATTTTTCAACTATTTTGGATTGCTTTATTGGTTACTAATAGATAATAAAGTTAATTTTTTCTCAATATACATATATATAAATCTAAAATAGCCTTAACAATTATATTATGCTGCTATAAAAAATATATTATTCTGTTAACAAATAACTATATATTTATATTATTATAACGGTCCTATCACTTTGTCTTTAAAATTGAGAAAATGAGATTAAAAAAAAGTTCATTATTTTTAACATTTTCCTATCTAAAATTATGTTTTGTGTAATTGCAGAAACACCATGCCCAAGTTGACGTGGAAGCTTACTAGCCTCACATTTGTATATGGATTACTTGGGTATATATATATATTGTAATTTTTAGAATTTATTTTAGCTATATTAATTCTTAGAAATTGATTCGAAGAATCAATTTTATTATTCTTTTAAAATGTTATTAACTGCATGCAGGGGCTCATTGTACCATAATTTGTACCTGACTAGTTTGGCTTCAACCTCTGCAACATTTGTCTCGGCCATAGTGAACCTTACTCCGGTTATCACCTTTATCCTCTCAGCCATCCTAATTAGGTGATTATTAATTAGATTAGCAATCTTAATTGTTCTTATTATTTTCACATTCTTCAGCTTATTTTTTTATAAGAGAATGTTATGTAAACTCACTCTCATATAAAACTTGATATTTTATTTATTAGATAATTTCAGAATTAACGTTATATTTATCTCAATTTTTTTATCTATAATTTTTATTTCACCAACCATATGAATTCAAACTTACATAATATTACATACCTTTTTTACACACACACACACACACACATATATATATATATATATATATATAAGGGCAAAGTTAATTATTCAATTATAGCAGCACAAGCAAACAACCAAATTTGATTTCTCGCAGGTCAGAGACAGTGACATTTCGAACATTTGTGGGAAAAGCTAAAATAGTGGGAATCATATTGAGCACAGGTGGTGTGATGCTTCTCACCTTCTTTCATCTTTTAGAGATTAACATTTGGCCAACCAAATTTAATCTACTTTCTCATGATATCGAAAAGCTCCAAAACCAGACATTGGGCTTAATTTTAGCTATGGTTGCCGCTTGTAGTTACGCCTGCTGGTTGATGATTCAGGTGATTTTACACATCACTACATTGGGAATGTCTTTCTATCGAGAATGTTTTTGGTGGGTTTAGATGTGAGAGTGTGTTCTCTTACTTATATTGTATCAGTTTTTTTTAACAGTTTTTTTTTTTCTTGTTTCTCTTAACCACTCCATTTCTTTTCATGATTTTCTACTAACCCCAACATTTCTTTCCATGACCTTTTCCTTTCACATTTCACAGGAAGAGTTTAAAGAAAATACTGATCAGAACGTTTTCCTAATCCCTTTCTTGTCTAATCTGATGGCTGCAATTCAAGCTGTTATATATGCCCTATGCATTGAGAGGAACTGGTCTCACTGGAAGCTTGGATGGAATATGAGCTTATGGGCTACATCTTTTGCAGTAATATTTCTTTTCTTTAATTTCTTTTCTATGTGATGCTGCACTTTTTGACTCGCAACACGTGAGGGCTCTGTGACCTGTAGAACACTCAGAAAGATGATCAGAGGACCACCGGATTGGCTCCGGCGGTAGCCGCTCCGATGCTTAAGTAAGTCAGGGAATTGAAAGACTGTATTGAAAGTCAAAGAATGAGCATAAGAATCCAAAGCGTACCTCTAGGGTTTAATATATAAGTCGTGGCTCTCCTAATTTTGATTAGGTTTTGCCGCCACGAATATCGGGATTTGATCATCAGAGATTTGCAGTTACCTTGTAGAGCATTGAATCGTAGATGGAGATAACCATAGATAGTAGTTTCCGTGTTGAAGGCTGTTTCCTTATTCCCCGCTTAACGGCTGTTAAGGAAACCATATATGCAGTGTCGAATAAATACTGTCCAGAACAGGAGGTCTGGACGATGTACATGAGAATATCCTGAATGCTTCATCTGTACTGTATGACCGAGTTCATCGGTTCTGAATGATATATAAATAAGAATGCCCCGAAGGCTTATGGCTGCTCTGTATGATAGACATATATGAGAATACCCCGAAGGCTTGTAGCTGTTCTGTATGACCGAAATATATGAGCTCTGTAGGATCGAGATTTGTTAATCTGATAGGCACACGTGTCTCAAACTGATTGGTGTGTCTGTTTATGGTATATCAGCTACTCCCCCCCCCCCCCGAGCCCTTGTCAAAAGCTAGGGTTGAGGGTTTTGTGAAGAGTCATACGTTTTGCCTTCCCATTTCTCAAGACGCCGGTTTAACGCGTCATTTATTGCGCAGCCGATACTCGAGAACTCATCATTACTTTCAACCGTTGTGTCGGCTCGTCTTGGAAGGCTCATATTTCGAATGTGTATATAGAGAGAGGGAAAAGCCTTTCATACCTTTCTTCTGCATTTACTTCTACAGTACCAGACCGCCATTCGACATATCTTGAAGTTTTGGAGGATCCCCGGTGTTCATAACTCTTTCTTGGTTTCAGGTTCGACTTTTAGTCCCCTTCTTCATTCCTTCTTATTTGTTTCATCTCTTTCTCTTGTTCGCCATGTCTGGCTTAGAATCACACTCTGGTTTGGGAAGTCCTTCTGAGACTGATCCTCAAATGCAATTAGTGAATGTTGACGAAAATAGAATGGTAGTTCCTCCCTCTAGTCCGGGGGTCAGGATTGTCGATGCTTTTGATGATCCCCCGAGCAGGGCTGGCGAGACCTCTGGTCGGTCTGGTCGCAGAGAAGAGGGTGAGAGTGTAATTATTGAAAGTATGCTGAAGGAGTTATGGGCGAAGTTCAAACTTCCCAAAAATGTCGCTTTCAGGGTCCCAGATTCTCAAGATCGCCCGGGCGATGTTAGAGATGGAGAAATCTGTGCCTATCTGGCCTGGTTTGAACTGGGTCTTACACTCCCCTTTCCTGATATAATAAAACAATTCTTTTGTTGGTTTGATCTGTGCCCCGCAGACCTGAACCTTAACAGTTGGAGACATCTGTTGAGCTTTATCGTATTAGGGCATATGAATAATGTCGAGGTGTCCCTTGACCTGATCCGTAGCAATATGGATCTAAAACTTCAAAAGGCGGAAGGCCTTTATTACATGTCTTTTGATAGTGGGTTCAGACCCCTTACTTCTGTGCCCTCCTCCAACAAGACCTGGAAGAAATGGTACTTCTTTATTAAAGGAGGATGGGAATTCAAGAACTTCGAGGGTCAACCTTCCACATTCCCTCGAACCACTGGGCCAAGGGGTGAGGTTTAACTTTTCTGTGGCTGCGTTGACTCTGTTTTGTTTGCCAATTTGTTGAACTGATCAATTTCTGTGTTTGCTTTGCAGTTAAGAGTGCGTGGAAGAGACCAGATTTCTCTCCCGCGATTCAGAAGCAGTATAAGAAGCTTTTGAAGCCCAGCATTAGGGATCATTCTTCCATTGTCAACCCTGATAAATTAATGGCTGCCAGGGATAGTGTCGAGGAGATTGCTGATAATGTGATGGCTCAGTGGGAGTCCGGGCCATCACCGCCTGCGGTGGGGAGAGGCTTCTTCTCCAGTGGTCCCTCCCGTTCCTGAAGAAGCGGAGGCTGATTTCATCCTCTCCCGGGCCTGCTGAGAGGGAGGAAGAGGCTCCCGTCCCTATCACGGTGGTTCCTCCAATCCCGTCTCGTCGAGCGGGTAAGGAGGCATCATCATCGGTGGCTCCTGACGTTGCTGGTCAGGGAGCCAAGAAGATTCTGAGTGAGTTCTGGGCCAAAGGCTCAGTTAAAATTAAGCCTCAGGCGTCTGGGAAGCTTCTTGCTGACTTGACCGCTCTTCAGGTTAAGGTGAGCTCGTTAGGACCATATTTTCCTTACCTTTAAGCGTTTCTACTGGTGTTTGAATCGTTTTCTTTGTGTTATGCAGACCTTGCATACCCTTTCTGCTTTGGTGGAGGTTTCTCCATCTGTGGAGGAGCTCGACCAACTTAGGGCCAATCTGGACGAACTGGGACTCCAGTTGGGTACTGCTCGGTCGGAGGCTCATGACTCTGCGGAGAAGTTGAAGGAGTATCAGAACTCCTTGACCGTGATGGAGTCGGAGAGGAACCTTGCCGTTGAGCGGGCGAGGAGGTTGCAGGTGGAGATGAACGGCTTGCGGTACCAGCACCGTAGGCAGCTCGATGAAGCCGTGGAGCAGGCACTGATGGACAATGAGGATGAGATGAGGTCGAAGCTGGAAGGAATGGCCCATCGCTTGATTACGTTTGGGTTTAATAACTTCCGCTCTCGGCTTCTTGCCAAGTTTCCCGATCTAGATGTCTCCTTTATTGTGCCGCCTGGGTCTGAACCTCCAGAGGTCAACCAGGACGAAGTGGCTGATGTCCTCCCGGCCGATCCCACGGATGTGGTTGTACCGACTGAGGTGGTTGATACTGTACCTGCCGAACCTTCTCCTGTCGTTGATCCTGTTTCTGCTGATTAGGCTTAGGATCCATATTTTGTTATTTTTCAATGTACTTGAGACATACATTTGTTTAATGGAACAGTCTTTTGGTTAATGCTCGCCTCTTTGGTTATATTGCTCTGTAGCATTTGTGCGTATCTTTGAGTTATGTAGCTCTGTAGTGCCTTAACATGTAGTTGATGGTAATAATTGTTGCAAGTTACACTGCTCTGGAGTTTAGTGTATACCAGATCAGATTTTCTTCTGCAGGAAGCTGTGTTCCGAACTTCTTTACTTGCCTTAGGCCAGTAATTGGAGACTTCTGTTTTGAAGTATTTCAAAGCTGACCGTTCTGAATTCGGGGACATAATAATAAGTGGATATCTTTGCGGTTGTAGTTTGGTTGATCAGATCTTCTGTCTCCAGATCTGTTAGAAATCAAGAAACGTCATAGTTGATGGACCTCTGTTGTACACGTGGTCCTGTAAATGTTAATGACATGGAGAAACCGTCACGTCACATACATGGGAAAGATTAAAAGCCTGTGTATTATGTGTATGGCCCTGCCTTTTGTTTCTCCCGAGAAGGTGGTTTAATACTCCATTATTGCACCTTCGCCGTTTGGGATTTCGAAGCTAGCACTTCGCTTAACCGTTGTGACGGTTCAACTGGGTGGCCTTTGGTCTTCCAGTGTCTATATATATGGAAACGAGGGCATATGGTTGTGCTCAACCCTTCTGCTCTCCGAATTGTTTGTAAGAGAGGTTTTTATATGCTGCCGGAGTTCTTCTACTCGTTTGGAGATGATGGATGATTCCTTGCCTGAGTTGGGAATAACTGAACTGTGGCCAAAAGTTAACCCTCCCCTATTTTCAGTCTCCAAGGAAGGATTGAAGGAGGCACAAGTCTTCTTGTTTCCTCCGATATCTAGTCGAGATTTCTCCGACTGGTGGTGGTCCCTCCCTGATTCAACCGAGGCCTGGAGCGTTGGTGATGAAGACGAAGGTGAGTTGCCTCCTCTTCCTTACGCCCTGTCAGAGACCCTTGCTCCAAGTGGCTGGGGTGAAACAGATGGTGTGAAGAAGAAGATTGAAGGTGGGTTGCCTCCTCCCGCTTATAACTTGGCAGTGACAACTGCTCTGAGGGAGATGAACGGGGGCCGCCTCCTCCCCTTTGTGACTTGGCAGGAACCCTTGCTTCAATTGGCTGGGGCGTTATGCCGATTACAAAGGTGGAGAACGAAAAGTCTTCTGAGGCTCAGAGCCCTCATCATCGGTTGGTCATGGGACCAGTGATAGTGATGATGAAATGGCCTGGGCACTACTTGATGCAGACTGGGGTTCAGGGTTCCTTCCTTTCAAATGGAGCCGATGAAGGTGGTTTTGAAGGTTTTGGATCTTGTGCCCCTTTGTCATCCCAGGAGAAGAGCCATTATGTTGCCAAGCGTAGCTTCTGTAATAGCTTCTGTAGTAGTGTCTTGGTACTGATGTAAATCTTTTGAGTTATCAATAAAGTTGAATTTCTTCTTCTCAGATCTGATATTTTCTGTGAATGTGCTCTTTTGAAACTTAAGCACCTTCTAATGCATTGCCGATTGTTCTGAAAATAAATCAAAAACTTAGAAAAATGCCAGAATCGAAGTACTTCACCTTTGGTTGAAACCATGGTGCTGGTTTGTTTGACAGATAAGTCAAATAATGTAAGTGTCAGATCCGAGGTATTCCGTTCTAGGAAACTTTAGTTGACAGATGCTCGGAACTTCTGCCTTTGGATAGACTGGATCACAGAATCCGCTAGTTGAAGATGGACTAGGCTCTGAAGGCCTGTGCATTGATAGATAGACCAGGCTCTGGAGGCCTGTGCATTAATATATGGACCAAGTCATAAGACTTGTGCATTAATAGATGGACCAGGCTCTGAAGACCTGTGCATTAATAGATGGACCAAGTCATAAGACTTGTGCATTAATAGATGGACCAGGCTTGAAGGCCTGTGCATTAATAGAGGGACCAGGCTCTGGAGGCCTGTGCATTAATAGATGGACCAGGCTCTGAAGGCCTGTGCATTAATAGATGGACCAAGTCATAAGACTTGTGCATTAATAGATGGACCAGGCTCTGAAGGCCTGTGCATTAATAGAGGGACCAGGCTCTGGAGGCCTGTGCATTAATAGAGGGACCAGGCTCTGAGGCCTGTGCATTAATAGATGGACCAGGCTCTGAAGGCCTGTGCATCAATAGATGGACCAAGTCATAAGACTTGTGCATTAATAGATGGACCAGGCTCTGAAGGCCTGTGCATTAAACTTAGATGGACCAGGCTCTGAAGGCCTGTGCATTAATAGATGGACCAAGTCATAAGACTTGTGCATTAATAGATGGACCAGGCTCTGAAGACCTGTGCATTAATAGATGGACCAAGTCATAAGACTTGTGCATTAATAGATGGACCAGGCTCTGAAGGCCTGTGCATTAATAGATGGACCAGGCTCTGGAGGCCTGTGCATTAATAGATGAACAGTTTTAAGGAAGTAAAAGAAAAAAATCTTCATTGATAATACTTCCACAAGTGTTCTACGTTCCATGGCCTAGGAACAGGTTTCCCAGTCGTGTCTTCAAGCCAGTAAGTGGTAGGTCGAACGACCTTCGTTACTTTGTAGGGGCCTTCCCAATTTGGTGACAACTTTCCCATGGTGGGATCCTTGGTGTTTTGAAAGACTCTTCTTAAGACGAAGTCTCCAACTTGAAAGCTGACTGTCTTGAGTTCTATCCTGGATTTATTGACCATTCTTTGTTGGTAGGCTTCCATCCTGATGCTGGCCTGATCCCTTCTCTCTTCGAGCAAATCCAAGTTCTCCATCAGCTGCTGATCATTGGATTCTTGCTCAAAGGCCTCAGTCCTCAGAGTTGGCATACCGATTTCAACCGGAATTACTGCTTCTGTCCCATAGGCTAATGAGAAGGGTGTTTCAGAGGTGGGAGTTCTTCTGGTTGTACGGTAGGCCCAAAGGACTCCTGGGAGCTCTTCTGCCCACTTCCCTTTGGCTTGTTCCAACCTTTTCTTTAACCCATCAAGGATTGTTCGGTTGGTGACCTCTGCCTGCCCATTTGCTTGTGGGGCCTGGAGAGGCAAAGTGCTGCCTGATGTTGAGATTTTCGCAGAATGCCTTGAAGCCTTTACCAGTAAATTGTGTCCCATTATCCGAGATAATTACACGTGCTATGCCAAACCTGCAGACAATGTTCTTCCAGGTGAAGCTTTCGACTTCCTTTTCTGTAATATGCGTTAAAGGCTCGGCTTCGGCCCATTTAGAGAAGTAGTCGATAGCCACCAAGAGGTACTTCCTATTTGGAGGTGCTCGTGGTAACGGGCCCACAATGTCCATTCCCCATTGAGCAAAGGGCCAAGGACTAGGAATCGGGATGAGCTCGTGCTGAGGCTGGTGTTGGTACGAGGCGAATCTCTGACATTTGTCACACTTCCGAACATATTCTTTAGCCTGTTTCAGCATGCCGGGCCAGTAGTAGCCCTGTGATAGAGCTCGGTGGGCTATAGTTCTGCCCCCATTGTGATTCCCGCAAATTCCCTCGTGAATTTCAGCCAAAACATATTGTGACTCGTCTGGAGCCAAACACTTTAACAGAGGTTGAGAATATGACCTCCTGTAAAGTTTGTTGTTCAGGATCAGGTACCGAGCCGCTCTGATTCGGATTCTCCTGACTTTGTTTTTATCCTCTGGGAGGAGCCCGGATCTTAGATACTGGAGGATTGGGGTCATCCAGCTCTGGGTCTGTTCATCAATTTGAGCAACTGATGCTTCCTCAATGCTGGATCCTGGCTGAAAAGAGATTTTAACGGTGGAGTCTGTTTCATACTTGAGGCGGGAGGCCATGTTAGCCAGAGCATCTGCTCTGCAGTTCTGACTTCTCTCAATCTTCTGGATAGTGAAAGTCTGGAAAGAATGCTTTAAATGGTTCACCAGTTCGGAGTACCGAAGCATCCTGTCATCCTTAATGGCAAACTCTCCCAAAACTTGGCTTACTACCAGTTGGGAGTCAGAGAAGACATCGAGGTTCTGAGCCTCGCATTCCAGGGCAAGCTTCATCCCTAAGATTAGGGCCTCATATTCAGCTTCATTATTAGAAGCTCTAAATCCCAGGCTGACTGCTTTTTCCGATGTTAGTCCATCAGGGGACTGTAGTACCAGTCCTACCCCTGATCCTTGATCGGTTGATGATCCATCAATATACAGCAGCCAGGTTCCTGTAGTTTCGGCGATTTGTGCTTCGTTCTGCAGTGCCGGGGTGAACTCGGCTACAAAGTCAGCTAAGGCCTGCCCTTTAATGGAGTTTCGGGATACATATGCTATGTCAAACTCCCCTAGCTCCACAGACCACTTGACCAATCTTCCCGATACCTCGGGTTTCCTCAGTATTGACTTTAGAGGATAGGCAGTTGGAATCTCAATTGGATGGGCCTGGAAGTAAGGTCGAAGCTTCCGGGCTGATATGACCAAGGCATAGGCCAGCTTCTCTACTTCTGGGTATCTTTTCTCCGTGTCAAGTAGTGCCCTACTGACGTAGAATATAGGCCTCTGTACTCCTTTGTCCTGTCTGATTAGTGCGGAACTGACCTGCGTTCTCAGAGACTGCTAGGTACAGGAGCAGCTTTTCTCCTTGTACAGGTTTTGACAGGAGCTCTGGAGAGGCTAGGTACTCCTTTAGTTCTTGGAAGGAATGCTCGCATTCTTCTGTCCATTGCAAAGCCTTGCTGCCCTTTAGAGCTTTAAAGAAAGGTAGGCAGCGATCGGTGGACTTGGATATAAATCTGCTCAATGCGGCGACTCTGCCGTTCAGTGCCTGAATCTCCTTTCTGGTCTTTGGCGACTTCAGTCCAATCAGGGCTTGGATCTGAGTGGGATCTGCTTCGATACCTCTTTGAGAGACGATGTACCCCAAGAATTTTCCCTTCGTAGCTCCGAAGGTACATTTCGAGGGGTTGAGCTTCATCTTGTGCTGTCTGAGGATATCGAAGGTCTGGGCTAAGTGCTGGAGGTGGCTGCCTTTCTGGAGGCTCTTTACCAGCATGTCGTCGATGTATACCTCCATGGTGCTGCCAAGCAGTGGGCTGAACACCTTGTTCACCAACCGTTGGTAAGTGGCTCCAGCATTCTTCAAACCGAAAGGCATCACTCTGTAGCAGTAGAGTCCTCTTTCGGTTATGAAGGCAGTCTTTTCCTGATCTGGAGGGTACATCTGGATCTGGTTGTATCCAGAGTAGGCGTCCATGAAACTCATAAGCTCATGCCCTGCAGTGGCGTCAACCAGTTGATCTATTCTCGGCAGTGGAAAGCTGTCCTTGGGGCATGCTTTGTTGAGGTCTGTATAGTCAACACAGACTCTCCACTTGCCGTTCTTCTTCTTGACGAGCACAGTGTTGGCTAGCCACTCGGGATAGAAAACTTCCCGTATCATCCTGGCGTCCAGCAGCCTCTGGACTTCTTCGTCTATAACCCGATGCCGTTCGGGAGCGATCGGTCTTCTCTTCTGTCTGACTGGGGGGTGATCTGGATCTACCATCAGTTTGTGAGTTATCAGATTAGGGTCTATTCCCTCCATGTCCCTGGTTTCCCAAGCAAAGATAGAGAGGTTGTTCTTCAGAAACCTGACTATCTTTTCCTGCTCGGCGGGCGTAAGGTCTGGGCCGATGTACAAATAACGCCCCTCTGCTTCTGAACTGACCAGTATCTTGATCGGCTCGCCAACAGGCTTGGCTCGGCTATCACGTCCCCTTGGGCTCAGGGGCTCTTCAACGCCGGATGGGCAATCTTCCACCTCGGGAGTGTGAGTGAAAACCAGATCTGCACAGTCCCGAGTGTACTGTAATTGCTATTTTGGAGCTGTCTCCTTGAGGGCAATAGCGTGACATTCTCGTGAGGTTGGCTGACATCCTCGGACCGAGTGCAGGCTCTGATTGTGGACGTACTTCAGACACTGATGAAGGGTCGAAGTGACCGCCCCTATCTGGTGTAACCAGGGTCTCCCGATGATGACGTTGTATGGAGACTTCATGTTCAACACCATGTATTCAGAGATGGTGGTCTTTTGCCCTTCACCTTCCCCAATAGTGGTAGGAAGGTCAACTCTCCCCAGGGGGGTGCTGAGGTTGCCATCAAAAGCTGCCATTACGGCAGTGGTGGGCTTGACGCTGTCCTAGTCTATGCCCATCCGCTTAAGCTGTTCATAGAATAGAATGTTGACTGAGCTGCCAGTGTCGACTAGGACTCTTCTAGTTTCGAAGTTGGCGATTCTGAGGGTGATAACAAGGGCATCACTATGAGGGCAGTGTACCCCTGCTAGATCTTGCTCGGTGAACTGGATCTCTGGCCCTGGCTTGAGCCTCTTTTCGACGTTGGAGACCTGCAAGATGTTTGGGGCGGTTCTGGCCTCCCGAGCATATCTTTTTCTTGCCCTGTTGGACATTCCTGTAACAGGGGAGTCAGCATGGAGGACGTAGATAACATGGTTGTTCTGCCTCTGAGGCTCGTTTCGTCCTTCCCGCTGCTCTTGCCTCTGTTCGGGCCTCTGATCTGGCCGCTGCTTGAGGCTTGTCTTCTTGGGGGTTCTGCCTTCCGTCTTGTTTGACGAACTCCCGAAGACGTCCCTTCTTTATGAGCTGTTCTATCTCATATCGGAGGGTCCTGCAAGTGTTAGTAGTATGCCCATGATCTTTATGGAAATTGCAATACTTACTTTGGTCCCGCAGGTTGGGATCTCCTTTGATCGGCTCTGGCCACCTCAGGTTCTCCCGATCTCGGATCTGCCAGGAGTACCTGGTTCGGAGTGGTGTTCAAAGGCGTGAAGTTGGTGAACTCCCTTGGTGCGGAGTTGTACACAGCTCTGGGAGCTGTTTTCTTCTCTAGGGCTTCTGACCCTCTTTTTGTTGGAGTCTTTTCTGTGATCCTCCTTCTTATGGTCCTCCCGCTTCAGGATTATCCCTCTGGGTCTGATCCTTGCCCTTCTGGGCTGAGCGGTTGGCTTCTTCCAGGTTGATGTATTTTTTGGCCCGATCCATCAATGCTGCCATATCGGTCGGGGGGCTCTTTGTCAAGGAATCTCTGAAGCCACCTTGGGCAAGCCCGGCAGTAAGGGCCGCAACAAGGAATTTCGGGCTACAATCCGTGATCTCAGTGAGCTCGGTGTTGAAGCGGGCAATGTAGGCCCGGAGGGATTCCTCCCTGGTCTGCTTAACATTCAGCAGGAATTCTGGCCCCCTTCTGAGCCTCCTGCTGGTCATCAATCTATCTAAGAACTGTCTACCGAGCTCGTAAAAGCTGGCAACGGAGTTCGGAGGGAGGTTGTGGAACCACTTCAGAGCTGTTCCCTTCAAGCTGGTGATGAACGTTCGGCACATGAAAGCATCTGAGGCTCTGTGAAGGGCCATCGTATGCTGATAATGAGATAGGTGATCCCCTGGATCTCCAGATCCGTCGTAGAGAGTGAATTTGGGCACCACGAACTTTCTAGGCCTCTCTTCGGACATGATGGCATGGGTGAACGGAGTGGCTAGTCTTCCGAGCAGCCTGGCCAGTTCGTCTTGCTCTGGAGGGTTCTGAGGTCCTCTTAAGCCGATTGTCCGGTCCATAGACTCGGCAATCTCCTCTACCCTTCGCGGGTCTCTGAGTCTGACATCTTGTGAACCCTGCCTGACAGCCTCGGCTTCAGGGTAGTAGGGTGGAGTGCGCCCTTCGGATGGAGGAGGAATCCGAACCGGTGGGACTGGCGCTGCACGATAAGGTTCCTGTGGTGCCGGGGGTGCTCCCGAAACCCTAGGAGTTGGGGCTCGAGTAGTGCTCCGGTAATGCACGTCGGGGACAAAAGCGGATGTTCCCCAGCCAGGGACTGTTGATGGTTGTGGATCTCGGCCAGCGTGAGCAACGCCTGAGGGGTGCCCAGGCTGGTTAGTGGGGGCCTGCCCACGAAGTTCTTCATTCCCCGTGGCAACCGGGGGTTGCATTCCTGCAACGAAGTTGACCGGCGGGCTAGGAGAAGCCGCCGCTTGGTTCTGCGTGAGCGTTGCCAGCGTTCTAGTAATGGCTAGCAACTGCTCCTGCACCAGTTCATTGTGTCGTTTTATTGCTTCGATCTCTTGTCGCATAGGGTTGGCCGCTGGTCCCCTTGTGCGTGGAGCAGGCGGCTGACGCTGAGCGTTTTGCGAACTCTGAGTATTCTGTCGGGGTCGGAAGATTTGGTGCCATGGTTTTCCTGGTGGGGAAAAAAGATGAGTTTACGAATAAAGCACGTAGAGATTAGTCGTTCCCACAGACGGCGCCAAACTGATGCTCATTCTTTGACTTTCAATACAGTCTTTCAATTCCCTTACTTACTTAAGCATCGGAGCGGCTACCGCCGGAGCCAATCCGGTGGTCCTCTGATCATCTTTCTGAGTGTTCTACAGGTCACGGAGCCCTCACGTGTTGCGAGTCAAAAAGTGCAGCATCACTATGTAAGAAATAGATTTAGTTCTCTCTCTCCATTCTATTTTTTTTTTCTAATTCTTTTCATCCCAAACGAACTATTAATATATGTTCAGTGACAATATTTTTGTAATCTATAATTTGTGGTAATTTATTTTATTATGCTTTTTTTTTTTTTTTTGAATGTGTATATAGGGAGTCTTGGGATCTGGGTTGAGTACAGCTATGACCACATGGTGCATTTTGAAAATGAACTCGGTATTTGTTTCTGCTTCAACCCAGTAGGATTGATACTTATGGCAATACTTGGGTCCTTGCTGCTTGGGGAGAAGGTGTATGTGACAAGGTATCAAACATTTATATATCCTTTCATAATGCTGTTCTTCTCTAATTTTTTTTTTTAATATATTTTAATTTTCTTTTTTTCTGGGCTATGAAAATGCCCTAAAAAAATAGAATATTTAACAGTTACGTACACATGATTTTGTATGTCGCAGCATGATAGCAATAGCTCTGATAATAGTGGCAACATGGATGATACTTTGGGGAAAATTGAGAGAAGCTAACAACAGGATCGAGCTGCCAAAGACAGAGTTGCAGGCAGAAGATGGTGAAGACAACAGAGTATGATGATGATGATGAAGTGATGTTGGACAGATTTGGTACCCTAAAAATATGTAAAATTATTTGAGTTGTATTGGGATTGTTTAGTTTTTTTATTTTAATTTATTCATAATTTTTCTAGTTTCCTAGTTTTATTTGGATTAGTATAAAAAATATAGGAATTAATAGTTTGCAATTTGACTTACTAGTCTTTATTTTAGTGGGATTAGTATAAAAATACGAGTTTTGGTTTCCTAGTCAAACTAGTAGTGTTTTAGCACTATAAATATGATGTAATAGGTTTTTATGTGAAGTTTTTTTTATTAATATTAATTCAATTACGAATTTTGAAGAATTATTTTCTCTTGTTGAATAAGGAGTTCTCATGTTACTTTGTTACTAAGGAATTCATATGTTTGATTATATTTAC
Organism: Nyssa sinensis; assembly: GCA_008638375.1. NCBI lineage: Eukaryota > Viridiplantae > Streptophyta > Magnoliopsida > Cornales > Nyssaceae > Nyssa > Nyssa sinensis. The sequence goes on from CM018032.1 coordinate 61,701,359, forward strand.
ACGTTACCATTCGGCATCATTTGGTATCAAAGCAAGCTTAATCTTGTTTAGATGGCGAACGCACGGAACGAGGGTGAAATTCTCAATGGCGGTGACCGTGAGAAAAATATGGTTACGAGGACTGAAGTTGTTCGTGAACGCCATCCAGAGATTCCACGTAAGCAGCTAGCCCATGAGGATAACTTGAGTGAGGATGAGGAAGATGCTGAAGCCATACTTCGGGATAATCAGAGGAATTACCGAGGTCAGCTTAAAGATAGGGGTATTCGCAATTACGAAATACTTTCATATTTTAATGGTAACTTTTATTTTGAAAACTTTCATAATTGGATATATGATTTAGATGATTGTCTTTATGATTTAAGACTGTTAGAAGAAAAAGAATATTTTTGGGCTGAAGCTAAACTCATTGGATTCACGAAAAGATGGTAGCTTGATTTACAAAGACGTAGACAATTACAAAGAAAAAGATGTATTCGTTCATGGCCAAGAATGATGAAACTGCTCATGAATAGATTTTTGTCCAATAAATTATTTACAAATTTTAGAAGATAAATACAAGCTAAAATGAGAAAATACCAAGAAAAAAGTACAAGAAAAATCTAAAATAGTGAAGGCGACTTCACCTAATAAGGTTCCAAATACTAAATCACAAAAAGAAGTCAACATCCTTATAGAAGACTCTCGTGTCATAGAAAGCGAAAATCAAAGCTTTTCACGTATTGAAGAATATCACAAAGAGTTGATAAAAAATAAAGTTAAATTTATTTCTATTAATGTTGTTGAAACAGTTGGTGTAGATGATAAAGAAGAAGTTGATCAAGAAAATCCCATTGAAGTTGTCAACACTAAAGATGATGAAGCTGAACCTGAATTCGTAAAATATTTCTAATACTTATAGTAAAATTGAAATTGTGGTAGATCAAGAAGATAATTTTTGTTTCATTACTGGAGCATTATTATCATCAGAAAAATGGTTTAAAATTATCGACTTCATGGAAGATATAGTAGACAAACTCCTTGAATATTTAATTATTTTTCAAAAGATTCAATTATTATTACCCGGTTATGAACAACTTCGAGGTCACATACATCCAGTCAACTCGAGGTCAAGTTGTTTTCAAGTAAGAGAGATTGATGTAGGACAGATTTGGTATTCTAAAAATATGAAAAATTGTTTTAAAGTTGTATTAGGATTGTTTAGTTTTTTTTTATTTTAATTTATTCATAATTTCTCTAATTTCCTAATTTTATTTGAATTAGTATAGAAAATATAGGAATTAATAGTTTCCTATTTGACTTACTAGTCTTTATTGTAGTACGATTAGTATAAAAATACGAGTTTTGGTTTCCTAATCAAAGTAGTAATGTTTTAGCACTATAAATATGATATAATAGGTTTTTATGAGAAGTTTTTTTATTAATATTAATTCAATTACGAATTTTGGAAGAATTATTTTCTCTTGTTGGATGAGGAGTTTCCATGTTACTTTGTTACTAAGGAATTCACATATTTGATTTTACTTTCACGTTCCTATTTTGCATCTTAAAGAAGGAGGATAGATGGCATATTTTGTTGAGCCTAGTTCTTATATTTCATAACATAATAGTTTTTTAACTTTGTTTCACATCAATTTTTGTGTTATTTGTTTTGTATGTTTATATATGAAAACTTATTCTTTATATTAAATTAGATTTCATAAAGTTGTCTTTAACTATTGGTTGAACTAAGTCCAAATAAGTTATAGTTCACAGAAATGCAATGTGCAATAATTCGCCCACGCTTTTGTACGTAACGTAAATTCATTAAAGGCAAATTAATTTTTTATTAATTTATTTTTAGATCGCCTAATCAACGGTTTATATTAAAAGATGATCGGATAAGTGCATTAAATAAGTATTTCATAAATAGGTGTGTCCAATGAATATTTAAGAAAGATTGTGTTTTTTTCAAAAGACATATTGAATGAAATAATTGTGACTTTTTTTTTTAAAGACATGTCCTTTGAAAATGTTATGTCTTTTTGTGAATAGGTTGTGTCTTTTCATGAAAAGACACATCTGTATCTATAAATTCAGTAGTATGATTTGAAAAAAAATAATCAAAAGTCTCTCTCATAATAGAAATTATAATCAAAAGATTTCACAAGAATTTATTCAACTTTGCTGGTTGCAGTTCTTCAAACCGAATACTTTGTTATATCTTAGGGATGATTTTACTAGTAACTCATCAGCAAACTCTATCGAGTGGAGACGAATTACCTTCTAAAAAAAGTGTCTTTAATACGTTTCAAAATCTATAAATTTATTCACACTGTTTCAACATATTATATATACATATATATGTGTGTGTGTGTGTGTATGAACTAGGTAGTGCTTGGAGGTCTCCAGCTGTTAGCTTTGCAAAATAGCCTCGCCAAGCTATCATTGAATGGCTGTAGCCTGATGGTTATGCAAAATTGGGTTGTTAAAATACCGTTGAAATATCAATTTCTTTCCTCTGTAAGAGCTATTCCATTGTAAAAGTCATTTTAAGCATGTTTGTTGTGGTATGAAATTTGTTGCAACTAAGACTCTTCAAAAAACTGCAAAATCAAAGATTGAAATTTATCGAAAATAGCTGATGATCAAGTCAGACTTATGGAAAGATTATATTGGGAGAATTGAAATTAGGAAAAGTTGAAAAAAGATACTTTCCACTTCATACCTTTCTCCCTTTTTAAAGAGGTTTGAGTTGGTGTTGAGATAATTTTACGATGTTATGTATTCCTAAGACTTTAGAACGGTATTTGCAAAATTTTCTCTTGTTTGAATTCAAGATAAAATCTTTTATTATTTCATCGGTATGTTTCATACCTGTATTCTTTTTTTCTTAAAATTTACAAAAGAAATATGTCATCCGAATGACAAAAAATATAAGATTATTCATCACTTCAAAAGTTTTGAGGCACATCAATATTAAAACTAAATTTTAATAATGCTTATAATATCAAAAATTTATTTTTTAATATTTTTACTTTAATAATAAAATATTATTTTTTAAACACAATTACTAATCTTCTTTTTCGATTACCATTACAACTTCAGCATTAAAACAAAAAAAAAATTAATAAAATCATAAATCGTGTATTTAAAATAATTAAAACTATTAAAATAAAAATTATATTTAAAAGAAAAAAAAACATTTAACCCATTAAATTTTGCAAAACACACACACACACACACACATATATATATATATATATATATATACACACACACACACACACACACACTATACCCTTCAAATGTAAGGAATGCCACCCCAGACTTCAAAGTATCTGGCACAACAAACTTTTTGTGTCCACTCAATTTTGCAAATTGTTTTCCTTTTTTTTTTTTTTTCTCTATAATGCTAGATAAGAGCTAAAAGGCAAATATATCTTTGACAACAGAATGGCAGCAAATTATAGCCACACATACCATGATGTTAAATTGGGTCCATTCATCCAACGGTTACTGTGATTTTACATTAATAATAAAAAAGTACAAGTCTGTAGTTTGAAAGCAAAAAAAACAAAAACAAAAAACAGAGAGAGAGAGAGAGAGAATGGCAATGGCGTCTAACGTTGCTGCATTTCAGAAGGTGCGATAACACTCACTCCATTCACGGTGTTTCCCCTTTTCTAATTTCATTTTTTGTTTCTTTTAATATTTCGAATTCTGTTTTCGGAATTAAAATATTATGTCTATCCATATAGAATCGGTATCTCTCTCTCTCTCTGAAATTTTCCATCTGTGCAGTCACAGAGGCTCCAGGTTTTCTGCAGAAAGAAAGAGAGAGACAGAGATCAAAGCCATCCCTATAAAGTCATTGAAATTACGCCTCCGCCCAAGAACCTTGGCATTCGTTGCTTTCCCTCTGTAAGCAAAACCTAACAACTGATTCGTATTTGAATTTTACGTAATCTAATAAATGCTCGTTTAGTTGCTTGGAAATTGTAAGAAACGGAAAAAGAAATTGAAATTTTGAATGTTTTAAATTTCACTATTTGAAGCCAAGAAGAAGAACCTCCCTACCCATAATGCAAAATTTGGCTTACTTTTGGGGAGCTTTTCAATTTGCCACAATGACAAACACACCTTAGTCACTCACATATTTTATATGAATGTCTTACTGTAACATTTATAGTGTCAATTCGAGATGGGTAATTCTTCCATGTCCGAGTCAGCAGGCTTGTTTTGCTCATCTTTGATATACTAGCTGCTATTGTCATCTTCGTTCATTTCATTTATTCAGTGATAATGAATTAAAATTTAAATTTAAAGAGGAACATGTTTTTCTACTGAGGGTTTTAAGAGTATTCTAATATAACAAAGACAATTACTTTGGATACCCTTGACCATTACTTTCAGTTATCTCCCAGGTTACAATTACTAGATTTACTGAAGTTATTTTATTCAAATTGCTTACATTCAAAAGCATCATTCCCTAGCTCTGAAATTAGGGTTTCCCATCTATTGTCCATCATCAGAAGCAACAACATCAATGAAAACACACAGTTGAGCCTCTTTCCAATATGCCTTATATACTCAATTGTAAGATATGCAGTAGAAGATAAGGGCTTGCCAAAACCGTTGTAATGCAGTTGGATATGTGCTAGTATGGGTTTAAACAAGTCAGGGTCATTAATGTTTTGATTCTCATTGCTAATGATAAAATTTAAAAAGATGCGGGGAAAAAGGATAAAGTCTCAATATTAACGGTACTAAATTATTATCATTAGAAATGTGTGCATCTCCTCCCAATGGTTCTTACTCTAGTTATCACTCAATCAAACATGTCCTTAATCACATCAATTCTTCTTCTTTTTTTCTTTTTCTTTTTTTAATCATTTGGCAGACAAATAGGATTTGAACCCACACATCTGCTCCAAACTGATGACCTTTACCACCAGGCCAAGACATCTAATATCAAATCAGTATTTCTAGTTAGTCTCCTATGTTCTGTTCTTATGGAATGAGCAACTATATGTTTCAAACATGTGAGTGTTTCTATAATATCAATTGGAGCCTCAAGCATCCCTTTTCCAAAAAATAGATTTCCCTAATACTAATAGGAGCCTTAATTTTCATAGCCTAAAGAATCTAAAGGGTGACGTAGTAAGTACATGTTGTGGATTATAAGATGCTTTTTAAAAATTTGTGCCATGTCGATATATAAGAGTATTTGGGCTGGTTCTGATAATAAATAAATTTATTATTGGGTATATTGTGCATCAGATATCTGTCTTCCTCATTGGAGTGAATTATGGTTAACTTTATATTAAGAAATAAGAATTATGCGTAGTAGGAGAACTGTCAACTTACGCAAAATTTGAATATTTCTTCTAAAATTCCTTTCATGTTTTGGTCAATATTTATAAGGCAATCGTAGTTTCACCTTCTGCTAGTGGGGCATAAACCTTGCAGTGAATTACATAAACTGTTGAAATTTTGTGCCCACAAAACATTGTTGATAAAACTTTGGAAATACCACTGAGCAGTGTCGATGAGAGGTGAAGTAAAGAAGCTGATCATGTTCAAGGTGGCAATTACATGTTAAATGATTAAGATCCCCAAAGTGATGTGGAGTGTAGAAGTTTGAGGTAATTTAAAGAATGAGAGATCGAAATGGGTGGGGTAGAAGGACCAGGCTTGACTCCATAAGTAGAGAAAGGACCATACAAGTTTAATTCTCATGCACAGTATCAAGTATAATAATCATGTCAGAAGAGTGTAGGAAACTCCTATTTATGATAATCAGTGTACGAGATTTACTTGAAAGTTATGTGATTAGTGCACATAGGCTGAGCAACAATCATGGCAGTGACACCATGTGTCTAAGAAAACAATAGAATGAACTTTCTTTCTTTAAAAGGACTAAGGATTATCGTGGAACTGTAAGCCAAACCTTATTGAACCCTCAACTTTAGATAACTCTAAGAATCACGCTAGGAGGAGCATGACACAACTTGAGAGCCATACCGTATTGCGCACCGAGCTCTCAAAGTTCCTCAGAATTTGCCTCTACCTCCTAGTAGTCACTAAATGACAAGTTGTATGCCCAATAGGCAAGTATATCATGAAAGACCAAGGAGTGGCACGAGCCAAGAGAACTCAAGATGAGCTCAATCCAAGAACTTGAAAGGAGAATGGCTTGACTCACTTAGAGGAGTTAATTTTAGGATTACATTAGGAGTGCCCCTTGCCTCTGTTAGGATTGCTATGGTCTAGGAAAACAAGAGGAGAAAAAGAGAGGAAAGAAAGACACTAGAGAATTATAAAATATTAGAGAGCATCACTCATAGAATAGGCTGTGCCTCATATTTATATTACCTGGGTTCGAAAATGACTAAAATGCCCTGAACTGCACAGAGTGTCGATAGGCATTCACTAATAATGCCCTCCCGGGTTTCCGATTGGCACTTATTAACTTCAATAACCTCGATCCAGGGCCAAGGTACACTGCACGTTAATTCACTCAAAGAACCAAAAATATCACATAGGTAACAGGACATGCATCACCATTTGATAGGTCCTGCTGTCAATAGGTGATTGGATGGACCGAAGTCCATGTCGTGTCTTGGTACATGTCAAAACCAATGAAAGACTGGCATGTCGCAGGTTACTTTGTGGTAAACCAAGTATCAACAAGCTGTAATTTTCCTTCCTTTTTCTTCTCTCATTTTGATATAATTCGTTGCTAATTCAATAGTGGGATTGGTACATGTCAAAACCAATGAAAGACTAGCACAAATCTTTTTTTTATGATGAAGAATCCTTGCAACCATGGGCCCTTTGGACTCGTGGCTATAAGGGAAACCCCGAATGTCCGCAAACACTCTATAGTCTATGCACATCGTTCAAAGAGAAGACTTGATCTTGCAACCTGGAGGTATTAACCCTGAGGCCTTTCCATTCCAGAAAACCTGTGGGTTGCCTAACACAAGTCTTAAGCATCAAGATGTCATAAGGATGCAATATTGGATAGTCCACTTGAGAAATGGAGAGGATTGCTCAAATTTTTTTATTGGTCCCCAATCAATTCCACTCCTGCCAGTGCCAAGAAAGAGAGAAATAGTTGTGCAGAGCAAAAGTGAAATTTCAAAATCAACACCCTAAACGGAAAACAAAGAAAATGAAATGTTACAGAAGGATGAAAGGGGAAGATAGAATATTATGTAAATTTGAAGCACAAATCTCATAAATAAGCTGCTCCTAATAAATGATCTACAGGCTCTGATACCATGAAAACCATGTGCACGAGATATTAGATGTTTTTTTAAGCAGCAAATACCGAGAGATAGTCCTGCAGATCTAATGAACGTTGAAATCACCGGGTGTCAAAAAATGATGAGCCCCACTCCAAACCCCAAAGGATCCTATGTTTATTATATTGAAATTATGAACAATTCCATAAATAGGCTTATACAAAGGCAGTACTAGTGGCAGTACAACTTACAGTACAACTTACAGCACTACAATAACACAACGGAATATGTCTGCACTCATTTAATCATTCTTTTCTTCTTCTACTTCTGTTTTTTTTCTTTTCTTTTTGGTTGTTTAGAAGGAACGGATTTCAAAGAAGCATGGCACATGGATAGAAAGGAAGTCTTTCTTCACGTACTTAACTGTGAAAAGAAAATCTAAAACTAATAGAGGGGAAGCGGAGGCTATAAAAAATTTCTCCCCCCTCCCACCCTGGCAAATAAGTAGATTTTTAAGGGAATTAAAGATAAGGTCCCTCAGTTATTTATTCTGCAATACCTGACCTTGCATGGTTGGCAATGGCTGAAAGAACCAATATGGTGAAAGAACTAAAAATAAGGATGGAGAGAATCCTTGGACTTCAGATGGAAGAATTCAGGGAAAAAAGGTTTGATTTTTGAGGTCTGTGAGAAAAAAGGTGATCTTTGGGATTCAAATATTTAATTTCAGAATTATTATTACAGTTTAGATTATATGAATCAATGAGCTAGCATGTGTTACTTTTTTTAATAAATTGTGAATTGTTAGGTGTCACTTCTACTTGAATTCAGAAAGTAGGATAATAGTCATGGGCCATGGCCCTTCTTTCCTCATATTCACTGAACATTCCCTAAAAAACATTAATGATCTATCTGTAATGTTGTATAGATTACTCTGATTCATTGAAATTGGTAGGCCTTGGCCCGACATAACTTTGTGAAATTAGAAACAGCAACAAATGATGTTTGCAACTGGGGCCTTTATGTTGCTTTGTGTTTCTTCAAGGTCATCAAAATCACAATCCAGATCTAATATGGCTAAATCGAAGATCTTAGTAGGATCGTTTTTACTTGCCGAACCTGAAAAAAAAAAAAAAAAACCAATTTGGTTGGTTATTTGATGATTTAATATTAAGTTTTGACAAGTATTCTTACATTTAGTTGTGTTATTTGGGAACTAATAAAAAATTGTAAATACATATATTTTTATATGGTGTCATAATATTTTACATTATTTATTTATTTTAGACTTGTTTATTATTGATTTTTAATAGTTCTTTACTTTTACATATATACTTAGTTATTTTTTTAAGAATTTTGTAAAATCTTACTATCGATTCGATCTTACGAACTATCAAAACGATTTTCTTATTGGAATTCTTTTCCTGCAGCAGAATTTGCAATGTGGAGAGAGTGTAACAATTGAAGGCCAAGCTTATACTATTTCTGCTGTAACTCATCGTTACCAGCTGCGGAAGGGAAAGTATGAACCCAGTGAGAAGAGGCTTGATGTTCTGTCAACTGGCAGATACATCTTAAACTTGTATTTAGAGAACTTATTAGAACAATCTTGACAATAATTTACTGTTAAACAAGTTCAATTATCGTCTAGATTAACTAAATCCAATCTGTAATGTAATGATCTTATTTTGTTTTTTTGGTTCTTTGTCAGGTCAACGACTAATCATTATGTCTATGTACAACATAAAAAATTAAAGCTCTCTGTATTTGAAAAAATGGAGAAGAAAATTGTATCTTGACTTTTTATCTTAATGCTTTAATCATAATTATGTCATGCATAATGATTCTTATTGATTTATGTGAAATCATTGTGATGCAACTTTTATAATTAAATTGATTAGCATTCGATTTCTTTTTAACTTTTTATGTGGCAATACCATTGCTTTTCTTTGTTTTTTCTTTTATGCAACTATGTTGCCTTTTTTTTTTCTCTTTATTTCTTTATTTTCTTCTGAATTTTGTTCCATTATAACCCTGCACTCAACCCAGCTCTACACCCATTGGTAGATTCATAAATTTTAGTTTGAAGAGGTCAAATAACAGGTATAAAAATTTAAGAAATTTTATATGAATATATAAAAAATTGAGGGGATTAAAGTCTTATTTTATTAAAAAATTTAACAAAATTAATAGTAAAAAATATAATATCTAAATTTTAGAGGGGTTAAGTCTTATTTTATTAAAAAAGTTTTAATAAAATTAGTAATAAAAAATATTAAAAATTTTGAAAACGTCATGGCCGCCCTTTATCCCCACTGCATCCGTCAATGTCTACTTTAGAAGTTTACGTAAGTTTTTGTGTGAACTAGTTGCATGAATTACGCTAATGTTAATGAGATAATATATATACATATGATCTATTTTAAAGAGACAAAAAAAAGTTACTTTTGTTTTTGTTTGTATAGTATAAAATGATTGACCCAATTCATTAACCTAGGCAATGAATTTGATTCGCTTAAAAAAAAAATGTTCTTATATATTTTGATGAACCTTGCTATCCTTCCCAAAATAGGTTTACCAAAAGCATATCCCAAATGGGTCCACCCTTAAATTCTTCAATTTTTATTGGTTATCCTGCATAAGAGATATGATGTTCTTGCCTATGACATTTTTTTTTTGGTATTTTGATCCAACCCACAAATGGAATAAACCTCATTTTTACATGAACCCGACTCACCTTAAAAAAAAAATTTGATTCCAACCCACAAATGGGATAAAGCGACAGCATTTTTAAGTTCCTTTATGCCAAATTTCCCCTTTCAGAAATGAACAAATTAAAAGGCGAGCCCATGGCCTTCCTTCTTTACATTCAATTTCCATTTTACCTAGGGGTACAATCATGGGCGGTAGGGAGTTGGTTGGAAGAATGAATTTTAGGTTTTCGGTGTACCAAATTTAAGTATTTAATGTAAATTTGAATCATTTTAAAAGGGTGTAAGTTCTTGATTTAATTAGTGCGTGTGTTGTAGGTTTGGTATACACACTCAGAATTTACTTCTTTTGTCCTACCCTAATTAAATAATATGTATTAATTTCAAAATTGTGGAGCATAAATACAGAAGATTTTTCTACCCACACGAGTAGTGGCGCATTGACTAATAAGATAGGCCTCAAGTGCTTCAAGTGCCGGGTTTAAGTATTTAGTATGAATTTGAATTTTTGTTATTGTATTTCTCTGTAATTTAAATAATGCATGTATTATGGGTTATATTCATAATTATCAAAATCGGATCGGACAGTGAATCAATGAAGGGGTCAGTTCACAGTTCACTGTTCACTGGTTCAACCAGTGTTATAATTATATATTAAATATATATATATATATATATTAAAGTTAAAGAAAATAACAAGAAAAATACATATTTTTACTATGCCAGTGATTATTAAAAAAATATAAGCATAATTATTGAAATTATATAAGTTTTATATATTTGTATATGTAACAAAAATACATGTAACAATATCTTATTTTATATCAAATTTTATTACTTTAATCATCAAATATAAGAAATTTTGTGAGGAAAAAAAGTTATAAATGATAAAATTAAAAAATAAAAAATGGTTCAATTAATTTTTTTAGAAAATCTGACGATTTACTCAATTTTTAAAAAATTGGTTGATTTAACTAATTTGTTTTATAAAAATAATATGTTAATTAAATTGAACAAATTTAATACCTAGTTTTTGATTGAACCGATTCGAATCGAATTATGATTAATTCTCTATTCTATCCTAATAAACGACAATAACGAAGAAGGGAATTAAAAAAAAAAAAAACACGTTTTTTTGTGCATTAGTGTGCTTGATTGCAGAGAATTGTTACTACTAACCCGGAAGTGCGTGGCGTGTGGTGGAGGTGGAACCAGGATCAAGATTTATAGAGGAGAGAATGATAGCGTACGTTGCACACTGAAAATCAAGCATGTCCATCAGATTGATGACAGTGGTCCCAGAACTTGGGACCCTGTCTCCGGACATCCACCTCACTATGAGACGTGTCAAGATATCTAGCTCTCTCATGGACAATCGGTGCCCAGACCATGGTGTACGGCAACAACAGGAGGCATTTGCGGATCTTATCTTATTTTCCCTCGCTTAATCATCAAATAAACATGCTAATATGCTAATGCCGTAATCGATTAAATAGTTTTTAATTAATTAATAAGTGATTTAATATTATATAAAAAAATTATATTATTTAAATTTAGTTAACAATTAATTTAATAATCAGATTTTCATTTAAAATCATATAAAGAAATAACAAAAAAAATAAAAAATATATATATTAGACTAATTTATTTTAACAAATTAAATTTAAATAGGATTAACTCTGACTCATTTACTTTGCCAACACTAGCTAAAAGTGACTAATGCTTCTAATTATTCCTGTCTCTGAATTCCCACCAACCGTCTGATTTTCTGTATTTGTGTAAGTCCACCCAACTAAAACCGGTGGGACCCCACACATCTAGGTCACCATCACAGCTCTTCATTATCCTCACGGGGACTCCTTAACTACCTCCGGCATCTTAATGCCTTCCGTCTGCATGACACACAACAGAAACGATACCTCTAGATGGGTCCCACCTGAACCCCGAGTGCATGTGGTGGCTCCCGCACATGTCTGAAGGACTGCTTCTAGTAGAACTTGCGATTTGGGCAGTTTTGATATGGCCACCTCACCGTAGGCGCAGAGCGTGACAACCGGTCCACATGCTACTCTTCGCATTCACGTGCGTGCACGTGACATCTCCCCCCCCCCCCCCTCCCCCTCCTTCCCGCTAATGACATTGATGCGGTTACTTGACCCATGTCATTACTTTAAGGTTAAATTACAATTACATCCCTCACTGTTCACTTAACTATGTGATTGAAAACAAAAAGCACCATTAAATTTAATAGAGAAATATAAAATATATTTTTAACATTTGAAGAGACATATATTTGTTTACTTTAAAATAAAGGATAAAGTAAAAAATAAGTAAAATTATAAAAAAAATATATGTATAATTTTATTGATTTTATTTACCAAAAATAAATGTATGTATAGTATTAGAATAGGCAAAGAATATGAGTTCGTAAATTGAAAAATCTTATTGGTGCACCATGTTCTCTCAAATAAAGTAGTTATTTAATAGTGAATTTATATCACGTGAAAAAGGCAAATATAGATGTTTAATAGTGATTTTTATTTGTGAGATTTATGACATGTGAAAGAAACAAATATAGGACCGAGGTCTTATTCAACTGCTGCGAGTGTTCATTCTCCATTCATTTAGTATATATTTGATACTTTTTAACAACACACACTAATAATAGTTACATTATTTTTCTATCATCGTTTTATAATAAAATGCTCCAGTACTCTAGAAAATGATCCTTATCATAAATTTCTCTCCCACTAGGGATGAGTAACTATGGAAAAGTAGATAGATTGATTTCTTACGAGATGTTTGACAATTACAATGATTTTTTTTATGAATTTTGATATTACATTGATATTTTCTATAAAATTGTTGGAAGATATTTCTATAAAAGTAGAAAACATGACTTTATTGGTTTTTCCTGAAAGGCAATTACATTGACACCTCTTGTAATCTCTAAAAAAAAATGAGAGATTAGTGTAATATACAAAAATATTTTAGTTATGTAAAAAAAATCATGAACAAACTTTATGATTATACAAATTAAATTCTAACATATGACATTTTAAATTAGAGAATCATTATGACATTATTTATGTCACATGTTTAAAATTAAGTTGTATGACCAAATAGTTTATTCATGCTACCTTATTATTGATTTTTTGTAATACAATAAACAAAAATCAAACTCACGCCAATAGCACAATGAGTTGACTTATGCACCACTCGAATATGATATATTTTTTCCTCTTTCACTCATCTCCCTTTTATGCTATGTCACTATGTGACTCACCTTTGGGAGGGGGGTTGAGTGACTCACTATCTTTTTAAGTCATATAAACATATAATAAATGAATACCATGAATACCATGAATGAGATCTATGAAGCAAGAAAATTAGATTAGAAAAATAAAAAACCATGAATAAGGTATATTTCCAACTCACTCGAATTAATTTTGTAAGCCAACTGCCCAATTCACCCTCCTCAATCTACCTTCTCAACCATCTTTACCACCACAATTGCATCATCCACTGCCCACAACCACCACAATATGCAAACCCAATTAATTTGCAAAGAGAGAAACTAAAGAGATGTTGGTGGATTTAGGTTAAAGAGATGTTATTAGGTTGGTGATTAATAATTAATAGAGGAGAGAGAGAGAGAGAAAGATATATATAGAGAGTGCAAAGTGATTTGTGGGTGGTGAATTAGCGTGAGAAATTAGTTAGTTTTGAATATATTTTGAAACTCGTTAATTTATTAAGTTCGGTTCAAATTCGATTTGTTAAGTTAAAAATAGTCTAATATTATATAACAAATCAAGCTACAGGACGACTCGATTAGATGTTTGTTCAAGATTGGTTCAAAAAATGAATAAGTCAAACTTAAATACAATTTGAAACTAATTTATTTTAACAAACCGAACTTGAACAACTAATACTCGACTCGACTTATTTACAACCTTATTCAAAATTATAAAAGTCTTGTAAAAAATATATATATAAATATACAATGTAGTTGAGAAATAAAGAAGGCAAATAAAAATTAGGTATATATTTTATTTTTTGTGTTAATCTTATTTTTTTAAGCCCACAAAAAATTAGTAAAAAATTAATTTTAAACACTTTTTTTTTTATAAACTCACAAAAGTGTGTTGAGGGAAAAATCTCCCAAACGCTCCGTATAAAACTAATAAGATTGATTGCTTCTAATAGTTAGTAGGGTAAATTACACTCATTTTTTTTGAGATTTTTGACAATTATACTAACATTTCTTAAAGTTTCTGAAATTATACTGACCCTCCTATATTTTACCGAAGCAATATACAAATATCTCATTCAATCATTTTTTTTCCAAAATAATAAAATTACTCTTTTTATGTTTATTTTTCTTAATTTTTAAAATTTGTCCATTTTTTTATTTTTGTTTCATTTTTTAAATAAATAATGATTAAAATCTTAAATTTATTTTTTATATAAAATAAAATAAAGTTATTTTACCTTTAATTTATTTTTATATAGAATAAATTTTTTTAAAAAAAAGTTAAAAAAATTGGTCAAAATTATAAAATAAAAAATGTTAATGTAATTTTAAAAATATTAAAAAAGATCAATGTAATCATCAAAAACTTAAAAAAGATTACCGTGATTTACCGATCAAAACATTGTGAGGATAAATTAATAAAATTATTTTTTTAGTCACATTAAAGAATTTATCAACAATTTTCGAGAATATGTATACATTTACAAGAGAAAGTAGAGTTTCTCGCAGGTAGCCAAAACTCATCTCATAATTAATTCGTACCCGTGATGCTAACAATATGTTAAACACATCAATCACACGACAAGTGTTGCGATTTACTGTAACACTCCTCAATTTATAATTTACATATATAAAAGAACTAACTAACTAACTCGGCGGCAGCGCCCCAGATATGAAAATGGAAGGCGCCTCAAGTCTCTCAATGCAGTCTGTTCAGTGTTCTGTTCTACTTTACAGCATATAATATACAGAAAACAGGAAGTGTAAACAAGAAACCAGAGGAGGAGAGACAATTTTGGGGGGAACATCCAAAGATAAAAGACGGCTTTTAAGCTTTGCTTTGCTTGTGAGCTTAGTTATAGGCCAAGATAGAGAAAAGCTTTCTTGTTTCCTTCTTAATAATGGAGTAATTTCCTCTGATAAAACATCGAATTTTAACAGCTTTACTCTTGGCCGTCTTGGGTGTCATTCTTACTATTTTTTTTTTTTTATTTCAATTCTTCTTTTTTGATTGGATCTTAAAAAGACTGAGAAAACAACAGAGCAAAGATCTCAAACAAAGTTCTTTCACTTTCCCTCGAGTTTTGGGGGTTTCCCACTTCTGCTTCCCTCAGCAGTCATGACAGTTTGCTTCATCATCTGCATTCTCTGATTGTAGTCAGGTAATAAAGAACTTTATTATTTTATCTTTTCTTTACCGTCTGTTTGGTTGGTGTGAAAATTTTAGCATAAGAAAAAGAGATTTGGGATCTTAAAACAGAAAATTCAGTCCCCCAACCTGTTATTGATTTCTCTTATTTTCTTCCGTTTTCTCGGCAATCAAACGGGGCGTTGTCCTTCGGGTCCTTTTATTTTTGGGTTCTTTAAAATCTTTTAATGTGTGGGTTTCAATTGAGGAATCAATGCAATTTTCTTTGCTTTATGTGATTAATGAGATCTTTATTTGTTGTCCCTCCAACGTTCTAAAGGTTTCGATTTTTATGGTTATTTTGATTATGAATCTTACATATTTTGTTTTCTCCGTAATCTTTGGGATTTCTTTAATTGCACCAGCTGTTGGTGATTGTATCTATAATGGGTGTCTGCAGATTTAGTGTATTTGATATTTGTTTCGGTTTCTTGTTTATTGATTCGGTATAATATGATAACTGTGACAATCTTTAGAAACACATTTATGTTGAGTATTCTGCATATGATCACTTTGGCGTAGGAGTCACTGTGCTCATTTGGGTTTTGCTGTTGCAGTAGCTGTGCCTAATTGCCCATGGAGTCACTTGTTGATGGAGTTTTGTCAAAGAGCCATAATTCTGTCTCTACTGGATGCTATAACCCTTCTTCTGCTGCGGGGAATAGTCGTCCGCCTCATCCTCCATTCTTGAAACAATCTCGATATGAAGGTGCGTCTGCATCCTATGTTACTGTTATGGATCACGAAATGAGGACAGCCAACTCTCTAATGGCTTCTGTATCAAACTCGAAGCATTCCTATAAAGCATCCCATGGTCATATAAAAAAGGAAGGACCATTTGATTCTTCGAATCACCATTACAGATCAAACAAGGCAGAATTGGAAATTGTGGGCCCTAATGATTTTCTTGATCAAACAGTAGAAGTATCGTCTCATAATTCGGTTTCAACATTGGAAACCAAGTCTTGCATCAAGCATCCTGTGGATGATTCTGAGAATTGTGATTCAAGCAGGTTGTTGGAATCTCTGAACTTTGGTTCAGATCCATGTAAAGGAGGTGTCGGGCTGTTTAATAGCGAATTAACATCTCCGTCAGGAATCAGCTTTTGTCCAAGTCCTCAAAACAGTTTCTTCTCTGCCACTCAGTATACAGAAGCAAAAGAGAGTTTCACCAATACAGAGGTTAGCGAATGTGCAAGCAGTGTCAAGAAGTCTGTTGAAAGTGGTGAAGTTAGCAACTCTGGTGATTTTGTTGAGAGCAGGAAGACAAGTATCTGCAGAGGCAGCACCGGCAGTGATGTTAGTGATGAGAGCAGCTCCAGTAGTTTAAGCAGCACTATGTATAAACCCCACAAGGCAAATGATATAAGATGGGAAGCAATTCAAGCTATCAGATCTCGTGACGGGGTGTTGGGATTGAATCACTTTCGGCTGTTGAGGAGATTAGGGTGTGGAGATATAGGCACTGTTTATCTATCTGAGTTGACTGGCACTAGAAGTTATTTTGCAATGAAAGTTATGGATAAAGCAGCTCTAGCAAGTCGGAAGAAGCTTCTGAGGGCACACACAGAAAGAGCGATATTACAATCTCTGGATCATCCATTTCTGCCCACTTTGTACACACACTTTGAGACGGAGAAGTTCTCTTGCTTGGTGATGGAGTTCTGCCCCGGGGGAGATTTGCATTCACTTCGGCAAAGACAACATGGGAAATTTTTTTCAGAGCATGCTGCCAGGTTAGGAATTTGTCCCCCATTTTCCTTTGCTTTTCATCTTTGAGATTGAAATTTTGTTGTTGTGATATTATATTTAAAACCTGTCAATTGCCAAATACTTTTAGCGTGTCTACAACAACTTTCAATTTATGTAGCTCCAATCTGGAAGATATTTTTAGTTTCTATATTGTTATACATGAAATTTTTTACATTTTATTATGGTTGGACTGGCTTGTATGATTTACTAATCTTGATGGAACTTTGTCACCGAAGTTGTGTAAAACGAATCATATTTGCTACAAGAGCCTTTGAGGATCAAGTTAAATTGGCTGAAGAGAAGGCAAAATTGTTCACGCAGTTGCTTTTATCTCCATTTTTTTCTGATCCCTGTCAATGTCTTTAGTTCCTTCCAAATCTTGTTATTGTGATTTCATTTGGTAGAAAAATACAACTCCTTTTACCATACTGTATACCTTCAAGTGTTCCTTTTCAACAATCTTATGACTGTTCACTGGATCATTCTTTGAAAACTGAACTACATTTAGTCCTTCAAGTTTACCTTTGACCACTAAGCTTTTATTCTCCATCTCATCCCAACTATACCCACGACACCCCCCCCCCCCTCCTTCCCAAAAAAAAAAAAAAATTGAAGTCATGATCCAGTTTTTCTGCACTTTCCATATAATTTTAGTAAGACTTCATATACTCCACCGTCTTAAGTTATTTCCACTGTTGGATGTGAAACTTACTTTCATTGTGGCAAAATTTAAGAAAGGAAAAAAAAAAGAACTAATACCGTTGTTCATGAATTTGCATTGATGCAGTTTCTGGCTGATGTTATAATTTACATTTTTAAACAGATCCTAACATTTTAGAACCAGGTCTCTGACTCTCTCCTATTTAAAAGTTGTGTTGGTTTATATGGTTAGGACTTGAAAAACTTGGCTCATGATTAGCTCGGTTAGAGGCTCTTTCCAATATCGATTTGCGAGATAAATGAACATAGCTTGCAAGCTTGACCACAGTTTGAAGTTTGTAATTTATTGCTCTTAGCTCAATAAGCTAATGAGAATCCTGAGACTACATTAAAAACAATAATGCTATCTTACCCAAATTTTTGTTGCAAATTTTGAATCCCAAATGATGTGACAGTTCATCAATAGCAATGCATTAAATGATGTGGCTAATGTGGTATAATAATGCCCTACAACATCATTTGGGATTATTAGTGGTACTATGTTAAAAAACCAATTTACTTGAGCTCGGACTAAGGTTAACTCGAGTAAAATTTCACTCGAGATCACTCATGAGATAAAATGAGCCAAGCTCTGGATTCATTTTTTGGAGTTGTTAATTTTACAAGTCAAGCTTGAGCTATCCGTTGCTCAACTCAACTCAGTAACAAACCCCATGAAGTTCTTCAAACATTGTTTTCTACAGTATATGTGATTATCTTCCATTTAATGACATAACACGAGAAAAAGAAAGTGAAACATTTTTTTGTTTTCCTTTTCTTTCTCAGTCTCTTTTTATTAGAAGAAAATATATAAAGGAAAATAAAATGGAAATTATGAGGGAAGAGAGATAGAGGCTACAACTGTGCTGCAAATTGTAATGGTGCCTGACAACAGGAATGAGCTCACTTGGTGAATATATGGTCTTTAAAAACAGTAATTAGGTTAAGTTGAATATTGGTGCTTTAGGAAGTGAATAACAGGTATATTGCTTAAAAAACATGGAAAGCAGAGGACCTTGATATAGAACATATAATTGAACACTAGTAGATTTTCAATTGAACATGATGTAAAATTGATCCCAAGTCAATAAATCCATTCATGCCCTGCAAGTGAAGCAGAAACAACAGATAGGTATATGCTTTTACACAATTGGTACATTTATGTTCATATGTTTAATGTTTATTCAATTTTTTATGCACGTGATTAATATAGAAAATGAGAGATGAGTTACAAATTCAGATGCATAAGTTCTCACAAACTTACATTGATAAAAAAATGAAGATGCAGTTTTGTTTGAATTAGATTGGGTCTGTAAGAGAAATCAATTTGAAACGTAATAACTATTATTTCATTATATTAACCTCTATATTGTCATGTAGGTTTTATGTGGCAGAAGTTCTCCTTGCTTTGGAGTATTTACACATGCTTGGGATTGTTTACAGAGACCTTAAACCAGAGAATGTATTAGTGAGAGAAGATGGGCATATAATGCTTTCAGATTTTGACCTCTCCCTAAGATGTGCTGTTAGCCCAACCCTAGTCAAATCGTCATACTCAAGCTTGGAATCCAAGAGCTCATACTGTGTTCAGCCTGCTTGTATTGAGCCATCTTGTGTAATCCAGCCAGCTTGCATCCAACCTGCTTGTTTTGCGCCACGTTTCCTTAACAGACCCAAGAAAGACAAGAAGATCAAACCAAAGACTGAAATATATCATCAAGTGAGCCCTCTCCCAGAGCTCATTGCTGAACCCACAAGTGCCCGATCAATGTCCTTCGTGGGTACACATGAGTACTTGGCACCAGAAATTATTAAAGGAGAAGGCCATGGAAGTGCTGTGGATTGGTGGACATTTGGGATCTTTCTCTATGAGCTCTTGTTTGGAAAAACTCCTTTCAAAGGGGCAGGTAACCGGGCTACTTTGTTTAACGTGGTTGGGCAGCCCCTAAGATTTCCTGAGTCACCGGCTGTGAGTTTTGCTGCAAGGGACCTGATCAGAGGTTTACTTGTGAAAGAGCCACAGCATCGCCTTGCATATAGGCGTGGAGCTACTGAAATTAAACAGCATCCATTCTTTCAGAATGTGAATTGGGCACTCATTCGATGCACCAATCCACCAGATGTGCCAAAACCATTCATGATGGACTTGTCAGCGAGAAACAATGTCCCAAATGCAGAGACAACGGAAAAGGTGCCAGGTGTTAATGTGAAGCCTTCAGGTAATTATTTAGAGATTGATTTCTTTTAATTCTTATGATTTTTTTCCTTGTCTGAATAGGTCTCCATCACCTTATTTGTATTGTGCATCAATGGTTCTTTTTCCATTGCAAGGAACAAGAATTTTTTGTTACCTTGATAAGCAATTAAGCACATGTAAGTGCTGCTTTTTACCACCAGGCATGATAAACAATGCTCTGATGAAATGCAAATGCACAGTAATGAGAAATGAGACTGCTGTACTTTTTTTTATTTTATTAATAATAAAAAAAAAAACTGATCCAGATTATTGTTTTGTGATGTTAGCAACAGCCACATCTACAATTTTATTATGCTTTTGAGCTATCAAATGGAAAAACTAGCTCTTTGAACCTGTTCCAATTTAGTTCCATCCCCAATGAAGTGTCGTTTACAATTTCATTTTTTAATTTTTTTTGGGGGTGAAAATCACTGAGAAGTTCCCCATGTAGTTACCCTGTTAGGATGCTGCATGTTCAAATTCTATTGATTGGATTTAGGGGGTTGTCAAATAAAATGGTCTTGGAGAAAAGATCATGTCATTGTTTTCTCCTGCTAGTTGGTTTCCTAAAATAACTCCTTGCAGGCTGCTACCATGAAAATCCTGGTAATGGTAGACAAGGGAAAGGGGAAGTTGACATCTGCTTGGCTGTAAATGGATCAACGAAATTGAACAGTCAGTTGCTCTGGATTATGAATCACTTGCTTGTGACAGTATGTTTCTGGGTGCTTGGGTCTCCCATGGAAATTTAATCAGTCAACACAACTTTTTTTTTCATAACAAGGATAAATTCCCTCTTCCCTGTCCTCCCTGACTTCAGTATGAACTACTTATTATCATTTATCGGAATAGGATTAAGGGGTAAGTTCCGGACACATGCATCAACCCCACGGACCACAACACATGTCCTGATTAAATCAGGATGATGCAATAATGGGAATTTGAATCCATACCAAATATTTAGATTGATACATAAAGCACTTGAGGCCCGTTTTTTCAACCACTACGCCACTATTCGTGGGATGTATGTATTGACATTATATAGGATGGCTTTTGACTCTCAACCTCTTAAGATACTCCACAGTTACTTGAGAATCCCCTTCTGTTGATGATGTCATTGGTGGCCTTTCTCATCTTAAATTTCTTATCATCACAATTGGAGAAAAATTTAACTACGTTATCAAAATTCATCACTTCAGTGAGATACCTCCATTCCTCCTTCCTTTTCCATTTTGGGAGGGCCTTTTCTCTTCCCTTCTCTCTATTTTTTCTTACCAAATAATAAAGGCTAAATTATACCAACTTTTCTTAAAATTTTTGACAATTAAACTGTTTTTCATATTTTTGAAATTACACTGATCTTTTTTACTTTATCTGACAATATACAAATACTCTCATCTAATCAAATTTTTTCTTCAAAATAACAAAACTACCTCTTTTCATTTTTGTTTCAATTTTTTTTTTTTTATTTTGACCAATTTTTTAGTAGTTTTATTTATCTATTCAGTACTAGTTTTTGAAAGTCAAGGACTTGACTATTTAATTCTTACTTAATGTTTGAATTTTTAGGTCGTGGTCTTACTAATGCTAGATTTGTACTTCAATATTCTTTTCGTCAATCCTAAAATTCGTGATCACAAATTGTTACGGCCTCTTGCATCTTAGTTCGAATTATTTCTTCATGTTTTGACTGTTTCGTTTAACCCATTCTTCATTAGGTTTCATTATTAGTCATTACATTTACCTCCGGAGAGTAAGTTATAACCACTTAACTATTTAAGATTCTCAAGGTTCTTGATCGCTCTGTGTGGTAGCCCTTTGAGAACTATTTTTCCATTGATCAGGAAACATTTAACGGGGCTATTCCAATACTCTATTTTGTTTTAAGGATGAATTTTTTGAGTAATTCCTCCTAATTTCTTTATTGGTTGTGAAACCCTTTTTGGATTCACTTTGTAGGTTCAGTAGTGTAACCCACAATATCATTTCCTTAGTCAATCGTTGTCTATTTAACTCTATCCGTGAGTTTTTTGGACGTCTCATTTTATCTATATGTCATAGGTAACCTTTTAGTCTCGAGGCCAATTTACTCAAGTGTCCTTTGGTGTTATAGGCTTCCTTAGAGCATTGGTAACTTAGTCTCCTTTCCCTTACATATCTTGGGATCTTTACACATAGATCCATTTCATAAGCTACCTTTACTAAAGGTAAGTCAATCATCTTTGTATGTTTCTAGGTTGACTTATTGGTACAATGCCCTTTTTTATACTTTAGTTGTTTCCATGTGTACCCATCTTATGGGTTGGAAGGATTTGAGGAAAATAGTTCCTCCATTTCTTCCCTATCTTTGTCTCAATCTTTACATATTTGTACCTTTTCTCTTTGTCTTTTAAGACAAAGCATAGTGTTGTACTTAGCCTCTCACTCCACTAAGTCTCAGCAAACTTGTCGGATGGTTCTTAAGGTATAGAGATACCCAATTTTACTGACCTTTCAAACTCTATTGCCAGTTGCTTTACAAGCATATTTTGTTTTGAGGTTGTGCTTGGTTCATTGATGAACCTTGCAGTTCATCATGGGTTAGTCTTAAGTTTTTATGACTTCTGTGATTGTTAGTCGTTTCCTTAGTTGTTTGATTTATATAAACTTCTAGGGTTCTTTAGATTCATTAGTCTTTTACTAATTGCGATTGCATGATTAGCTTACTTGAGTATTGCTCGATGATGGACCTTACTCCTATTCGATCCTCAAATCTCAGTTAGAATTTAAAAGTAATCAATTATGTGGTAGTCTTTCTTATTTTTCTTTCATAGTCGTAATCTTTTATAACATCGCCTTTGGTAGTGTTAGTTAACAGTAGTTGTCTTTCATAGATTTTATCTGTAAACCTAAGATACTTAAATTGTAAGCATCCTTGGGTTAGGGCTAGTTACTCTCATAATTTCCTTGTGTTAAGTTTTTTTTAATATAGAACAAACTTTTCCTATGCCTACCACTAGAGATTTATGGTCATGTGCTCACCATGTTGAGCTAATCAATCTCTTGTGTCTTACTCGAGTTGATTTCTTAGATAAGTATCTTTCGCCTGATTTCAGTTCCATCTCTTTCCATTTCGTTATAGGGCGAAGCATGGTAAGAGTGTAATTTTAGAAAGTTTAATAGAAGTTAGTGTAATTATCAAAAAACTTAGGAAAGATCATTGTAATTTACTCAATAATAAAATATGGATAAATTACATTGACCTTCTTATGAGATTTTTGATAATTACAGAAACTTCTCATGATGTTTCTGAAATCACACTAATCTCTCCTATTTTTACTGACAAACCACAAAAACCTCTCTTATAACTTTAATTTTGTTTTCAAAATGACAAAAATGTCCCTTTCATTTATTTTATTTTTTTGAATTTTTAAATTTTGACATTTTCTAACTTTTTTTAATTTTTTTTTCATTTTATATAAAAATTAAAATTAAGATAAATAAGTTATATTTTTTTAGTCAAAAAAGATTTTAATTAATATTTATTAGAACATGAAAAAAAAAGTTAAAAAAAAATTGGTCAAATTAAAAAAAAAATGCAAAAAAATAAAACAAAATGAAAGGAAAAATTTTGTCAATTTGAATAAATAAGACTGGAGGTAAAGGTAGTATCAAATTAAAAATCAAATAACCATAATATAGAGAGGTATCACGTTAAATTTAAAAACTTTTTTTCAAATAAAGGAAAAATTTGGCTAACCCCTTTATGAATTCACATTTGACTAGATTTAACTGGTCATTAATTGGATGTAAAAGACGTATTTGGCTACAAGCCTCAATACAATCATCAAGAAAATCACGCACCAAAACCCTAAGCACGAATCATCTTTGGTCAACACAAATTGTCTACGCTAATTCTAAGGTCATAGTCACAATTTGTTTTCCCTGAGTTATGACTCGTCCTACGGTTTTGATGTATGTACACATATTACTATTGTATAACCACATAAACAAAATCACAAAAATTGATTATGTGAAACTGAATAATACGATCAATGCCTTAATAAAATCCCAATGTTATATAATCAACATCCAAACCTAATTAACCCAAAAATAAAAATACAAAGAAGTAATATTACTTGACTAGGGTTTCATCTAAACCCTAGAAATGAGAGAACTTAGCCCATGGTAGTGGAAGAGGAGACCATAGCCATGGAATTCTTTATCTTCTTCTTTAGAATTGTCTCTTCCTTCTTTCTTCCTCCCTAGATCTCCAAGACGGCCTCTCCCCTTTTCCAAAACCCTAGGTTACAATATTATCCCCCTTTTTCCAAAAATACCCTTACAAAATAAGAATTTAGAAAAATAACATAAAATCCCGTAATTAGATATTAGGGGCCCAAAAAGGGAGTCTAAAGTGTTCCAAAATAGAGCCTATAATGCTAAACTGGGCCCTAGTCCACCTATATATGGATCAAGCCTCTCTTCTAACCCAAAATCCCTTGTTTTCCACTTCTTTTAGCACTTCAAAACCCAATATTTTCCTTTTGCTCCAAATCCACCATTAAATCATCAACTTTGACGAGCTTTCTCTGCAAAAAGATAAAATAAGAATTAACTAGCAAATGCATATAGATTGGAGAAATTAAAATAATAAAAGTGCAAGAATATCTAGGGTTAAATAAATAAATATGCACTTTTTAACCAGTTATCACACCCCCCAACTTACACTTTGCTAGTCCTCGAGCAAAGCCAAGGAAACAAGAGACAAAAATACAACTAACTAAATCCTCTTTCGTGGGAACACGATTGCTTTACCTTGCTAGGCAACCCCAGTCCCTGTGGTTTGTCTCTGAGTTTTGCAGTGATTCCCACATAACCCCTCTTGAACCAATGGCCACTCAATAAAAGTGAAGTATAACGGTTATGCGAACTCGTGTATGCACATAAGGTGATTTACGGGTACCCTTTACCACCATTAAAGAACAAAGGGTTGTTAATATTTTCCATTGTTGGGATCGGACTGGGAAGTGGGTTCTTGAGCTTGGTTCTGAGTTTCACAGCTGTGTGTATGTGGTTGAGAATCACTGAACAGAAGATGGCTAATGAAAAAGGCAAAATTAAATGCTTGATTGTTGAACTCATAACTTAAAATGCTTGCAAATTCAAGGTATGCTTTGTTTGGATATATGATAATTAAATGGGGTTTTTGATTAGTTGTTGTGTCTTTTACAGTTTTACTGACATTTGAAAATTTTCTTTCTTCTCTCTCTTTCTGTTGATGCCCCTTTTGGTTCTTTTTGGTGCCTTTTTTTTCACAATTTTCATTTTTCTCAATAATTAACAATGTATAAAGCATTAGACCAATTCAAAAATATATGAGTTTCTAATAAAGAGAACTCATTTGAGACAGTGACCCTGAAATTCAAAATTGAAGGTCAAAATTCAAATATTGATTGAAAAATTGAATTGGGTATGAGAGTGTTGAAATTTGAAGGGTTTTGCCTTCGAAGTGCTAGAGATGAGAGAGGAGTCTGCAGAGATGATGTGGTTTGGGGCTCTAGTAATGGTGGATTTGAGAAGGTTAAGAGTGGGTCTTGAGATTGAGCGATAGCAAGAGGCCATTGGAGATAGAGTGGGACAAGGAGTGGGGAGAGAGAGATTGCTGAACAGAGAGTGCTGAAAGAAAGAGAGAGAGAGAGAGGAAGTAATTACAGAGAGAAAATAAGATAGAGAGGGAAGTGAGATGGAGTGGGAATGAAGAGACAGAAAAATACATAAGAAATAGGTTGTTGACTTTTTGACCAAATAATATTATTAAATATATAAGGGTAAATTGGTAATTGAATTAATTATGTTAACAACATTTGTCCGACCAAACTGACAGGGGGATAGTGTTATTTCAGAAAGTATAGGGGAGGTTTCTATAATTGTCAGAAACCTCAAGAAAGGTAAGTGTAATTTACCCTTACTCTTAAAATATTTACAAATCCTTCACCTTTCTTTTCTCCCTTTTCCTCATTTTCACTTTTTTTTCATATCATATAACTTTTTTATTTGAAGTTTAATATACTTTGAAAGGAGTATTTTAACAATTATTTATATTTTAGTTGTCAGTATGCATTGACTTGTCTTTTACTGTAGTTTTCTGTACCCTCTACAATAAATAATATGAAAAAATATTAAAAAGTTCTTAAAATAATTTTTTCAATTCCAAAAATTTATGATATATTTTTTCTATCTAAAAAATTCAAAAAAGAAAATTTTAATATAAAAAAGTCCAATTGTTAATTTTTATCTTAACACCATTAAAAAATATTATTGATTAAATTAAAATAACCTTCAAGGTACATTTTAAAAAAATACTAAATAATAGATACAACAAATTCTTCAATCAAAAAAAAAAAACATAACATTTTTTTATTTATCTAGAATGCTTAAAAAATAAATTTTTACTTGATAAAATATTATGATTTTTTGAGATTAAAAAATTTATTTCATATATTTTTAGTATTTATTTTTCTAAAATGTATCTTGAAAGTCATTTTAGTATAATCAATAATATTTTTTAATAATGTTAAAATAAAAGTTAACAATTTAACTTTTTATAGTAAAAATTTATTTTAAGAATTTTTTTAATTTTTTTTTCTAAATAATAAACTGTAGATCATGATCGTTTTTTTCATAAAAGAAAAGGACATTAACATTCTCAAGTACAATAATTTATAGTTAGTCGGAGAAAGGTTATTGTAAAAAATATGAACCTAAAGTCTCCGTTTAGGACTCATATCTTTTATAATTGAGGATTTTATGCTTTCTACAGTAACATATTTTAAATATAAATGATTCATATCATCTATGATATACCACAAACAGACACACCAATCACTTTGAGACACGTGTGCTTACAAAGCTGATAAACTCGATCATACAGAGCAGTCACAGCCTTCAGGGTATTCTCATATACATATTCTACAGAGCCGATAAACTCGGTCATACAGAGCAGGCGGAACTTCCAGGGCATCTTCATGCACATATCCTCCAGACCTTATGCTCTGGGCAATATTCACTCAGTATTTCAGTATGGTTCCGACCTTATGGTTTCCTTAACAACTGCTGAGCAGGGAATAAGGAAACAGTCTTCAACACGGAAACAGTCTTCAACAAGGAAACTACTATCTATGATTATCTCTATTTACGATACAATACTTCACAAGGTAACTGCAATCTCCGATGATCAAATCCCTATATTCATGACTCCGAATCCTAATCAACTTAGGAAGGCCACGGTTTATAAATTAAACCCTAAAGGTATGCTTTATTTTGATGCTCATTCTTTGGCTTTCAATACAGTCTTTTCAATTCAGTTTACTTACTTAAGCATCGGAGCGGCTACCGCCGGAGCCAATCCGGTAGTCCTCTGATCCCCTTTTTGAGTGTTCTACAGGTCGCGTAGCCCAGATTTATTGCGAGCCGAAAAGTGCAGCATCAGTCTATTATATCTTTCTTTCAATTGACTTTATTTTTTTATATTTTCAGAACAAAATTACTCTTTATTTTTTGAACAAAAATTCCATAAATCTTTGAGCACAATATATATATATATATATATATATATATATATATTACAAGGAGTGTAAAATTTTAAGTGGGTGTTTTGAGTTGCCTCCCCAGACACAAAAAATGTGCATTTGAGAAAAAGTAATTTACTATTTTCCACAAATACAGTTTTACACTTTGTGAAAAACAAATGCAAATACAAATATAAACAGAAATTTGTGTAAAATCTATTCAAATGAGCTTAAATGAAACTATATACGACTATACATAAATGATCTTAAAGGATCGAGTGTTGTGCGAAAGTGATCAACTAAATAATAAATTGATTTCAAACAAGTAAAAATAAACAAAATGCACAGAAAATACACAATATTTAAGTGGTTCGATAAGATGCTTACGTCCACAAACAACGATGACCAGTTTCACTATATATCAAAGAGATTACAAGAGCAAAAAATTCCTAAAACCTAAAACCCCCTTTTTCCCAATGACAACTCTCTTCTCCTTGGTCAAAATCCTAACTATGCTTGGATAAATAGGAAGGAAAGGAGAAGGAGAGAATAATATTAGTTATAAGGGAGAGGGGAGGGAAGGAGAGTGTAATCTATTTTTCATGCTTAGATAACAAATGAGAGAAAGAAGAATGTAATTTTCTCATCTTGCTTAGGAACAACGAGAGAAAGAAAAAAAAGAATGATTATATACTTTTTTACTATTATAGTTTGGGATATAGTTGTTTTTTTTTTCATTTATAATTTTAAGGTTTTAATTGGTATTATAAAAAATTTATTAAAGGCTTTCTATTTTCCTTTCGTCTTTGTCCACTTTTAGAGGAAAGTAAATTAAATAAATAAGTGTTAAGAGACCCTCCCTCCTACCTTCTTTTCCTTTCTTAATTTTAAACCACTTACAAAATAACATCTCTTTCCTTTTCGTTTCCTCTCATTTCTTTCCAAATCCCTCAATCCAAGTGAAGTACAATATCCATTATATAAGTGAGTTACAACATAAGAGAAAAAACCAACTCAAAAATAAAAGCGGGTCAAAAAAATTTTTCCACACATTATTCATTTTTCGGGTCAGTCTTAATGTTACAAACGAATCATTAAGAATTCAGGTGAAATCATGACAACTATCCAACACCGAGATCTTATTCAAGTGGAGCAAGTGCTTATTCTTCATGCAATGGGCATGAGTTCAGGTTCTTCTTCTCTACATCGTTGTATAAAAAAAAGATCTTGAGAACCCGATGTAAATGTCCATTTCATCAATTTTCTTTACAATTTATTACTTTATTTCAACATCGTGCATATAAGGGTGCATCTTCTAATAACACTCTATCATATATTTTATTACCTCCTGAAAAATTGAATCACTATTAAAAGATTGCACCAGTAAAACAATGCCCCAACCCATTCAAGAATGAGCAATTAATCAATGGTCCCGTAGGACCGCAACTGGTCAGATTGGAAGGGCATAATCTATTCAAGATTAATTAATTATTCAGTAGTTTCTTAAGAGCATGATTGAGTTAAATTAAAATTTCACGCATATTATAAATATTCATATGATTTATCATTTAATCATTGAGACCATTCAACGGGACAACAAATAATTTTTCATTCTCCAAAAATTCCATGTCCCCTTTAAATTTTCTTTCTTTATTTATCACAATGGAAGGTGCAAGCGCATACAATTAAGTTGGAAATTGTAGTAAAAGAATACTTGTATAAAAAATAAATATTTATAAGAAACTTTATCCTATTTTACTCAGCAAAAAATCATCTCAATAAATATATTAATCATTTTATATGTATAAAAATTATTTGAGTCATTTTGTACAGAGAATGTACCATATGCTTTGTAAATAATATACTTATCATCTTTATAAAAAAATAGATATATTCTACTTCTCTTTGAATTGAAACCAAGTGCATCCTCATATAATACAAAAATAAAAAATAAAATAGAATGACATTAGCACTAAATTATTCCTAATGGATTGCAGACTATATATATAGAGAAGACTATAAAATTTATTAAATTAAAAAATATCAAAAAAATAAAAAACAACCATGGAATGAAAAAAGAAAGTAATATCAAAAAATTAAAAAAAACTACCATGGTACTTTTATATATATATTTAGTCTGATGTCTGTATCATGTGTGGATTTAATCTGTTATTCATGTTAAGAAAAAATTAAAAAATGAATTAATAGTCTGTAAATAAATAATAAAAAATAAATTAAATAATTTATTAAAAAATAAATGACATGTTTATAAATATAAGTAATAAATGATAGATAAATGTCTATAAAAAAGATAAACAACCGATTAACGAATAAAAAATAAAAACAAAAATTATGTATAATATTAGGGGTGTCAATTTTTGACATGACACGAAATTAACAGGTTTGGATTGAGCATAAATGGGTTTGGATCATAAACGAGTTAACAGATATAATACGATTAATAAATATATTGTGTTTGGGTTTTACTAGTGTCAACCCGTTTAACAATACTTAACACGTTTAATTATAAAAAATATCACGAGTTAATGTAATTCATCTCACATCAAATATTTATCAAGGTTCGGAGATTTTTTACTTATAAAAGAAAGTTTTATTTTGATTTGCCCATGTCCAAAGTTACTTAAACTTAAAAATTATTAATACATATTAAAAGATAGTTAAACTTTTTTTATTTAAAAAATAAAAAAAATTAAAATAAACGAGTTAAGCATATGGACACATGTAACCCGTTTAATAAATAGGTTAAGTTTGGGTTTTGAAACTTGACACGATTTGTTAATAATGTCGGGTTAAGATTGATATATATTTTCGAATATGTATACCTTGACACGACTCAAACACAATACGATAACACAAATTAACACCACCATATAAAATAACAAAATTAAAAATTAAACATGACAAAATAATAAGTGAAGTAAATTACAACGACAGAAGGGTAAATTATCATTTTATTTTGACCAACAAAAAATAAATAAATAAATATATATATATATATATAAAAACAAAAGTGGCGCGTGGTTTCACGGCTTTGGGTCCAAATCAGTCTGGACCTCCCAAGCAAGCAACCAACCTAACTCTATATAGTCACCAATTTGTAAGGAAAGAGGGCAATGCGCACTGCACACTCGAGACGTTCCTTGATTTCTGTTGCACAACATTTTCTCCCACCCTTCAGCTTCTTCAACCCTCCAAAAACCGCTAAAGAGCCTCTTTCTCACGCTTCTCTGCGAATTCTAGTTTACGCCATGGCCGGAGATCGGGAGAACTTCTCTTCCAATGTTGCCACCGACGAGGACGACGTCAAATTTGGGTTTCAGCGCCCGGAGATGTACAAGAGCAACCTCGCCGGCACCATCGATGCGTACGACCGTCACGTGTTCCTCTGCTACAAGGGTCACGAGTCTTGGCCCTCTCGCGTTGAAGACTCCGAGACCGATATGCTTCCCAAGCTTCTTTCTGGAGCTCTCAAAGCTCGCAAGAACGACATCAGTGTTAAGGTTAGGCTCGTCAACAGAAAGTTCCCCTTCTAATCGATTAGAACTTCTAATTTTGAAATAGGTATCGTCGAACTATGAGTCATATGTACATATTTACACATACGTCGTTAAAGAGAGGTTTTATTTTAGATAGTTATTTGAAAATTTTGTTCAAAAAGGTTTGAATATTAAAAGTTCGGACTCTTTTTAATTTTGCAGACACGTTTGACAATATGCGAGGGACTTGATGGGACCGAGTTATCGGATGGAGATGTTTTGATTTTCCCGGAAATGATCAAATACAGGTAGATTACGTTCATTGGCTACAGTTTTATTTTTAATTTATATATTGAGTCTAATTTACTATTTTCACAAAAGAGTTAGCTCCTGAAATTCTTTATTATATTGGGTTTTAGCTCCCGAAATGTCTAAGATTGTGTTGATTTTGATTAATTAATCAGATACAACTGAGTTTAAAGGATTACTTACGGTTTTGTTTCCTGAAATTTTCTCTGACTAGTATGTGATTGTTCGGAGTACAAGTAAATTATGAGAATCAATTAGGAGTTTGCATCTTGAATTCTTCCTTGTTGAGTCAGAGATTGTACTTGTTTTCTTGATTAAAGGGGTTTGAACGACTCGGATGTGGATACCTTTGTTGAGGATGTGCTCGTGAATGGCAAACCTTGGGCTTCTGGAGTGAAGGAGGTGTTGGCTGGTTCACACATATTTGTCTGTGCCCATAATAATCGAGATCGAAGGTGTGGTGTATGTGGACCAGCTTTGATTGAGAAGTTCAAAGAGGAAATTGAATTGAGGGGTTTGAAGGATCAGGTGTTAGTGAGTGCTTGCTCGCATGTAGGGGGACACAAGTATGCTGGAAACTTGATAATTTTCAATGCAGATCCAGAGGGAAAAATTGCTGGTCATTGGTAAGCCCTGATGTTTTTTTTTTTTAAAAAAAAAAATTCATTTTTCTACGGACATTGAAGAGAAATCTATTAAATTGGATGTTTTCGTGGTATTAACAACTAGTTCTTGTATTCAGGTATGGTTATGTTACCCCAAACGACGTGCCTGAATTTCTTGATCAGCATATTGGAAAGGGAGAGATCATAGAACGTCTTTGGAGGTATGTTTTTTTTTTGGTCTCTTTTTATGAAATGTTTTTTTGAATGTTATCTCAATACTTTATTAATGAAATAGTCGGAGGGGAGTTAGGAGACACTAGTAGTCCCCTTGGATTGAGGGATTTGGAAGGGAACAGAAGGGAATGGAAGGAAATGAAAGAAAAAAGGGGAAGGCAAAGGGAGGAGAGCTTATTTCATCAGTGGTTTAAAAATACAGAAGAAAAGGAAAGGAGAGGAAGGGGTTTAAATTCCTATTTTGCTCTCCTTCCAAAAGTGGAGATGGGGGGAAAGAATTAGTGCCCCTATTTTTTAAAACAAGTCAATTTTTATTTTACCTTTTCTACTCACATAATAAAACATTTTAATTTTTTTCTCTCTCTATCCTCTATTACACTTTCCTCTCTTCTCCTCTCCTCTCCTCTTCCCCATAATTAATATTATCCTTTCCTCTCTTTTCACTCCTGCTAATCCAAGCAAGCTGTTAATCTAGAAACTGTCCGACACATGGCTAAAATCATTGATGGCTTGGTTTGGGGATGAATATTTCCTTTACCAGCTAGTTTCACCATTAATTGAATTCTAGTGACCAAGGATCTTACTGGTTTATGTATATGTGTTTAACAATTGCAACTTCCTTGCTATGAAATGAAACATTGATATTGTTAAATGGTGTTTTTGTAGGTGAATTGCGTGACTCTTTTTTTTTTTGGGAATCTCTTTAGTGTTCTGCTCAGCTTACTAATTTTATTTGAAATCAAGATTTATGCACCTTAAAAACTGCATATTGAGATGAAATAATTCTATTTTGTTTGCATAGCATTTGGATTAGTCAAGTCTATATTGTTTCTCATAGCTTATGAAATGAGTGTTTTGGGTGCTTCTGTAATAAGAACATCACTACATCACTGATAAAAAAAAAAAAAATCTTTGTAAGAATATTAGCATACATTCTTTTCAATTTTCTATCATATTTTACATATTGTGTGCACGCACCCCCACAATTTTGGGGATGAATTTCTACCATAAATGAGTATCAGTGCATTAATGTCGCTATATATGAAGAAAAAAAAAACACGAAGGGTTGGAGACTCAAACCCAATCGGCACGGAACTGATGAAGCCGCACGTATTGTGACAATATAACATCACTGCATTTATTGTAGCATCAGTGCATTTATTATCTCGATAGCATGACTGATTATATATATATATATAAAAGGAGGGTTGGAGACTCGAACCCCCATTCATTGGGGGAAAAAGCAGCTTCCTTAACCACTTGGCCAATGCTCTGTTGCGTTAATTTTCATATAAAATAGTAACTACCTAACATATACTTATGTCAATAAACCAACGGTTCAACCAATTAACCAATCAGTTGAACCAGTGAACTGGCTTCCTTGGCAAGTCATTATTTAGTTCGGTTCTAATAACTATGACTACAAATATCAAAAGGAAGCTTACTCGTAGAAACATTTTTAACTACATGAATTAAAAAAAAAAACACAAAATGATGCTCATGCATCATCATCTTAAGGTAGAAATTCATCCTCAAAATTGAGTGGCCAACAAATTGAGTCAAGCACACGCGCATGAGCAACACTTTTTGTTTTTTTTATTCATGTAGTTAAAAATATTTCTTCTAGTAATCTTCCTTTTGATATTTGTAGTCATAGTTATCAGAACCAAACCGGACAATGACTCGCCGAGGAAGGCAGATCACTGATTCAATGATTGTTTAATTGGTTGAACCAGTTGGTTTATTGACATAAGTATATATTTGGTAGTTACTGTTTTATATGAATATGTATTAAATTTGGTATGAAAATTAACATAATAGAGCATTGGCCAAGTGGTTAAGGAAGCTACTTTTTCCCCCTTGATGAATGGGGGTTCGAGTCTCCAACCCTTCATTTTTTTTTATATATAGCGACATTAATTCATTAATGCTCATTCATCGGTCATGCTATCGAGACAATAAATGTAGTGATGTTATATCGTCACAATATGCGCGGCTTCATCGGTTCCGTGCCGATTGGGTTCAAGTTTCCAACCCTCCGCGTTTTTTTTATTATATACAGTGACATTAATGCACTGATACTCATTCATCGGTCATGCTATCCAGACAAGAAATGCAGTGATGTTATATCGTCACTATGCGTGCGGCTTTATCAGTTTTGTGCCGGTTCATAGCAAAAACGATCCAACTAAAGTCCGATTGAACCGGCTGGTCCGGTCCGTTTGTGATAACTATGTTTGTAGTGACTGTTGAGAATTTATGACGCGTGAATGTGAAATATTGAACTGGAGGCTATTAGGATAGTTATCCCACACCCTTTGGCCATTCTTCTCTTTTACATCAGCAACTAGTTGGAATTATCTTGGAAACACCTGAATTTATTTCTGAAGCAAGGCCTGAGGTAAAGTAGCATCCTCCTACATTATTCAATTCGTTTTCTTCTAAAACTCATTTGGATATGGACTAAAAGCTGTCAGATATTGGAATATCTAGGTATTATTATTGGTGGGATATATTCCCCAATGGTGAATATTAGTTTTGAAGATTTCTTCTGGATGCACACTTGCCCATCCAGGGAGTATAAGCTCAACTGTTATTAAGTTCTCATTGCTCTCGGTTTTATCTTTCTGTCATACATCTTTTCAATTTTGATTGTTCAATTTGCTAGTATGTGAGCATGGTGATCCTTGTGTTTTACTTTATTACTAATTAGGGAACCAAAAATAAATAAATTCTGTGTCACTTTATTGAACTCAGGTGATCCCTATGGTTACTTTATTGGCACTTGGAATGTACATATCCATATTGCTTAGCTCTGAACTTTTTGGAATATTTACTTATGTTTATTTTCATCTGTAAAAGTATGTCTATTATAAACAAGGCGCCTGAGAAGGACAAACCCAAAGATAAAAGAAAAAGGAACTGGCCTACAAAAAATCACAGCCGAAGGTCCCACAAAAAATTTAAGAATTTATGTAAATATATCGGGTATTCTTCCTTAATTCAAAAAAAGAACGTTCTCAAAAAGCTATCTTTAAACTTCCTGGGAGAAGATTCTTTTCCCTCAAAAATTCTTGGATTTGTTTCTTGCCATAAGCACCAAACAAGACAAATTGGGCTTCCATGTTATTCTTAACTCTTTCCTCATCCTCCCACACCTCCAAGATAAAAGCACTTTCTTGAAGGATTGCAACAAAACCCACAAACAACCAAAAATGGAAAAAGTTAAACTCCAAGCATCTCTAGCCAATTTGCGATGAACTAAAAAATGATTCATTGATTCTTCCTCCTCACACACAGGGCACCGACTCGGAATTTGGTAGCCTTGCTTCCTTAAATTATCCACCTATAAGGATCACACCCTAGGATGCCGACCAAGTGAAAAAAAAAAACATCTTTGAGAGGCACTCTAGACCTCCATATCAATCGGAATGGGAAAGAACTATCCTCCGCATTCATTAAACTCCTATAGAAAGAATGAATAATTAAACTCAGAAAATGGAAATACTTCCTTTACATCGGGATGAGGCTATTAATCTTAATTAGGTACGTACCCAAAAAAAATCAATCTTAATTATGTATAGTGCCTCGTATACAATTGTATTTTTCCTAGGTTTTCATCCGGTAGGTCTTTAGTTTCGTTTAATGCAATAGAATCTAATTTACCTATCCAAAAAATGTAATAGAATCTAATTTACCTATCAAAAAAATGTAATAGAATCTAATTCAAGTCCAGCCTTTCATAAGTGAATTAGTTATAGTTTATAGATTCTAATCCGGTACCTTGCTCGTGCCTCTAATTCAAACTGCTTCAACTTAATCAGCATTTTAGTTTATAGATTCTAGTCCAGTACCTTGCTTGGGCCTCTAATTCAAACTGCTTCAACTTAATCAGCATTTTGATAACTTGCTTCCAGTTTGCTTTCGTGTTGGAAAGTCACCCTTTTTGGATGGCATACATTTGTGTTTATTCTTTAATCTGCTACATTAGTTTTCATTTTTCCCCATCAAATTGGTCTTGATGAGAAGCATATCATTAACCATAATAATCAATTGCAGGGGCCAAATGGGTGTATACATTGAGAAAGCTGAAAAAGAGGACAAACTGAAGCTTCCCAATGGAATAGATCTGAAGGAAAGCAAGAACCCTCGAGAAAGCAGCAGTCAAGAGAAGAAGGAAAATGTGACCAGCTGTTGCCAGGGTGCTAATGGGTTTTCATGTTGCAGAGATGGGAATTTGGAGGAAGAAAACACAAAAGTTGACGGAAAGAAGGGGCCGGGCAGACTCTCTATCTGGATGGGAAAATGGGAGCAAAGTGATATTCTTGCAGCTGTTGCTGTGGTTGGAGCAGTGACAACTGTTGCTGTGGCTTATAGCTTTTATAGACGGTCGGGTTGATATATGCTTCTGCAATCCATTTCATTTGTTTGCGTCTGGGCTTGTACACCCTCGTTTTTTGTAGAGGTGAAATAACATCCATGAAATAATCCTCAGAACCATGCAATTCTTTAGGAGGAGAAAATTTAGGCGTACTATAGCAGTGCAACAAATTACCAAAATATAGCATAATTTGAATGATGGAAACATTTTGCTAGTTAATTTCTGCACATCTAAAGATGCTTTCTCAATGCATGGTGGCGAATGGTTTGTATTAATATATAAATTTGTTGCTTTGGGAGGTGTTTAAAGTTGGTATTCATATAATATTGGTCCAATTAGCCAAAAAGTTGATATTCTAATTTGTATCAAGGAAGTACAATAATCAAGGTACCATAGAAATGACCCTTTTTAGCAATATATTGTCCATATCTGCTGGAAGGATGATGCTTGTGGATAGGTTTGGTTTAATTTGTTAGTAATGAGATGGTGACTGTAAAATGGACTACTTTTGCAGGAGTTGGTTATTGCAAGTGTTGTGATAGTCATGCTATAAAGTTAAATTTTAGCAATGATACGTTACAGAATGCTATATTTTAACATTTATATTCTACCAGTTAAAATCCTACTTGTTGAGATAGGAACAAAAAATTGTTAGGTAAGATATGTTTTAGTCGTTAGATTGAAATGTTCTTGAAAATTGTGGACCATAGGATCAAGATTGCTCTTGCCATCCTTGCTACCAAATTTGGCAGGAGAATATGACCAACTTAAAATATAGGAGGAGTTATAGCAGTGCATTGGAGCAGGGTTTTTCTGCCGATTTGCTAAAATTTATATGTATAGCCAAGGGTGTGAACGGTGCATCGGAGTTGTTCGATGGTTTGTTTATATGCTCTTTTGCTAATCCATGTATCCTCTAGAGTCGATGTATTTGTTTTTTTTGTTTTTTTATTTTATTTTCTTTGTAATGCAATGAGTGAGTTTATTTCCTAACGAGATATTTTGGAATTATATAATAATTTCTTCTAATAGTAAACCAATATTTATAAGAGAAGAAAAAAAAATTGCCACCTCAACTAAAACCAGCATATTGTGGAAAGAATCATTCATGCACTGAGCTTAGCAATCATCTCCTCCACCAGGTTCAGCCCTGTCTCAACTCTGTCTTCCATCTCAATTTGTTCCATAGCCTGCTCCAAAAGCACATTTTTCCACTGTTTTCTTATCGAGTCACGAGTGGAGCTCGAGCAGCAATCTCTTAGAAGCAGTAGCAGAGCTTGGGCCATTTTCTTAGCCCTCCGCGTCCCATCCACACTCAACTGCAGCAGCCCCGGCATTGCTCCTTCCCTTAAAATTTCCCCCCTGTATCTCTCCCTGCAGCTTTGACATATCAGAAGTAAAATCCCCACCGCGTGCTCTTTGCACAGGGGCGATCCCTCCTCAATAGCCTCAACCAATGCCTGAATTGCATCCCCTGTGCCGGCAGTTTCTATGAGTGCAATCTCCGATGAAGAAACAATCTTCTCGAGCAAAGCCATTGCCTTCTCGACCAACTCTGATGATTTCTCAGAGCCATGGATTAATTGGAGCAAAGAAAGTACCGCGCCAGACAAAACAATCGATGGAATGATCTGCCGGCAAGTTGAGAGATTGTGGAGTGTGGATATGATATCGAGCTTGGCTTGCATGGTTATGGTGTTGTCTCCGTTGAGGAATTCAACTAGGAGTTGAATGGCTCCAGAAGCTGCAATTGCCAGCTTGTTTGCCGCACAAGAAGAGAGGATCAAGAGGGCTGCTATTGCCAGGCTGATGAGAGACCAGTTTTGACATTGGAGGAGCTTTAGCAAGACTGGTATTGCCCCAGATTTTGCAATACAGATCTTGTTTCTGTAAAATTCAATTGCATTAATTTTCAAGATATTCATCTTATAACAAACAACGGTAAAAAATTGTAATGTCTTCATGTAAAACTTCATCAAGTATAAGCAGTAATTCTAAGAACTAAACTTTCATGATTTTCACAAACTCTTCGTCCGGAGACAACATATATATATATATATATATATATATATATAGACGAACCGTTCACTGCCAAAGGCTAGACTGAGCAGAGCAAACAGAGCGGCTTCAATGGTGTCGCAATCTTCCTCATCAAGCATCAAAACCAATGGCGGAACAACTCCTCTTGCAGCCAATTTGTGTCTCTGCTTACTTGTCAGATTACCAAGTGCTCTGGCGGCTACAATCTGCGCCTCTCTGTCAGCGGAAAGAAGAGCTTCCACCACTTCCTCCATGGAAGCTCTCTCTCTCTCTCTCTCTCTTCCTGTGTTAATTTAGCATGCTGTGCAGTTGCAATATATTGCTTGCTTGAGAAGGATGTAAAGTATGGCTTTTCGTATTTTGAGGGGTCTCTGTCTCACCATTCATTGTTTGGATTCGAAGCAACTTACTATTCCCTACTTTTACACACACAGCTTTCTGTTTTGTGTCCCAAGTGGGAGGGAAGAATATCTTGGAATGAATCTTTCACTTTCCTTTCATGGAAGAAACCGCCCACAGCTTTATTATAACTTAACAGTATTGACGAGATTCCTCCGGATTTATTACTCATGCCCATATATATATATATATATGTGTGTGTGTGTGTGTGTGCGCGCGCGCGCGCGCGCGTGTCTGGGCGGGTGGGCATGAGTAATAAAATGTGTTGTATATGTAATATATCGGTGAATGGATAATAACCATTGAGCACCACACGGCACCGCCCCTGGAGAAGTTTTGTCACGTGGATTAGGCGATGATATACCATTATTTGAGTAAAATTATTATGTGTGACGGTATATTTTTGAATTTTATTTTTATTGATTATTAATAATTGAAAATTAAAAAATAAACTTAATTATTATGGAAATAGATTCATAAAATGAAAAAAAAAAAATTTGCACAAAAAAATTTAATTTTTTATTAAATAATTCTCCACAATGATAGAAAAGTTTTAGATACTTTGAAAAAAAATTATACTATATTAAATTATGACATGAAGTTACCATCTTAATCGTTAATCTTTCATTGTTTAGACAATATATTTGATTTTTAAAAAATAGAAAAGTAATTTCCTACATAAAATATAAGATACTATTCATGCTTTTCATGAACCAAAGTTAATGGATTGGTTCATGTTAATATTTCTGTGAACAACTTGTGCCAAGGGATTCCAATCTCTTTAATGGGTATTGCTAGAAAAATTATTTAGTGGGATGATTACTTTATCTCATTATTTAATACGATGAGAAGATAAAAGATCATAAGATTTGTAAAAATCAAATACACGATATTAGATGTGTTGGATGTATGATCTAACTCTCATTTAAAAGTATTATTTGTTTTAATCTTACAAATTTCTCGTTTTTGAACCTTTAAGTCTAAAAGGCACCAACAAACCTAAGTTTTCAACTAAAAGTCTTTCTAAATTTATATTTTAAAAAAATTAAAAATTAAGTTCATGGAATATCTCTCTTCTAAAGGTATCATGCAATTAATTTAACACAACTGACAAGATTTTTATTTGGTAGTCAACATAATTTATCACTCTAGTTGTAATTATGACTTCTGAAGACATACATGATGTTTGTAAAATATTTTTACATGAAGTTAATATGTTAAGTGATGATGTATTTTTTTTAATTATATTTTATTATATATATTATGTTTTATTAAAAAAATTATATTATATATATTAAAATATTATTAAAAAAATAAATTGCTATATCACTTAAGCGATTCAGTCAAGAAATTTTCCAAAGTCTGTTGGCCTCGTGATCCAAAAGCTGACCTTGTAAAAGTCGCCAACACTCTCTCTCTCTCTCTCTCTCTCGTGAAATGAATGCATGATGTGTGAATTGGCAGGCTAATTTGCTGTGTCTTTGTGAATAATAATATAAAATTGGAACTGAAAATCATGATTCATGAATCACTCACAGTCACACTCGTCATCCGTTCATACATTTAAGGAATATATATATATATATATATATATTCTTCGGCTTTGCTTTTGGCCGTTATACGGCGGCTTTCATGTCTTTTCGCCGAATTTGTTAATGATAGCGTCTGGCATAACTTGAACACACATCAGTTCATTCTCTGCTACTTTATCTTTTTCAGTACTTTACTTTGATGAAGCCTGCTTTTCACTCACTGCTCTCTCTACCCAGTCCTCTAATGTAAGTGATCTAAAATCTTTTTCATTCTGCAACACGTCAGATGGCTCTTTTATATGAGTTATGATTCTTCCGGATACAGTATGTTTGAATCAATGTATATTTATCATATGAATATATAACTCATATATTATATATATATATGTGTGTAACAAATGATGCATTGTACTCAAAATAATAAAAGAAATTTCATTTTCTCCTCATCCATTTGTAATATGAGATATTCTACTGCACTCATAACACACTGAATGCTGGTGAATTATTTTACCCATATGCAAATCTGATAATCCTGTAAAGAGGGCAAAAGGGAAAGCAAACTTCACCTTCTTCCATCATTTTGCTAAATAGTTCTATATTGATCTGCCAAATTAACCTTCAATGCCATATGGCCTTATCAAGATATTCCAAAGGTAGCTACATAGATTTGGTATATCTTCAAATGAGAAACTTGTGCAGCATCAATAGTAAATGTGTGTCATGTTGGAGGCTGAAATCAAAGACCTCCACTTGGGCCTTCCTGAGACAATTTGAGACTGGAAGAGATATAGAAAACAACCTCATTGATGGGTTTGATCTGAATGGATTGCATTGACTTTTGAGAGAGACGGAGACACAATGTGGTTGAAGTTTGAAAAATGGTTACGAGGGACTAATCAACAGTAACATCAGATAAGTGATACTTCTTTTTTGGTGCACGGGGCTACGAAGGATACAGTTGCATTACATATACATTTTTCAACAGATTTGAAAAGTGATATGGGAGGGAAAAAATATAGATATGTTGTTGCAAACCAAATTGGCATCCAGGTACGCAAAACAGAAGCGAAAGAAGGTCTGATAATGGAACAGTTAAGATCATTTGACAAATAATCAAGCATACCAGCTAGTGCCCCTAAATTTTTGCACATTGAAGTTGATATCGGCAAAATGCAGTGCACTCAATCACCATTCATTTTTGCCCTTACAGCTACTAATATACAAGAATGCAGGAGGTGGCATTCAAAGGGCAAACTGAGTTTGCAAGAACAATTTTATTGGAAGGAAGAACATAAATAAGTGATCTTGTAATCTAAACTAATGAGCCATTATAATTGCATCATGCTTCTTAAGAGAAGATCTAAAAGAAAAAGAGTTCTCACAAAAGATATTATTCAACCAGCAAGTCAGCAACGTCTGAATTCTTCAACATTGATAGTCAGACATCATAACAAACAAGCTGTAACAAAAAGCCTTCATATCTGAAATTCACTGCTGTGCAGCTACTGCTCTTATTCACCATCCTCGTATTTGCTGATGCAAACTTCTTCAAGGCAAGAAATTCGAGGGCATAATAATCTACTTGAAAAAGCATCTTCTTCAATGAGCTTGTAATTGCTTTCAAAGTTATGGCTCAATCTAACAACAACAAGAACTATGATGAAATTTATCACATCTGAAGGAATGAACACAAGCCAAAACTGTATCTTCAATAAGGAGTGACCCTACATGATATGATCTATGGTAAGTGCCAAAGCTAAATTAAATTTTGCATAATGACAGGCACAAGAACAAATGGTTATTTTACCTGGGGTCTACATATTGGCAAGTAGGTTCAGGGTGAGCATTATCTCCAGGAAAGAGCACCTTTTGCAACTTAAAATGGGCTTCATCAGATAACTCTATGGTCTTTGATGGCTCCCTGCATACACCTATATGCAGACTATGCTTCCCTAATCTGTAAGATATCCAACTGAGATCATGTTTTAGTGGAATTGGAGAGGGAAATATACATAGTACTAATTACCACCTACCATTGAGTTCATAAATGCCAAATTTGCACAATATTTATTCAATCAGAATCTGATCAAGCCAATCTGACAAGTAAGTGACATGTCCAGCAGTCAGTTCAGTTCCTTGGGCACAGATCTGGAATATCACCCCAGAATCGATTGGGATAAGTCCATACATCCAGTTTCGGAACTATACAATTCCCTCTGTCCCATGCAGCAGAAAATCCATATCAGGAACATAACCCTCCTCCCTCATTTTCACCTCCAATTTTCTCAGCAAACCATAAATCTGCTCAGAGTCTGGGTGAGATCTGTCACCAGCTACAAAACTATGTACTTCACTCTTAACCTCAACCACACTTTGCCCAAACATTTTCTTCAACCTATTCCCTTTAATTAAAGTTCTAAGTTTCGCCGCATTATCCCATTGCCCATCAACAGCATAAATA
This sequence comes from Nyssa sinensis, assembly GCA_008638375.1. Classification (NCBI taxonomy): domain Eukaryota; kingdom Viridiplantae; phylum Streptophyta; class Magnoliopsida; order Cornales; family Nyssaceae; genus Nyssa; species Nyssa sinensis. The sequence goes on from CM018032.1 coordinate 61,744,441, forward strand.
TTTGATAACAGAATATGGTACCCTGCATGATTAGGATCTAACTGTAAAAGATTCCTCGCCGCAAGCTCTCCCATCTCAATATTCTGATGAATCCTACATGCACCAAGCAAGGCTCCCCAAACATGGGGCCCAGCTGGCACTGGCATCCGGTCAATAATGCTCATGGCCTTATCCAACTCTCCAGTGCGGCCAAGCAGATCAACCATAATCCCATAATGCTTTGAATCAGGCATCAATTGGTATTCATGAACCATAGCATCAAATAACTCAATCCCTTCTCTAACCAAGCCTGAATGGCTACAAGCAGACAAAACTGAAAGGAAAGTCACATTGTTAGGCCTAACTGCTGAATTATTGACAATCTGATCGAATAATCTTAGTGCTTCCACTCCTCGCCCATGAATCCCATATCCTGCAACCATTGAGCTCCAGATGACAATATCTCTATCATTTATACCTTCAAAAACCTTGACAGCGTTATCTAAGCTACCGCATTTTGAGTACAGTTCTATGAGTGAAGCCCCAACAAAAGCATTATTGTTGAAGCCGCCTCGAATTACATAACCATGAAGGCAAACGGCTTGCTGGAGAATCCCTAATTCTGCACAAGCTGTGATAATCTTCACCATAGGCAATAGAGTCAGGTTGAATTTCATTGGAGAGGATTTGACGGAAGACCCCCATTGCCTTGTACGACATTCCATTGTGAACATATCCACTCAACAAAGCAACCCAAGAAACCGCATCTTTCTCAGGAATTCTTTCAAAGAGATCAATGGCCTCTTTAGGGGAAGAGCACTTCATGAGCATTTCAATTAAAGCTGTAGAAACCAAGACATCCATCTCAAAACCTTTCCAAGCAGCAAGTTCGTGGATTTTCTTCCCCTCTTCTAAATTACAAGTCAACTCACACGCTTGTAGTGCATGAATTATAGTAATTGGATTGGGTTCAAACCTTTTATCAATCATCTCATTAAATATATCTAATGCTTCAGTAGTGGCCCCATTATGAACATAACAATCAATCATAGAGCTCCAAGAAATCACATCTTTTTCTTCCATTTTCCTAAACAATTTAGCTGCAGCATTGACAGATCCCGTCTTTGCATATAAATTTAGCATAGCGTTAACCAAAGATAAAACAGTATCAAGTCCCCTCCTAATCACAAATCCATGGACGCTACGGCCATGCTTTAGATTCAATAGTTGAGCACAAGCAGAAACAACACAAACAAGCGTTACTGTATCGGGAGTAACACACTCCACCATCGCCATTCTGGTGAAAAATGCCAGTGCTTCCTCGGGATCACCATTCCGCTCATACCCACTAACCATTGTAGTCCATAAGACAATGTCCGGTTGAGAATACTCCTCGAACACTCGCAAAGATTCACCCATCCGTCCACTTTTGGAGTACAAGTCAATCAGCGCCGACCCAACAAACATGTTTCGAATCAATCTCAGCATTCTTCTTGACAAAGCCATGAATCATTTGGCCAAACTCAAGCAGCCGTAACCCGGCACAAGCCTTTAGCGCAATGGGTATGGTGAAATTGTCCGGGTTTTTAGCAGAAACCATACCAGAAAAGAGAATTAGAGTTTCTTCATATTGTTTATCTCTACAATAACTCCCGAGAATGGAGTTCCAGATATATACCGTCTTCTGAGGCGTTTCGTCGAATAATTTACGTGCAGTTTGGGCAGGTGTGTATTTGCCATAAAAACTGTTCAGTTTGGCAGCAAAGAAAGTGTCGTGAATGTGGCCAGTTTTGATGATATGAGAATGCAGTTGGGTGACTGATCTGCCATTGTTACATGCTTGTAAAAGATCTGTAAGAAGTTCCCTCCTTTTCATATTGAAGGCTCCAACGCACCTGCTCAGAGACTTCAGTTTAGTAAATATGTCTGCTTGGCACTTCTCCATTCGAGCGAGTCACATCTGCATAGGCGAGTGTAACCAGTTAATCATGCCCCCAAGAAATTTAAAAAATCAGTCTAATTATTAAAAATTTAAAATAATAAATAAATATAATTTATCTTAACAATAATTAAAAAAAAAAGTCAATAAATAAGGACCGTTGATTTGAAATATTCCTTTGAAACCCGAATTGTCTTTTGCTTAAAAAAAAAAACGAAAGTATCATTTTCGTAAGATGCTTCATGCCTGAACCGGGGAAGCCTTCGTCATCTCTAATCACTTTGCACGCCATTAGCATTTAGCAGGAGACTGATCATTAAACCGGTTCCACTTGTTCTTAACAGCTTAACAGTATCATGATTTATTATTTTCAGCCATCTGATTTTGATCAAAATACTTGACGGTGAAAAAGCTTGTAAAATTTGCTTTCAATACCTATTGTTTTTTTGGCAGATCTTGGGTTAAACTCAATTAATCAAGTGAGATCGTAAATTTTAAGAAATTATCCGATAGAACGATCGTATCATTTGATATTGTGTGATTGTATTTCATAAATTTTAAAAATTTATTCTATGATAGTTACATTACAAAAATTAGGGTGAATATTCAATGGCAATGTAGTATTAATTTCTCTATGATTATGGATATCAATTTCAAATATATAAGATAAATAATATCATAATGATTTTTTAATTTAAAATATAATTTATATATTATATTTTGATTTGTAAGACAATGAAAAAGTCCTATGCTATTATAATACTAGATATACACACCTAATTGTTGACATAAAAAATTATTATATGATTTCGACTAATCATAAATTGAAATAAAAATATAATATATTATACACATGATAATTTATAATTAAACAAAAATAATGTTTTTAAATTTTATAATATTTTTTTACTAACATACCCATATCAAAACACACCATTCTATGCACGAGGAATGTTTTAATATGTTTAAAGAAAATATTATGATAACAATTATTAGATTTAACATAACGTGTACAAGATTATGTTTTATTTAGAAATGAGTAATTATTCAATAAAATTGTTAATATCACATTATTGTGTAATAATATTTCATAAATTTTTTTTTAAAAAAGGCTTAAATACATAGAAAAATTAAATTTTATAAATAAAAGAATATTAAAAAAGTTAATATAAGAATCCATCACATCACATTAGAAAGCGAGTGTAATTTCTACAAGGAGCATACTGGATAATTTCCTTCCACCAGCGGGTGAGCCAAAACCGAAAAAAGTACAGTAGGTCCATTTGTAACTGAAAAGGACACCAACGGACAGAGCATCCAATGACAAAGACTATTATAGTTGGCTTTTCTATGGAAGACCTATCCACCTAGATCCTTTCTCTCTCTCTCTCTAACACATATATACTCATATATATATATATATATCGTTGTAACATGGACTTTTCACGCATTCGGAGTTGGTGGTCTGTTCTTCAAACTCGAAGCCGATAGCACATAATAACAATAGAAACAACACAACGTTAGTTTACTCTCATCACTTTATTATTATTTTCATTTCATTTGATTGTCTGTCTGTTTATTTTTGGTCAATTATTTATTGATTTTTATTCTGAAAGGTTCTGTATTTTGTTAGGGTTTATAATATCAAAACTAGGGTTTTCAGGACTCCAACTTGATGTAATTCTCTCTCCTGTTGTAGTTGTTATTAGATTTTCTTTTTCTTTTGGTTCTGTGTAGCTGGAGTGGAGGAAAGGGAAAGTATACCCATTTGTTAGTGGTTTAAGAGCAAGACTGTGGCCTAATCCGATGCCGTTAAATATAATTCATGACGCCCGTGGATCTCCCAAAATTGTATTGTCTGAGCCAACTGGATCAACCGCTGAGGTTTGTCCCTTTTTATCACTGATTTAATCTTCTTAATTGAATTGATGTATAATGAAGGGACTGAATTTGTATATATGATGCTGCACTTAGTTATGGTTGTTTGGTTTGTGTTTGTGTTTGTGCTTGTGTGTGTGTGTGTGTGTGTGAGAGAGAGAGAGAGAGAGAGAGAGAGAGAGAGAGAGATTGTGTGATTGCGGATGAGTAGTTAACAAAGTTGTTTTGATGCTATTTTATCTAAAGAAATTTAAAAAAAGAAAAAGAAAAGAAAGCTTAAGATACTAATTCAATGCTGATAAATTCTCAATACCCATTAAATTCTGTGGAAGTTGGAGAAATAAATTGCTGTTCCAAAGTTGATGAAAAATAGTGGAATATTAGAGAGTGAAATTACTGGGGCAGATAAGGTTGCTTTTGGACTGTGAAGTGAGGTACTGAATTACATTTACATCCCCTAAGATTAGGTTGCTGAATTAATTGTTTATGTCTAAGCGAGATACTGAATTACATCTACATCATCTAAGATTAGGTTGCTAAATTAATAGTTTATCTCCTTCATTTGGTTGGGGTAATTAGTAAATTACTCTCCTTAGTTTCATTTTTCAAATAATTTAGAAAGGAATCCTCAGCTTGTGTGAATATCATCTCATTGGGCATAAATTGGTTCCAGGTGCTATTGTATGGTGGGCAGGTTGTTTCCTGGAAGAATGAACGAAGAGATGAACTGCTTTTCATGAGCAGCAAGGTGAAGCCCTTCTTGTTTTACATGTTTTGGGGAATTCAGATTAATTACATTTAAGTACCATTCTGATATTTATTGCTTCGACGGATCACTTTTATGTATGCTAGAATTTTGAAAATGCTTGTTACAAGTCTTTGTTTCCAACTAAATCAATTTATCTCCTTTTGAACTATGAGATTTGTGTTGTTTTTGCCTCAAGATGAATTTTAGTATGAGAAGGAAGTTGATATCTTTATGTACTTATTCTTGTCATGCCTGAAGTAATTGAATCTTCACAACTTCCATATCGAGGAAAATATGACTCACCGAAAGCATTTATTGATTGTGGAATCAGAAAATCAATGCCCTGTTATTTTGTGTTGGTTCTCCTGAGTGATGTAATGTTTCTGCATTCTCAATACAAAATTGACATAATAGTATTGGATCTCATACTTCTCTTATGTATTATGTGACACATTACCGAAGTTATTTGAAAAGGCGCATGATGTTGACCTTATTTGAGTTACTGATATTTAGTAAAGCAACAGGTTTGAAACTCTTTTTGCTTTTTATAATAAATTTGGGGGCTTTCTCTGATCCACAGGCCATTTGGAAACCACCTAAAGCCATCAGGGGAGGTATTCCCGTCTGCTTCCCACAGGTTGGCTGCGTACTGACCTAGCAGAAAATATCTTTTTATTTTCTGTACTTGTCAGAATTCTGCATTCTTTACTTTTACATGCATATTGCAGTTTGCAAATTTCGGTTCACTGGAGCAACATGGATTTGCAAGGAATAGATTGTGGTCACTGGATGACTGTCCTCAGCCTTTGCCCCCAGCTAACAATCAATCAACAGTGGACCTTATTTTGAAATCCACAGAACAGGATCTAAAGACTTGGCCGCATAGGTATTTTTTAAAGTTTGTAATTATTTTCATCAGTTTATACTAATGTGGAGGGGGTGTAACTGCTTGTTTAGACCTATAAATTTTTTCTTTGATTTTCTGCAGATTTGAGTTGCGGCTTCATATTTCTCTTAGTGCTGGCAAGCTCACTTTCATCCCTCGTGTGAGAAATGTAGATAACAAGGCGTTCTCATTTACATTTGCCCTGCGCAATTACTTAACTGTATCGGATATCAGGTTTACTTTACTTTTGGGTTTACAATAACAAGAGTTAGAAATTTTAACTTTTCCCTTGTATACTTGAGATTTTTGCACAATTTCAGTCTGCCACAGAATTTCCACTGTGGCCCTGTCTTGATAATGAATTCTAAAGTGTGTTTTCTTGTCTGTAGCTGAGTTTGGTAGATATTTTATTGTTATCCTTTTCAGATAGGTTGCATGATGCAGTTTAATTTGCAGTGAAGTGCGTGTTGAGGGCTTGGAGACACTTGACTATTTCGATAATTCAATGCAGAGGGAAAGGTACACAGAGCAGGCAGATGCAATTACCTTTGATGGTGAGGTACTGCTTTGTACTTTGCTTATGTCATCAATCCGTGTGTTTTCAAAATAGGCAAACAAGAAGTGAACTCATTCCAAGTTACATACTTTCATCTGAGTTTTCAAGTGGCCCGGAACAGTGATTTTGCTGATTTATAAATTTTTTTACCATTTATGAGGTTTTTATCTCTCTTTAGATTGACCGAATTTATTTGAGCACACCAACAAAGATTGCCATGATCGACCATGAGAAGAAGAGAACCTTCGTGTTGCGTAAAGAAGGCATGCCTGATGCAGGTTTTTATTGTTATTCTTACATTAAGTTCTTATGTTATCAGAGTCTTGATTTCTCATCTTTGTTGCTTATAATTAAATTTGATGCGGTGTGTAGTTGTGTGGAATCCTTGGGACAAAAAGGCCAAGGCTCTCCCAGATTTGGGTGATGAAGATTACACAACTATGCTGTGTGTGGATTCTGCTGCTATTGAAACTCCAATTGTATTGAAACCCTTGGAAGAGTGGAAGGGCCGTCAAGAGCTCTCTACTGTATCCTCGAGTTATTGCAGTGGGCAGTTGGATCCTCGGAAGGTTCTTCTTGGCTTTAGTTGATCTCATCCATGGAGTAAACCAAGGTTCTCCTTTAATTTAAAGCACTTGTCTCATTAGTGTACAATATACATGCACTTTCTCGACTCCATAATACCATTGCTACGGTGTTTAATGTTCTCAAACTGGAGATTGCATTGGCAAAACAAGCTGCATGTGATATGTAACAATATCATTCCAAAGTCACAGCTTCATCAATAAGAACATCCTCATCTTGCCTTTCCTTATTGCGAGGAATGCACCTTTGGTACCAAACACAATTCTTGAATAACTGTACATCCTCATCCTGCTTTTTTTTTGTAATTGTGAGTAATGCCTCTTTGGTTTCGTAATATCATTGAATGTGTTGGTTTGAATTATAGCAGTTCATGTAATTAATATATATATATATATATATATATATATAAACACACACATCAGTTCTAGAAAACATATAGCTGTGGAATTGATGACACAACGGATTTATAACAGAAATCCACTGCTTTCTCATCATCATCCTTCTTATTGAGCTTGTCCAGGCCCCTACAAAGTACACTTAGGCCGTATTCCTTACAAACCTAGAAACGTTTAGAAGTTATCTGCTAAGAGGAGAGAAAGCAGGGATGTTCCAAATTTTTCTTTGGCTTCCTTGTCAAAAGGATCATCTCCCAAATACAAGTAGATATAGGCCCTGCAGAGTAGTTCACTTTCAACCTGGCTTACCACCTCACCCATAACTGCACCCACCACACAACATTTTTTTTGGTTAAATTTCCATATCGACTAAATGCATAGCATGTGAAACTTTACACATTTATATCCTTACTTTTAATTTGGAGAATGTATCCTGGAAGCCGAGAAATCTCCATTACAGAACCAGATGTCAGTTTTATGTCATCTGATGCTTCACTCATGATCCTACATCAATGGCCACAAGCAGTCAAACTTTAAACAAAAATTAAACCAAAGTATATAATTGTAGTGATTTCAAGGGATTATAAATTTACTTCTTTGTAAGCGCCTCGTTCTTTCCGCCATTGAGTTTCTTGATGGCTGCTCCAAGACCCTCATTAAAATTCTTTCTTACTATGCTCATAGTAAGGCCAGAAAATACAATTACCTTTCGCACCACCATTCCCACATCACTGTCAATTGCCACTTGATACATTTCCTTTGTAGGCTTTGCTGGGGTTTTCCCAATCTTTGACCTTAGAAGATCTTTCAGTTTCTCGTTTTCTGCATATATCCCTGCAATTGAAGAATGGTAGGATTAATACACCTTGCATTCAAGCTATGTAAAAGTATGCAGCATCCTCTTTCAGATTAGCTTTTAAATATTTGGTTTATTTGTGAAGAGAGTACAATTTGTCTGATGCCAAAGTTTTGGCCTATACACATTCTATTTCTTGTTCTCGTCGTAGCATGGTATTCGGAGTTTCATTGTAGGAGGATTGTAAAATTGTTTGTATCAGATCATAAATTTTAGTGTTATGATTATCTAGGCTAGGTAGTATTGTAACATGTCAGATCTTCTGTTGTGTTGCTACTGGAGGTGTGCCATTTGTTTTTGTAGCAAATGTATAGAAATAAGCTTGATGCTTTTATAGGGATAATGCTTTATGACTTATGAGCCAGACTAGTTATAAATTTGAGGTATTGTAAACTTAGGGAGTGTGTTTGATCTACTCTTATCTATGCTTGACTACTATATATATGCTTGATAGGGTAGGGTAGATGATATATATAAGAATGAGATGATTAGGGTTTTGATGGAATGATACCAAATCCATAAATTTTTATGCCCATGCCAAGCATGCTCTTCTTCCTCAAACCAACAGCATTCAACTGCTTCCCATCATCCAATTTGACTGGGAAGGAAATCCCAGTCTTGGGTTCAATCTCAACCGGCACTTCCTCTTTCTTTGTGCCATCCATGGATGCATCATCATTGTCTGGTACTTTCCCAGTCACTGCCTTCTCTTGAACATTCTCATTCTTCAACTCTTCAGCAACTTTTGTTCCATTCTCGCCGGTCTTGGGCTCGATCTCAACCATCTCAGCCATGGGAGTGACATCCTCCACAGTGGTTTCCATTTTTCAACAATGATAGGTTTAGTAGAAGAAATGAGGATGAGAGGTGGTGTTGGTTGGTTGGTTATTTAAAACAATGGGGCATATATAAGGGGAAGCAGGTGAGGGAAGACAAGACAATTGGCCTACCTTATATATATGAGCATTAAATAATAGAAATGAAGCCTATCGGTATTGTCGGCGATTAATGATAGAAGTCTCCCCTCAGTATTGTAAAATCAATGAAGCAAAAATATTTCGCTTTCACATATCATCACACGAATGTGGAAATATCACCTTGGAGAGGACTTGGCATAATGTAATTTTAATTTACATCTGGTTTTTATTTCAATATTTGAATAATATAAGTTTAAGCTTATATAAAATAGAGTATTTTAATTATTAAATAACATAAAAAGTAGAAATAAAGCAATTGAAGTATGTAAAAACTCAACCCTTCTATCAAGAACTTATATATAAGTCGTGTTTCACATTAAAGTTTTCAAATGTCTTTTTTTTAATTTTTTAATTTTTTGATGAAATAAATATTTTTAATTGTAATAAATTAATATTTCAAGACAAGGTAAAGGGCATTCTTGTTAAAATAAAATAAAAATTACTATTAGTTGTAAAAAGAATTATATTATTAATGTTCTAGTAACAAAAAAAGGACCTAGTATTTTAATATATTTTAATATCTATTTTTTTTTTCATGATTCCAAAATCTTTTAGCTAGAAACTGATAGTTCAAAAATATTATTTACAAATGTATTTGATTATATCTATTTGTTTATACATTTGATAAATAAAAGAATGGAACTCTTGACACCATTAAATTCATAAAAATAACATGTTTAAATATAATGACATTCTATAAATAAGCTTGTGGGTCCCCTTTTTTGTGTTAACCTTTTATGCTTTAATAAATTTTTTTTTATAGTAAAAAGGTTTCTAAACTAGCATGTGATCTGCACGTGCTTACTTGGATTGTGTATTCTTCGGTCCCACGTGTATTATAGTCTGATCAATGAGTATTAGACATATCATCAGACATATAACTTATGATATGTCTAATAGTTATTGACTTGGCTGCGATACATAAATAATAATAATAATGATGAATAATACTGTCATCATGGCATCATCACATGTATTCCACAAGCCCCGCAACTCTGTCTTTCTGTGCACGTGACTTGGAGTCCCTCAAGCCCAATGGTGTCGGGCCCACTGCATAATAGTCATGAAAACAGATAATAAAATAAATAAAATAGCTCCTGGTTTTTTAATATATATATTACTTATAAGAAATATGAAGGTAAGTAGTGATGTATATTGTTTGATGTATCAATTTATTTGACGCATTTGTTTTATTTTCAGAATAATTTATTATTTTATTCTTTATTTATTAAATTCTTATTATTTATCATCTTTATTTATGAATCATTATTATATTTATCATTAATTATAAAACTAATTATATATTACCGCATTCTTTTATCGATAATTACATCGTTCTTCTATTATATATAAAAATATTTATACTCACTAATTGCACTTATAATGTAAAAATGAGTTTTGTAAATTAGATCACGTGCCTAACACTTATATATATATATATATATATATATATGTTGAACTTCAACAAACTTGACTTTAGATTTTAGAATATTGTATTGTAACGAAGGGTAAGATTTGCGGGGCAATCGGATCACCAATCTGAGACCAATGTGGTGAATTAGTTAGAAACTTGGATGGATAGTCTGAAGACTAGAAGGCAAAGCCCACCGACTGCCTTCACAAGTCCATACCCAAAAAGTCCAAACAAACTCACAAGCAAACAACTGACTCTCTCTCTCTCTCTCTCTCTCTCTCTCTCTCTCTCTCTCTCTCTCTCTCTCTCTATATATATATATATATATATATATGTGTGTATGTATGTATGTATGTATGTATATAAGAAGTTTTTACACAAAAACATTCAGACTTTGGAAAGTACTAAAGGATTAAAAAGTCCAATGGTTCGCTCATTGAACAGAGAACACCGACAAGAATTGAAAAACCGACAATAAATAGTCTAAATCACAACCGCCTCCACCTCCCACTTAATTTTGTTTGATTATTGCTATTCATCTCAAACACCTTTTTTGCATTTTTCTCTTATGGAATGGGCCCTATTCAATATAATGAATTTTAATTATTTGTTGGAAATACTCTTTTGTTTTTCAATTTTTTTTGGTTTTTTGTTTTTTGTTTTTCTCAGTAGGTGACACTGATAAATTTATGTTCAATCATTTTGAAAAGGTGCATTGTACCTCCTGATTCCTTTTTCAATTAATAATAATTGTAAACTAAGACCCTATCTCTTGAAAGTTTCAGATTTGGAGTATAGATTTTAAAATATTTATTATTAAAAAATAAATTCTGTATAATTAATTAATTTATTATTTAAATACTTGATAAAAGTTTATTTAAAAGTAATTCTATTTGTCAATATTGTATATATTGAATAATGTGTAAGAAGTAGGTACAGGAGTAAAAATTATAAAAAGTCAAAAACAAATTTTCAAAAACTCGTTTTATTTTTCTCAAACACTTTTTTAAACGAATTTTTAGAGGCTGTTTGAGAATTCTTCAAATTGAATTAGGTTAGAACCATTCTCATCAAGTTACTCAATTTTTTAAAAAAAACTAACTTTTTTAAGTCTATTTTTTGTTCAAGTTTTAAGTATTTATAAAAAATATATAAAATATTATACTATTAAAATATACTTATCATACAGAAAAAAAAAAATTATATGTTCAATTCATATGCATTTCACAAAAGCAATTCTAATCCTTTATAAACAAACCCTAAATTACACAAACGAAATCAAATTAAGTGTAAAAAGAAACAAAAATGAGAGGATTTTGACTTGCTAATAAAATATAATAATTAAAAAAATTATTATATACATATATATAAATAATTTTTATAGGCACCGAAGATATATAAATAAAGCATCATTTTGCTGTCAAATACATGTATTGTGAAACATAAATACACCTACAAATAAATTAAATGTCACCATCCAATGGAATTGATGAGTCCACCCTCCCATGAGAAGGTAGGACTAGTGGTGGGAGCTATTTATGTGTTTTCCTTTTATTACTTTTGTTTTTTTCTTTTATTTTTGTTTTTTAAAATAAAAAATGTAAGAATACACGTGTTTGGTTGTTGTGAGGCAAAATTTTGGTTAATAATTAAATTGTATAGGTTAATTAACTATTTCTTAAAGTCGATGCAGATAGTTTTAAATTAATTAAATAAGAATCATTGACCATAAAGTAATTTTATAAATTAATTTAGATTCTTAATTAATAAGAAATCGATTACAATAAAAACAGACATCATATTTATAGTGAAAAAATTCTTATTTATTGGTTTCGGATGCAGTGCAATTGAGTTAATGAACGTCTGAGTTCATATTTTACTGATGTGACAAATATTTATTAACTCGAGTATACTGCACCGAAAATATACTGTATATTTTCGTAATCTTGAACTTAAAGGAGTCTTTGAAGGAAGTCATTGAATTGACTATTTTAGTTAGTAGATCTCAAGTCATTATGAGTGGAATTCCTAGCAACAAATGGAGTGTATTGCATTAATGAAATCCTTCTTAATAATCCACCTAAAAAGAAAAGAAAAAGTTATTGATCAGCCTTTATGATATGATTTGAAGTTCAATGCTACAAACAATGCACCCAAGTCCAAACTTTATTAAAGGGGATGAAAGTTATTGATGTACAATTTTATTATTTTTAATTTAAGAAAAAAGGGGATTGAATGTTTATCCATTTTAACAAAAATGGAGGAGCTCTATTTTTCTCGAGCATACTAAAACATGAGTATAATTAGCTATACGTTTTTTTAAGCATATTCTTTGCTGTCTCCTATTCTTATTTTGTAGAAAAAATTATAATTTTAATACGTGCAAGAAAACATCTTCACAAAGAAAAAATTACGAGATTGTCCTTTTCATTTTGGAATGACGGAGGGATTATACCAATTCAAGTCATTTTTTTAATGCTTTTTTCCGGAGGTCTTATAAGTTGAATTAATTAAATTCAATTTTTTCTCACTCTATCTCATAATATCCAATCACTCCTCTTCTCTCTTTTTTTTTTTTTTATTTGTGTATAATGCAGTCCCCTCTCTCACGGTAAAAAAACAAGATAATGACTATTTATAATTTATTAATAATTAAGTCAGATCTAATGTATCATAGCTCATAAAGCATGTTTGGATGAAGAGTAATATTTTCGAAATGAATATTTTAAATTTCAAATTGCATGATTAAAAATTTGCCTTATCTATTGGCATCACATGTTCTCAACAAAAAAAAAAAAGAGTTGAAATGAAGACATTTTCAACTCTCAAACATATGCGTGTGTGTCTGGTGTGTTTTAAATGTTATTTTTCAGAACTAAAATAGTTGTTCATATGTGTGTGTATATATATATATATATATATATATATATGAGAGAGATAAAAGTTGTGTGAACGTAATCTTTAAAAATAATAGCTTTTACTTTTTTTTTTCTTAATTAACTTTATATCTTTGACAATGACACAGCACAAAAAGAATCCAATTTAGTTGCAATTCTATAGGCAAATCACTGATTTTAGGACTTATTAAATTAAATGCAATTATGGCAAGTTCAGTCCACGTGAGCCAATTCATGGACCCTAACAACCTCCACTTATTGTAATCCCCATAAAATTAGTTTTTTTCCCTCTTAGGTCACCTATTTAATTAGTTGAAACCACCTAGGGATGAAAAACAAAATTGAAGAAGTTGTAATTGATAGACTGACAATGTCTGAAGAGAGCTCAAAGAAGCCAAAAACTCAGAGAGCTAGTCCCATCATCATCTATTGCTGATTGCTGTTGTCCCAAGCAGAGGATCCACACCCATGTGCCTGTTCATTTGTTTTATTTCAGCCCTTACGATATATATATATATATATAAATCAGCTAGTGTAAGGGATATTTTCTTTTAAGTACAGCGATTGAATGAGAAAAAAATCTATCTAAATATGTATGTGACGAGTCACGAACTTAAGTTAAAATTTTTATAGAAAGAGAAGATTTTATCATCGTATTGAATTTTAATACGACTTCTTTTGGTACAAAATTTGTGTAAAAATTTTTTATTAGTTAAAAAATGAATAGTTAAATAAAAAGAAAAAAGAAGGCCACCTTCAAGACCTGCATGCACACACACACACTTACATATAGATATACATCCACATATATATAGATATGCATACACATATATATATGAGATATATCTATCTTCTGGGCATCTAATTTTTCTCTTTTTTCAACCCTTCTTTGTCTCCCCTCTTTCTTTCTTTTTTTTTTTTTTATATTCCCTCTTTAAAATAACAGCAATAATAATAGACCTCACTGTTTCTCTGACACAGACTCAATTCCTTCCGCGGCTTTATCTTTGAAGACCACCAAACGGAAAGAGAGTGCTTGGTTCCATACGCGGTGAGAAGCTTATATAAACTAAGCCATCATCCCTTCTTGCTAGTTGAGTTTCTCTGGAAATTTCCATTTTTTCCGTTGAATCTTTCTGGATTCTTCACTGCTATCCTTTGTTTCCAATAAATCTATTTATCTGCTCTGTTCCTGAGAAGAGCTCTTGTTGGCCTTTAATGTTTGTTTATTAATTTTTAATTTCTGGTTGGTGGGTGTTCTCTGAGAATTTGTGGGTTTTGTTCTTTGCCTCCTAAACAAGGGCATCTGTTGAGAATTCTTGATCTGAGAGCCTGATTTTGGTAGAAGGGTCTCCGCCATGGAAGCAGAACAGAGCATGTCTACTTTATGTAGTTGTTTGTTTTGTGTTTTTGTTGATATAACTTTAGTTGGAATGTGAGTTGATGTACAAGGGTTTGAATTTGTTAATCAATAGATGCTAGTAGTTCATTGATAAACTTAAGAGAGAAAATGGGATCTGGGAATGGATTCTATTCTGTGCAAGAGTTCAATTTAGATGCCAAGTGGTTGATTGATCCAAAGCTTCTTTTCGTTGGGCCGAGGATTGGAGAGGGGGCGCATGCCAAAGTGTACGAGGGAAAGTAAGTCAACCTTACTTGTTTCTTTCTTTATATGCTTAAATTTTAAGCTTTCAAATCCAGTGATTCTATTTTTTTTCCAACAAGAAACGTTTGGTGATTTTTCACCCAAAAAAAATGCCAAAATAAAGTAGGGAACAAAATTCAGAAACATAACTTGTAAGTGTACTCTTTTTTTTTTTATAGAAAATTTGTAGTACAAGTGTTTTATAGCAATTCTTGGTTGATTTTTTTTTTTTATAACTAAACTGTAGCAATCCTTGATTGATTGATAAGAAGAATTTCTTAGATTTCAAAATTAGCACACTCGCAATATTGTTTTCTAATCCAAGTCTTTATATTTGGCAATGTGATTTCTAGTTATGAATTATGATGCCTTTTGTCTAATTGTTTTGTTTATTGGGTCCTTCAGATATAAAAACCAGAATGTTGCTATTAAAGTTGTTAATAGAGGGGAAACCACAGAGGAGGTTGCCAAGAGGGAAGGCCGGTTTGCAAGAGAGGTTGCAATGTTATCTAGAGTTCAACACAAGAACCTAGTGAAGGTTGTTTGTTCTAACATCTAAGTGGTGATGCTTTTTTTTCTTATTGTTATAGTGATGAATATCAGTCGTGTTGTTGATATGATATTTTGCAACGAAGGTTATGGATGATAAAATTCATTTACAAATTGCGAAAATGACTATGTCTGCAACATCTGACTGCAATCTTGTGTAACTGCAGTTTATTGGAGCTTGCAGGGAACCTGTCATGGTGATAGTAACTGAACTCCTACTAGGTGGGACTTTGCGAAGGTACTTGCTGAACATGCGGCCAAGGTCTTTGGATATGCGTGTGGCAATTGGATTTGCACTTGACATTGCTCGTGCAATGGAATGTTTACACTCTCATGGAATCATACACCGTGACCTGAAACCTGGTACTGGGATTAAGTTTAAACAAGTGGCCTTGCTGAGAGTGTTTGATATTCTGTTATTTCAACAGGCCTAAACTACTTTGTATACACTAGAGTTTCTGTTGTTTGTATATTAATTCTTAACGTGAATCCCACGTACACATCAGAGGCAAATTTAGAATATTTGGGAGGTAGGAAGCATGTCAGGTTCCATCTTCTTTATTTCACGACTTAGGAATTTAGAGGTTCACAAACAGGCCCTTTATCATATAATTGTTACTAATCTTGAAATCTTTTCTCTAACTCTATTGATGTGTTACCTAACTCGTTGTCAAGTACTGATGCCTAGAGAAAAATCTAGCTGCCTTTGTTTTGAGTATATTTATGTTGCCTCTGATTGTATGATTATGTTTTACATTGGATTATTTTATTGATGGTAAGCAATTCTTATGTTTGGCACCGGTTTCCCCCTAGATATGTGCATGGTTTTCAGATGTGGTAGTCATCTAGTTACACAGTTCTGGGATTTTCCGAAACCAAAAGTCTCTGTATATATATTGTTTTATTGTTCTTAAATAGGAACCTGGATTTAAAAAGTCTAAAGGATGTTTAATCAGTCAATGTTATTTTTGTTGATTAAATGGCTGTTAATAGCTTGATTAATTCTTTTAGGGACTGTACTTATCCAAAAAAAAATAATCTTTGAGGGACTATAAACTCATTATATTAAGATTCCAATGTTCTTAAGATTGAGTTAAAAAAAACATGTAAAATTTGGAAAAATATAAATGGCACTAGCTGATTACTATTAAGAACTGAATTCTTTTTGCTGAAGCAACAGAATTCAAAGTTGGCAAGGTTTCTTGTGGAATGATCTCTTACTGGTATATTCTAGTAGGTTTCCCAATTTCTGTGACCACATCAGATGCAGTGGAACCTTTCCTACTTTTAAATTTATGGCTTGTAGGAACACAGTTTGCTAAGTTCTTTCTACTTGGAGTTGTCTACTTGGTTAGGAAACTTGAGGACTATTTTCTAGACCATGGAATAACCAGCTCTAGGAATCTGCAAACCATCCCTATTCACAAAAATCTCTCTTAGAGAATGATGCACTTTTCATGTCTTTTAACATATGGGAGTATATTTGTTATGCATCAGAGGGTTACCAAAAATGTGACCAGAGACCTCCTTATTTTTGTGATTGGATTGGATCATCACATGGGTTGCCTGGTTTTCTTGTATTCTCATCACTCACAGTACATGGAATACATCATTCTGTTTCTGAATATATTTTATAAGTATCTTTGGTAGGCTGAATCCTGAAACAAATATGGCTTATGGAAAAAGGCATTGATGCATAAACTGGACCTATGAACCTACCGACAACTGATGGTAGACATGACTTTTCTCAACCAAAGTTTTACATTTCCCACAATGTTCACATTGTTTAGACTGATAATTAGTGTCGCATTGATTTATGTCATCCTTTTTTTTTGTTATTGTGTTTGAATGATTGACCAAGTTGTGTTTACAATGTGCCCCAGTATTGTTGAATTATATCTCCCATCCCTACTCTCTCTTTTTTATCCCTTCTTTAATGGTGATATTAATTTATCTTTGATTTTATTTTTTCCAGAAAACTTGCTCTTGACAGCAGATCACAAAACTGTTAAACTTGCCGATTTTGGTTTGGCAAGAGAGGAGTCATTAACAGAGATGATGACCGCTGAAACAGGAACATATCGCTGGATGGCTCCAGAGGTACATTAGTAAATGGTTCAGAGCCTTCTCTTCTCTTTCTTTCCCTTTTAGTGTTCAGTGTAGTGGTGACACTTGTATTACTATTCTAGTTCACCTTTCTGTTTGGTTGCAGCTTTACAGCACGGTCACATTGAGGCATGGAGAGAAGAAGCACTATAACCACAAGGTGGATGCCTATAGCTTTGCAATTGTGTTGTGGGAGCTCATACATAACAAGTTACCATTTGAAGGCATGTCAAATCTGCAGGCAGCCTACGCAGCTGCTTTTAAAGTAATGCCTATATTCCTTGCCTATTTTATTTTGTTTTTCTGTTAGTATTATTAGGTGTTTTTGGTAGCTATATCATGGAGGAATGACTTCTAATGGTTTTAGTTGGAGTAAATCCTGCCACCTTCATATGAAGCACAAAAGAATAGCATTGGTCTCTGGTATTTGCTTGGTTGAATTGCCTCAAGTGTCAAAATCAGAACATTTGCTGCAAATGTCTGAATAAAGATCTAGTTAAGGGTTATTAGAAGTAATTTTTCCTTCAAGTTATTATTATTATTTTGGTAGGAGATATTTCCTTGAAGTTGCTTACAAACATGAGTGAGAACCATAAACATGTGGACAATGCATTGTAGCTGAAAGCCCAACATTTGGAGGGCCCCATGTACTGCATCCTTTTGTTGAAATTTGGTATTTTCAAACAAAATTCAATTATTGATGTTTGTCTGAAAGAATCTGATAAATTGGACAATGATTGGGTTTTAAAACTGTTTGGTAATCTTAGGTTTGGGCCTCTTTTGTTTCAGAACGTGAGACCTAGTGCTGATGATCTTCCGGAGGATTTGGCTTTAATTGTGACTTCATGTTGGAGGGAAGACCCAAATGCTCGGCCCAACTTCAGCCAAATAATACAGATGCTTCTGCATTATCTTTCTAAAATTTCACCACCAGAACCTGCTATCCCACCTCGGATTTTCACTTCTGAGAATGCTGTCTTGCCACCAGAATCTCCTGGTACAAGTTCCTTGATGCCTGTAAGAGATGACTCGGCAGAAACCCCAAATCCCCAGATGGAAAACAAGCCAAGGGGTTTCTTCTTCTGCTTTAATCAATGCTACTGACCCCCCAGAGGGCACAACTCTCCTTCGGAGGTAGTTAAAATTTTTACTGTTGTAGACAAAGCTTGATGAACAATAGCCTCAAATCTTACACGTGCGTCTTCATGCAAAAATAGGTCAATTTGATGAAGATTTATGAGTTTAGCTGCCATAGGAATCCTTGTATCTGATGGTACTGCTGAAGTTGCATACTCTATTTTAACATTAACTTCAATTTGCTGCAACTGAGATGGAAAAAAGCTGTTATTTTTGGAGTTGGGGTTGCTGTGATGTATGATAGTTGTAAAATAAGGTCCAATCCAAAAGCCTTTACTCCATTCCAATGTAATAACCTCCATGACTAATGACATTCAGGATGGTATTTGTATTCAACTCAAAATGAAATGTGACCACCATTTAGCTTATATTTGTTCATTCTTCCCCCAATGCTTGCTCTGTTGGTATTGTGATCTATTGTTAATAACTAGTGTTGGATTCTTTACACAAATTTTCATGAATGGGGTGCCATTTTTCTATACTCAACTCAATGGAGCTTTGTTCCAACTCAACTCCTCGCTTAGTATCATAATATTATACAATCAATCTTAAACACAAAGGAAAAGAATTGTGTTAGGTAAAAGAGAGTTGTGGTAAAATTTTGTCAGATGTCTTATGCATATGTATAGCAGTTTTGTATCACACACACATATATCTATTACAATATATAAAAGCAAAGGTTTGGTGATAGGTTTTCTCCACCGGTCTGCTTAGTGCTTTGTAAATGTGACCTTAATTTTAAAGTTATTTACAACATTGCCATTCACTACAAGTGGGACCAATTCATCTTTTATAGCAACAAAAATTTCAACTCATACGATATATTTTCAATGTGGGACAAGTGACTTTAGGCAATTCCTCCTGTGGTGGTGATGGTCCGTTGGATAGGAGCATAACACTCGAGTGATTGAAAAATTGAGAGGAAAATATTCATAAAAACACTCGACTTCGTAAATGTGACCTTAATTTTAAAGTTATTTACAACATTGCCACTATTATAAGTCGGCGCTGTAGATTTTATCCACCTGACTGCTTAGTAGTTTGTATATGTATCCTTAATTCGTAAGTTATTTACAACATTGCCATTCACTACAAGTGGGACCAATTCATCTTTTATAGCAACAAAAATTTCAACTTATACCATATATTTTCAATGTGGGACAAGTGACTTTAGGCAATTCCTCCTGTGGTGGTGATGATCCGTTGGATAGGAGCATAACACGGGAGTGATTGAAAAATTGAGAGAAAATATTCATAAAAAAATAAAATACTCTTGCTTTCAAGTTCGAGCTGTGTATGCAGACATATACACACAACATATATATAATTTTTTTAAAATGGTACATAATTCAAAGCTTCTTTAGTTATCTATACTTAAATCATATAATAATGTATCATGCCCTATTCAAGAAAATATGGGCAGCTCGTATATAATTTTGTCACATAAAATTTTGAATTTGTTGCAGATTTATGATTTCTTGAATAGTGATATATCATGCATAATCATCTTTGCAAATCATATTTATTAGTATTGCTCATCTTGCAATTAGTTTGAAAAGAAATAGCACGAGCAATCATACTAATATATATATATATATATATATATAAGAGACACTAGAAAAAGCCGCATGTATGACCAAGTTGATGTCCAACACAGGCGAGGTCAAAATGGCAGCTTCTATTACTTCCAATGCACTGTTTTACTTGTTTTTCACTTGCAGTTGTTCCATGGGAAGCTTAGGATTGCAAGAGCAACGTCGAAACAATTTTGATAATAACACTGAAAATTTTGATATGTGACTATCTAGTCGCCGCCGCCGTTGCTGGCTCTCCATCTTTCAATACACTAACTCTGGAGCTCCACGCTCTCATCACAGTAAAATTTGAAAGAATTAAATATACATAATTGCACTTTACAAGGTGAAAGATTTTATTATTTTTAACTTATATATATTCTAATAATATCTGATTTTTAAAGTTATTAAATTAATTTTAAATTTTATAAAATATAATTTTTAAAATTATTATATTCTTACATATCATATTAAAAATATAATTTTTAAATGATAAAAAATATTCATTTTAGAGTGTTAGTGAGCTGTGTGCAGTGTGCATAGCGTACTAAACACAAAACACAGAACACAAAAACAGGAGGATCGCACTCTAAGTTACACGTGTGCCTAGCTCCCAGATATTTTGTAGCAAACCTATATCGGATCCTCTACAATCTGCAGAATCGAATCTGTTATGGATACGATTGAAAGTCAAGTTCTTGAACAGCTAGTTCTATTTTAATTTACTTAAATTTATGATTTAAAATGGTGCAGTCTTTTTTTTTTCTTTTTTCTTTTCACACAGGCACCATCTAAATCTAAACTTGAGATTCAGTGTAAATGCACACACATTTGGGTAAAGAATTTTTCTTTCTTATACTCTGTTGGATTGTTTCACATCGTTTGTCTCTTACTCTTCTGATTTATTTGTATAACTAGATGTCCCTCTCCTTAATACCACTTGAGTTTTAAGGAGCTAAATGAGCTGTGCCTCCAATTTTTAACATAGTATTAGAGTCAGGCTAGAGATTCAACCTTGAGTTAGATGCACGGAGTCGCTCACCTAGCTTACCTCACCTGGCTTCCCTCCGCGGGCAACGTAGTTCAGGAGACTTGTTGGATGGCATGTTAGATTGTCCCACGTCTGTCTATCTATATGACTGACTGCTCACACCTGAGTTTTAAAATGAAAAAAAAAGGGTATCTTTGGAATAGCCTTTTTCTTTTAAAAAAATAAAATTATAAGGAAGCATTTTTAGAGATGTTTTTGAAAAAATATAGTTTCATTAAATAATCATAAAGTATTTTTTGCATTCAAGTCTTTTCAAAATGGCAACATGTGTTATTATGTTAAGTTACTGGTCATAAGCTTAGACTTGTTAGTAATACGATTGATTTTTTTAGTAATAAATTAAATTTGTTTGTAAATTATATTTATAAATAAATATTTTTTTATTGACAAAAATAAAAATACAAAATAAAAGTCTTTTGAAAAATTAACTATATGAACATATTTTAAAAAGATTTTTTTAACAAAATTTTAGAGAATAATATTATCGTAAATTTAAACTTATCTGAAACATATTTGTTTAACATTCAAAAGGTTTAAATCTTTTTAAAAAGTGTAATAAAAACTCAATTTCTAAATGAATAAATAGTTAAAAAAATTTGTCTCATGTAAGTTGAAATGTAACATTACCTAATTTTTAATTAAAAATCTCTTTTTAAAAAAATGTTTATTATTAATAGTACTAGTGTAAAAAATAAGATAAAAAATAAAATAAAATAATGATTATATTGATCTTTTTATATTGACTTTTTTTTATCTATATACAAAATTTGTCATTAATAATATTAGTTATTTTTTATATAATTAAAATATTCTTACTTATTATGTGTATTTTTTTTTTTTGACATAAAAAAATAATATAATTTTTTTAAAAATAAAATAATAAATTTATATTTTTCAATATCATTCATCCTCCAATAATTCTAAAGAAAAAAAAAACTCAATTTAATATAAAAAAAAAGGTTCATATAAATGTGAAATAACATATTGAAAGATTAATGTAATTATTTAAAAAATGAATTTGATAAAATTGATTTGAAATAACGCGAATGGATAAAGAAACATTTTCCAGGTGTTCCAACCTGTACCTTACGGCGCGTAAAAACAGTACAAAGCGGAGTGTACACGAACGTCATTTACCCCAAAAGCGGTGATTTGAGGTTGTCTTCCAACGTTTCTTTCTTTAGCTTGGGGAGCAAGGCAGCTTCGTCCCCACCAACTTGCCATAATTACCCAAAATCTCGGTTTTCGAAGCAAAACATTTCTTCTAGTGCTCAACAAAACTTCGGTCTCTCCCCGAACCTCATGTTCGGAACTAGGCTTAGTCAACGGTAGGCCACACCAAACCTACAGCTCGGTTCATCGAAGACTGAATATGCTCTTCCGAAGCTGAGGTTCGGAATACGAGCTTCATAATGGGTACAAAGCTCAGTTTTTCCCGCTCATTACAGTCCCTGTACTCTCTCTCTCACTTAACGTGGTTCATTGGACAAAGAGGAAAGTGTGGAACACACACGAAGCAATTTCTTCTTCGTTTCCCTGAATCGACTTGCTTTTGTGAATCATGGGAAGGTAAACATGTTTCTGTTTTTATTGTTTTGGGTTCGTTTCCGTGTGTTCGCTTCTGTTCGGTGAATGTAGACCACCTCTGGAATACAAACCGATTTTAATTTTTGATCATGTTTGGAATCGCTGAAGACGACCTCTGTTTTTGAGTTTGACTGGAAACCCTTATTTATTTCAGACCCCATTTCATAGAATGATTGTCTTGCTTTGTTAAGAGATACCCAAGTTGGCACTGTTCACAGATTGCACTCACCCAATTTGTTGCTCCAAATGACTTTGCGGTGAAATTCGACAACTTTTTTCCACTTTATAATGAGCATGAAAGTTCTTTACTAGTTTATTTTGTATTGGATTAGGTTCTCTGAAATCTATTGAGCGACCAACAATTTTCTAGTTCATCTTTGTTTCAGATACCCATGTATGATGAGGATTTTCTTGATTGATTTTTTTTTCTCTGGGAGTTACCCAACTGGGGACAATGGTTGTTTGGATGGAATTTCATATTCAAATATTGCTTGATGTAGTTGTGATAACATTCCATTTATATGCAGATTTTTTGGTTTCTTTCGAATATTATCATATAGAACACGTATTAGGCATACATCTGAGATGCACACCGTCTGATTTTATTGCCTCCTTTTTTTCATTTTCCTCCCTGCTAACTAACTTTGATTGTGTAAATGCTACTGTAGAATCATGGATAGTTGGGTGATGAGGGCTGGAATCATTCATCATGATCAATATATCATGGATGTTGCTTATAATAGTCACCTTACTATATTCACTTTTGCATCTGCCTAATTCAAGCAATGCAATGAGCAACCAACAGGTTAAAGTTTGGCATATCATTTTTAGGTCTTATGTGACGTTTAAATTGGACATTTAACCTCTTGGTAATATTTGGATGGAAATTGCTTCAGTATTCTTCTTTGAATTGGTTGATTGGGCATTTTATTGCCTTCCATTATGCAGGGCAATGTTGCAGAAAAATCTTAAAATATGTGATGGAACTGATTCCAAAATATTTTTTTGATTTGGCAGAAACCACTGAGTGTACCTTATCTAGGGGTGTCTATTCTTGAAAGGCTTTTAGAGTGCTCTTACGTCATAAGTGAAGTTGTGGAATGTAGTTGGAGATTGAAGTTTTATCTTCTAATTTGGTGTTTGAAAATTTATTTGATTAGTGTCAAAGAGGTTGCCAGTCACATATGGTGCTCTAAATTAGAAAAAAAAAGCGTAGAATTCTTAAGATTTATCTATCAAGCTTGCCTGGCTTCATGCTACTATGTAATTTCTCTTCTGGTTATGGCACAATCTACTTTCTCTTCTGTTTGTTTATTTGCTGGAATCTGTGTCCTTTGAGTTATAGTTTCGTTTTAATCGTTGATCATATGTGCTCCCTGCAAGTTATATGCTTTCAGTGCTGTTGCTTTCATATTCTTTTTCTTTGTCTACAAACTGTTCTCATAAGTAATTTTAACATTGCATGTAAATGATGTAGGACTTGGATCATTAACAGCAGAGGACTTGCAATGAAAGTGAAAAATGCCTCTGTATCTTCTGCATATCAAATCAAAGACTGTGGAGCAAATCGTGAATGTCCAAATTGCCATTGTCATATCGATAACAGTGATGTAAGCTGGACTCTTGTGAATCACTTACTTATATGCCTATACACTGATTTTTATTTATTTATTTTCTTCTGAAAATTTTTATTTCCTGGGGAAGTTCAAGATATTTTAATGTGTTGAGTTGGGAAAGCTCAAAGTCCTAAAATATCTGCAGATTAGTAACCGATATTATTCTACACTTTACCTAGTATTAACAGCAGCACATGTTAACATAATGAATTTATACCCACAACTTATCCTCCTTCCAATATTGTTTTGCTCCCTTTTGGCGCAATGATGAATAAATGCCAAATGGTGTTCTTGATATTTACCTTGATGTCATTTATAAGTCATGCAGCATGGAAGTCTGGCATAAATTTGATTGGGATATCATTAATCTATTTGCAAGTAAAAAATTACTCTTAATTTTGTCCTTTGTGATCCTTCGCTGTGCAGGTGTCTCCTGAATGGCCTGGATTGCCTGCTGGTGTAAAATTCGATCCATCCGATCTAGAGCTTTTAGAACATTTAGCAGCAAAATGTGGAGTGGGAAATTCAAAGCCACATATGTTTATTGATGAGTTCATCCCAACACTTGAGGGCGACAAAGGAATTTGCAGTACCCATCCAAAAGATTTACCTGGTGAGTGAGCTCTCAATTCTTAAATTTGGCCATTGTTTTTCGTGCCATCAGTATTTCAACATTCGTAAATTGACTTAAGAATCTGCAGAAGGAAGTCAATTGCACAGTATATAATCATGACTAGATAATCTTTATCAACACCTGTTTAGTGAGCAAAAAGAACCCCCCCACCCCTCTTTCCCTTTTAAATACACCTCTTACACAAGGTAATAAGTGAATAAATGAACTATTATTTCCCTCTCTCATAGTAAACCACATTGTTTTGATAATATTGTTTCTTAACTTCTCTATACGATGCATTGTCTCCTTCGTGGTGGGAAATGGTCTTTGCTTGATTTTGAAGAAGCGACATCTTTTGCACAAAATGAATCTATTATACAATATGAATTTAATATGGTCAGTCAGTCATGGGTTTTTATAGAGGTGGCAAATGTTATCCAAATCCGTCAACCCGCCCACTATCAACCCGCCCTAACCCGCTCATTTAGTTAGCGGGTCATAAATGGGTTGGGTAATAAGGAACCGTCAATTTAACGGGTCAATGCGGGTTGAATATGGGTGTTTGACAGGGTTGAGAATGAAAAATAATAAAATAGTATAAGAATATATATATATATATCTTCATTATTTATATATATATTTATATCTCTATTTGGGAAAAAACAAAATGCTAGGACATAAACAATAAATTATAAAACAAAATTAATATTTAAAGAATCTAATTCAACATCACCATATATATAAACAAAATACAAACTAAAAACTTGTGAAAGGCTTAATTATCTTTACCACATTATTTATATATAAAAATTTGAGAGATTTATAATATTATTGAAAGGAGGGTGTTTTGATTAGGGCTCACCAAGTCCCCCTCTAATTTCAATGAGTCATCTAACTGTATCTTTCAAATCATATTTGTGGAGTTTGTATTAATTGAAATAACAAATTACTTTTTAAAAATTGCTTGTATTATATTTATTTATGAAACACGTAAAAATGCATTTGAACAAAAATTTTTTTTTCTAAACATGTGAAAAGTGCATCTAGAATATATCTATGTATATATATATATATATATTTATATTTATTTATATCTCTATTTGAGAAAGAACAAAATACTAAAACATATACAATAGATTATAAAACAAAATTAATATTTAGATAATGTAATTCAACATCACCATATATATAAACATGATGAATTTTGTTAGTCATATTACTTGATTGAGATGTGGCAATCTTAGGTAGTGTTTTATTTATAAAAAAAAGTTGGGTAGCGGGTCAAATTCGGGTTGACACGACCCATTTATGACCTGACCCATTTACAACCCGTCCAAACCCACCCAACCCGCCCGTTTTGCCAAGCCTAGTTTTTAAGCTCCTTCTTTGGTCAGTACTGGTCATTTTTTGATCTATGCTGAGTTTTTTTTTATAGTTGAACAGAAAGGAATTTATTATCATTAGTCTATTTCACTTTGTTGGTCCAACATCAGTTCCCTTTACTGAAATATATTTTGGGGTGCGAACCAAATGTTGGTCAACTAGATGAGAATTTGTGGAGTCAACCAAACCATTGTATGAATCATCATTTCTGGTTTTTGTTTCAGGTGCCAGAAAGGATGGAAGCAGTGTCCATTTCTTTCACAGAACTGTCAATGCATATGCTACTGGTCAACGGAAGCGCCGAAAGATTCAGAGTCAACATAATTCTACAGAGGTGCATGTCCGCTGGCACAAGACGGGTAAGACCAAGCAAATTATGGAAAATGGAGTTCAGAAGGGCTGTAAGAAGATATTGGTTCTTTACAAAACTTCAACGAAAGGGTCCAGGCCAGAAAAGTCTAACTGGGTTATGCATCAATATCATCTGGGGCTTGATGAAGATGAAAAAGAAGGTCAATATGTGGTTTCAAAAATTTTATATCAGCAGCAGAAGCAGATTGACAAGAATGATAATTCTATCATCATTGAAGAATCTGATATGGGGATTATTCAAACTAGTCCCAGGACTCCAAAGACAAATACTCCCAATCCTCCGCGGCCAGGAAAATCTGTTTCGTGTGATGATGTCACAGATGATTATTTACCCCCATCATCTGCACAGGTTGGTAGTGATTCCATTATATGTTGTTTGAAAAAACCTAATTGCCCCAGTAATAAATTGTTCGTATGGTCAGCCTCAAACATTCCCTACGATATGTAGGACACCTCCTATCAAACATTGATAATGTCAGACACTTGTAAAAACGAATATTATGTCCACCCATGCCCACTTAACCATCCCTCATCTGGACATCTTTAATCACTATAATAATGTTCAGAAGAATATGCTTTTTGGCTAAAGAATCTGTTTGTTGGTTTTCACTTGTTTTATTTACTGAGGTTCTTCTACAACAAAGATCAAGACACGCACACATATATCACGAAGACAACAGAAGTTACCAATAAAAAAGAAAGAAGTAGACAACATAAGTTGCCATGTATGTCCCTGTGTCTAGATTTTGGAAGGCTTCTGTGTCTGACAACTTGTAATTGTGTTGAAACACAAAACTTGCATGTCCACAGATATAGATCATTCCATCTCCTTCTTTTAGGCGTTCAACAAGTTAAAGTCAATGTTCGAAACAGAATCTTATATTGCCATCTCAAAATGTGGTACCAACATCATTTATTAATTTTCTAAAAGATTTTATTGAAAATAAGCATTTGAAAAAAAAATGCTTTTATCTTCAATTATGCCAAAAATTCTCTCCGAATGTGGGAATGTCTTCATTTCTATGTTGTTTTCTAATGTATTTGCTCTTTGTTATCCTAACTGATGTCACTTCATGTGATTAGGAAGCAGACTTTGTCGCTGAAACATCCCGTCCTCCATCTACTGCTCAGTTCAAGGATGATATGGAGTACCCCTCTTTCTTGGCTGGCGAATCTCAAGCTTTTGATGTAAATGGCATTGATGACTCATTGTTATGCAATGAGATTCTGAATTCTTATGCTTCTTTTGATGATTCAGGGCTAAATCATGGCCCTTTTCCTGGCGTCACTCACAATACCAATGATGTTCCCAGAACAGATAGAAACACTGCTTGTGGAATTGCTGACCTTGAGAACTTAGAATTGGATACTCCTCCAGATTTCCAGCTTGCAGTAAGCTTCATCTCTTGCTCCTCTTCTATAGTTTTATTTGCTTCAAAAAGTTAATAATGTACACATTCTCATCTATGCATGCAGGATTTGCAGTTTGGATCTCAAGACAGCATTTTTGGTTGGTTAGACTCGTTGGACCGGTTATAGAGAGTGAAATGTGGGAGCTAAATCTTGCCAATAATGGCATTGAAATCTCAATTGCGTAATGGCAGTGAAATCCCAATTTTGTGCAGTCCTCAGAAGGGTGTTACTCTTCTTTTGTTTCCTCAACGTCGTGCTTCAATGGGTGAAGGGCCGTTGCTTCAACTCTCAGGGTGTATTCGGACTTTGTCCTTTTTCAATGTATTCGGCAAGTTTGTTTGAATCCTACAATGCATTAAGGAATGTGAAGTAGGTCATGGAGTCTGAGCGACTGTTTGGGTTTGGCTGCCTGGTACCAGAAATTAGTACAAGGACCAGGCTCAGGCTCGGTATGAAGCAGAAATGACCTAGTTTTGAAATGACCTAGTTTTGGTTTTTGTGTTGTGGCCTCTTTGTCATTTCCCCATCTCTATTGAAAATTTGAGCACCATTTCGGGTGTCTAAATCCCCAGTTAATGTTGGTAATTGTGCTGTTGGTGTCTGTTACTAATCTATGAACATATAAATATGGTACATTTGATGAAACACAAAACAATGTGGGTTCTATTGAATGGGAAAAAACCGTATTGTTATCATCACCATTATCTGCTATCAATTTTAAGCATTTTTATTCATATATTTGGTCATGCTTTCTATTCTAAATAGGAATATATTGTGCAGTACAGTAAATTCAGGCCACCTTTTCTGCAGAATTAAGCTTCTGCTTTTCTTTTTGGGTTTTGGTTTTTCCAATTATGAAACGTAAGTGGTGCAGTATGATTAGGGTTTTTAAGGCTCCAAGGATCTCAATATATATATATATATATATAGAGAGAGAGAGAGAGAGAGAGAGAGAGAGGATAATTCTATTCCCGCTCTTTTGTTTAATTGAACTTCAAAAAGTAGAATTCTATTCGTTAAAAAAATAGTATTTTGGGGCTCAAACAAACATTTGGGAGTGTGAATAACATTTCTCTATACACTATTTTTCATGCACAGGATTGATTTGTAGGATAACTTTGAAGATGCATGCAAATTCAGCTATTCAAGTGTATAGAGTTATGAAATGAAGCATGGCTTTGGCCTCCAGGAGAGAAGACTTCCCGAGTGAGTAACCATGTTTGGAACACTTCATATTTATGAAGAGTGAGTGGTTATAGTTTAAACTGCTTCATAAATTGAAGTTCACTTGTTTCTGAAATGGAAGCCCCCATTTGTGATTCTATTTTTTACTATTGCTTCATCCATCACAGCTTCATACTCACATGCTTGTAAAAAAATAAAAGAAATGTAGACTAACTCAATTTCTTTAGATGTTCAAACACGCCCTTATGTCTACTCTTATCAAAAATATTCATTGGTACTTGTGCATCCTCCCCAGCCAATATATATTACTAACACTCCAATTTTGTGTAACCTCAATTACGAATTTTGAATTTGAGAAAATATATATATATATATATATATATATATATATATTATTCATTATCTTGCTTACCGGCGCTCGCTGGATGTATCACTAATTCCGTTTCACGTTCTCATGTCTACTCTTATCAAGTCAGTTCAATCTTGCAAATGAGAAAAAAGTTATTCTTTTATCCCGTGCATTATCCTGAGCTATTACATTTTATTAATATGTTGAGTATCCGTTAGCTCGAGTGCTATGTGCCCGGAACCATTAAATACAAGCCCCCAAATGAGACCCTTCAACCCAGATGTGACTATAGTCCATGGACCATAGTCTGGCTGAGGCTTCAAATTAAATGGTCTACTGAACCAGCTGTACTGCTGACTTCTAAGCTGGATGGGTCGTGGGTACAACTAAGTGGTGCAGTGCATCCAGGAGGATAAATCTATGTGTGCCACGTGTCTACTTTTTGAGTCAACGTCAACATGTGAAAGGTCCACACGGCATATATCATCCATCTAACTTCGACGTGTACGGCGTAGGTTGACACAAGTCAGCACTTATTTACTACAATTTGGTGAACCAAAATGTGATCATTTAATGATGTTGGGCAGCAGGAATTTGTAGCACCAAAACACCAAGCATAGTATTAACCTGTGTACCTCCACTGAAAATCAAAATGTACATCAAAGAGGCACCGCACCAACAGCAGAACAGTCACAGCACCTCAAATAATCTTTACAAACTGTATTCTCTACTGTTATTGTATTTTCTGTTATTCTTTGTTGTTATATTCTTTATTCCTTTTGTAAAAGTCTATATATAGACCACTGTTGACATAATGAAAATCATGGAGGAAAGTTTTCCATCTCTGCCTTCCTGACATGGTATCAGAGCAGCCTCACGACTCAGCCAATCCCACAGAATCCATGGCCTCTTCCTCTGCGTCTTCTTCTTTTTCTTCCTTATCTTCTTCTTCCCTTACCCCACCCTCCATCACCCCTTCCTTCTCTCACATCGTCACCACCAAGCTCACCACCGACAACTACTTACTCTGGAAAGTCCAGACCTCTGCTTATCTTCGTGGTCAAGATTTATATGGCTACATTGATGGTACTCAACCTAAACCTCTTGAATTCCTCTCTGAATCTCCAGATTCCCCTCCCACAATCAACCCTGCTTACTCCATTTGGAAATGCATCGATCAACTCGTTCTTAGCGTCCTGTTCTCGTCCCTCTCCGACTCAATCTTAGTTCATGTCCTCTCTTGTTCCACTGCTCAAGCCCTATGGCACTCTGTGGTTTCCATGTTTTCTTCCCAATCCCAAGCTAAAGAATTCCAAATTCGGTTCCAGCTTACCAATATCACTCGGGGTGACCAATCCATCACAAATTACTTCGGCAAAGTTCGTCTTCTTGCCGATTCTCTTGCTGCAACTGGAAACCTCATCTCTAAAAAGGAACTAATCTTTTACATCCTCAATGGCTTAGGCCCCACCTATAAATCCTTCCTCACATCCATCACCACCCGTTCTGATCCATTGACCTCTCATGATTTATATCAACTTCTCCTAATTCATGAAAGTCGTCTCAACCACACAACCACACTTACCACACCCTTTGATTTTTTCGCCAACTTCACCTCCTCATCTCAGACCCGTAGCCGGGGTCCCTTTCGCAGTGGCAGACAAGGTCAGGGTAGAGGACGATCTCCCCACACTCGAGGTGGTCGTTCCTACTAACCCAATAATGGTTCCCAACAGAGCACCATGCACCGACCCACTTGTCAAATTTGCAACAAATCTGGTCACGTTGCCCTCTAGTGTCGGAATCGATTCAATTATTCCTACCAGTACGATTCCACCTCCAGTTTTCCTGCTCCTTCCTCTGCTTCGAATCAGTTCTCTGCCAACTATACTGCTCCAAGTCCGCACTCAGAGAACCTTTGGTACCCGGACTCCGTGGCTACACACCACATCACCAACGATTTGTCCAACCTGAACTTGTCCTCCGAGCAGTACACTGGTCGTGATACAATTCGTGTTGGTGATGGTAACAGTCTTCCTATTCAACATTTCGGTGAATCTTCTCTTTCTACTTCTTCTTCTTCTTTTCATCTTCACAACTTACTTCATGTTCCTAAAATAGCTAAAAATCTAATTTCTGTTCTTCGTTTTTGTACTGACAACAATTGCTTTTTTGAATTTCATTCCATTCATTTCTGTGTGAAGGATTCACGGACTAAGAAAACCCTCCTCACCGGGCCAACCAGTGATGGTCTCTACGTCTTCCCAAGCATCGGCTCTTCCTCTCCAACTGTCAATCTCAGCCAGTCCACTTCTTTTCCTCAATGGCATCGCCGGATGGGGCACCCCTCTCTTGCAGTTGTTCGTCATCTTCTACATTCCAAGTGCTTATCATTTTGTCCCACTGAAGCTGTTTTTCAATGTCCAGAATGCCCACTGGCCAAAGCCCACCAGCTTCCGTTTTCTTCTAGTCAGGCCCGCTATAATCGACCGTTAGCTTTAGTTTCTACTGATATCTGGGGTCCGTCCCCTTATGTATCCCGTTTGGGTTTCAAATACTACATCTCATTTGTTGATCACTTTACTCGTTATTCTTGGTTATTTTCAATCAAACTTAAATCTGATGCAATCCATATTTTCACCAAGTTCTTACCTCTTGTTGAGCGGCTTTTTAATACTAAATTGATCAATGTTCAAACCGATGGTGGACTAGAATATAAACCAATCACTACAATGTGTCAAACCCTTGGAATTAATCATAGACTTTCTTGTCCTTACACACATCAACAAAACGGACTTGTTGAATGTAAGCATCGCCATATTGTTGAAACTGGGCTCACCCTCTTAGCCCATGCATCTCTTCCCTTCTCCTACTGGGCCGATGCCTTTGAAACTGCAATTTATCTCATAAACCGACTTCCAACTCCAACCCTCAATAACAAAACCCCTTACTCCATGGTCCACAAAATTGACCCTGACTACAATTTTCTAAGAGTCTTCAGATGTCTATGTTTTCCTAACCTCCGTCCCTATCTTTCCCACAAATTACATTTTCGCTCCACTCCATGTCTTTTCTTGGGCTACAGCACGGCCCATAAAGGCTACAACTGTCTTGACCTTCACACCCACAAAATGTACATCTCACGGGACGTCACTTTCCATGAGTCTGTCTTTCCTCTCACTCATAAACAGCCCAGCACCAACATTCCGTCTCCTAACCCATCCTCCACTCCACTGCCTATCTTTCCCACTTCCATCCTAGGCCCAGTCCCAAACACCTCTCCTTCCTCTCAACCTACTCATTCTATTCTCGGCCCAGGCCCACAGCTGCCTCCGTCCACTTCTACCTCGCCAAGCATCACTCCTTCTCTCTCAAACCCAGACTCCCAACAACCTACCCCATCCCCTTTTTCAATCTCCAGACCCCTAACTCCATCCCCCACCTCATCTTCCTCCCCATCAGTGCCTTCCCCTCCGATACTTGTCCCACCCCGATCTCTGATCATCACCAGAGCACAAACCAACTCCTCTTGTCCCAAAATCCTCACCGATGGCACCGTCCCATATCCCTCTCTCCAATGTCTCACCTCAAGTCTCACTGTTCCCGACGATCCTTCCAGTTATTCCGTGGCTTCGAAGTTCTCTGAGTGGCGTCACGCCATGGACCAAGAGTACACAGCTCTTCTCCGAACTAAAACTTGGACTCTGGTTCCCCCTGTTCCGAACTCCAACATCCTTGGCTGCCGTTGGGTTTTTTGCACCAAAACAAATGCAAACGGCTCCTTTCAAAGCCGTAAAGCCCGATTGGTTGCGAAGGGCTTTCATCAACAGCCCAATGTGGATTATCACGAGACTTTCAGCCCCGTTGTGAAGCCGACAACGATTCGTCTTGTCTTGTCCATTGCGGTCTCCCGTGGCTGGCCCTTACGGCAACTCGACATTGAGAATGCCTTTCTCCATGGCACTCTCACTGATACAGTCTTCATGCAGCAGCCTCAAGGATTCGTGAGTACAGAGCATCCCACCTATGTCTGCAAGCTGTCCAAAGCTTTGTATGGCCTTAAGCAAGCACCCTGAGCTTGGTTTGGGGAGCTCAGTTCTTGGTTGACAGAGTATGGTTTCTTCCCCTCCAAAGCTAACCCCTCACTCTTTATGCTCCATCAAGGTAACAATCACATCTTCCTTCTTGTCTATGTTGATGACATTGTCGTCACTACATCACACACCTCTGCGATTGATACCTTGATTCATGATATGAGCATAGTCTTCCCCGTTCGTGATTTGGGTAAACTGTCATTTTTTCTAGGCCTTGAGCTTGACTATACTGTGAATGGTGTGCTTTTATCTCAAAGAAAATATATTCACCACCTTTTGTCTCGTAGCAATATGCTATAAGCAAAACCCGTGACCTCCCCAATGGCCTCTTCCCTCAAGTTATCCAAATATGACACCCCTGACTTTGATGATCCTCCCTTGTATCGTAGCCTCGTAGGGGGGCTGCAATATCTCTCATTCACCAGGCCCGATATATCATTTGTAGTGAACAAAATTTGTCAATTTATGCACACTCCTAAACTCTCCCACTAGGCAGCACTTAAACGAATTCTGAGATACCTTAAAGGAACTATCAACCACGGTCTCTTCTTTGCATCTCATTCCCACTTCACCCTACAAGCTTATTCTGACGCCGATTGGGGGGGATGCCCCGACGACCGGCGGTCTACCGGAGGTTTTTGCATCTTCCCTGGAAGGCATTTGATTTCGTGGTGTTCCAAAAAGCAGAAAGCTGTTGCCAGATCCTCCACGGAAGCAGAGTACAAATCCTTAACTTCCACTGCTGCTGAGTTACTCTGGCTTCAAACATTACTTCGAGAACTCGGCCTTCCCCTGCATCAAGCTCCCAAGCTCTGGTGTGACAACCTTGGTGCAACCTATCTCTGTGCTAATCCTGTCTATCATTCCAAGACAAAACACATGGATATTGACTATCACTTCGTCAGAGATCGTGTTGCAGCAAACACTCTACAGATTGCCTTTTGTAGTTCGCAAGATCAACTGGCCGATGCCCTTACCAAACCAATTGTTGCTGATAAATTCCTTCGCTTCACGACTCGTCTCAATTTGGTTAACACCCCCTTGGACTCGCGGGGGCATATTAACCTGTGTACCTCCACTGGAAATCAAAATGTACATCAAAGAGGCACCGCACCAACAGCAAAACAGTCACAACACCTCAAATAACCTTTACAAACTGTATTCTCTGCTGTTATTGTATTTTCTGTTATTCTCTTCTATTATATTCTTTATTCCTTTTGTAAAAGTCTATATATAGACCACTGTTAACATAATGAAAATCATGAAGGAAAGTTTTCCATCTCTGCCTTCCTGACACATAGAATTTTCTGGAAACTTGAAACTTCTAAGTGCACTAAAACTTTGTGAAATGCGCAATTAGTCAATGTACTGGAGATGAAATCGACCCTGGCCTCCACTTAGTGAGCAAAATCAAAGGAAAAAGCAGGATAAAGACAAGTTTCCATGTTATTGAAGTCTATTTCGTAGACTAATCTTCTCAAAATTGATTGATATATTTCTCAGAAACAAACAAAAGATGAAATATAAATCGTCAATCAACTAGAGTTGGCTGTGAGAGACCAGTTGGCATGATAATGTGTTAGATCTAGTGCTTTAGGTGTAGATGTTTCAAAACCAAAACTCACTCCTTATAATGTCCACTTGGATCCAGTGTTATTAAATCAGAGGATAAACTGGTCTGATTTTATCATTAGAATACTTAAAAATGTGAATCGGAGAATAAACTGGTCTGATTTTATCATTAAAATACTTAAAAATGTGAATCGGTAAAAATTAAATTTGTGGTTAATTTAGTAATTCGGACAGGTTATAGAGAATTACATAAAATAACTAAATTTGTGAATAGTTTATCCTCGTGAATGAAATCGGAATGCCTTAGAAATATTAGGTTTGACGGTTTCAAAGCCAAACTAACTCCTTGTAGTATACAATTGGATCCACTATTATTAAAATCGTCTCTTCAGTGGATCAATTCAATGAATCAAGATGCTAGACCAGTCTGGTTTTGTCATTATGTAAATAGATAAAAACTGATTTTGTAGTTGATCTAGTGAACCGGATGAGTTGTAGACAATTACATAAAATGACTAAATAACCAAACTTTTGTATAGTTTATCCTCACGAATGTTATGTGTTTTTATTTTTTATTATTTCGCACATGTAATATTAACTTGAAGTTTAATAATAAATTTGGTACCTTAACTGTAATTAGTAATTAAAATAAGAAATGACAATCTTGGAATTTATATAAGATTATAAATTTTTATTTATTATTAATTTATTAGGTACAAAAATACAAAATATATTATTTAACATATTACATTCATATTTTATTATTTATTTATTGTAATTTACTCTAATCAGTTGACCTATTTAGAGTTGAATTAGAGATTCATTAATCCGTTCTCTTTACCGGGTCGATGTGTGGATTGAATTTAAAGACTATGCTGATCTCTTTAAAGAAACTTGAAAACCTCTGTGGACCTGCAGTTGTGCCTTAGAAAAGAAAAGATGGGTATGGAGAATATAATTAAAATACTATAAGCATGTGAATTGGGGTACCCCCAGTTGTCCACCTAAAAGAATGATAATAAAGTGAGGAAGAAGCTTGTGGAGGTGATATTTGGTGTGGAAATGTAGTTCTATGAACTACTGGTTTCCTGGAAAGATGAGGGAAGTCAATGGGTAGGCAAGTCTGAAAATTGGGTTATATATGCATATATGGATAATATATATAGGAGTTGTAGGTAGTATTTGGTCCTGGCATGATATGATACAACCACTAGTGCAGAAAACATTAATTGAAATCCCAAGTTAGTTAATTTATTGTTTATGAAATTGATTCTTCTTCTCTGTCTTTGCATTCATAGAGAAGCTATATAAACATAACTATGTTTGTTTAAGCGGTTTAAGCATCGGATTGGATAACATAATTTTATCAGAGAGTTTAACCTATGTTTGTTTATATAAATGAACTCTTCACTAATAATTCGATTGGAGGTTTTAATTCTACTGCGATGGGATGGTGCAGTGGAAGGGGGGATGGGATTATTAGTTCCCTCATTATTATTCTTGGATTATTATAATAAACGGGTAAAACTAATCTACCCTAATCCTATCCGCTAAACAAACAAAGTGGAATTAGCAGGAAATAGATTGATTTGGGTGTTCTGTCAAGTGATCATCAGGCTAATTACGTGATCAATAATAGCTACTATAATACTGAAGCGAACAGTGATTCAATGATATTATCTGCTGATTTTCAAAAAAAAAGATTAGGGTTCAAGTTTCCGCAAAAGCAAGAAAAGGGAGGTTAATAGGAATTAAAAGTACTGATCCTAACCATTGATTAAGCTTCTAACAAAAGAAGATAAAAGCTACTGTATTAAAATCATACATTGCTGTTACAAGGGAGGGAAGAAAAGAAAATTTCAAATTCAGCAGAAAATAAATCCAGGGATGGATGAATGAATTAAAAGTTTCAAGAAAATGGCTTATGGCAGTCACTTAAACATTTTGTAAGAAATAAAACAAAACACTGGAAAAGCACCACACTGTGACAAACACGTCATCATCAGCAACGAAGAAATAAAACAAGATGAGCACCAAGCACTGAGAAAAATGAAACATTTAGCGGAGAATCTAATCTTTCTATTGGATATACTTTACTGTTGAAGTGGGTGGTGGGTTACTGTGAGAAAATCAAGACCTCATAGTTGCACACAAGTCAGTGTCTCATTGACCCATAAAGCAAAGCAATCAGCCTTTAAATTTTCTGTCCTTCCATTAAAAAAGATGACTCACTTTCTCTCAACAAAGTCAGCCGTAGACTTTTCTTTGAAATGTGAAGTTCATTTTTTAGCAATAAATTTCCATTTGAACAAAAAGAATTCCATGGCAAAAGCTGACTCATTTTGAACTGTTCAGAGTGGGAGGACATCTTGCAGTGCCAACCTCACAAAGCAAATGAATCTTATAGATGGCAAGAAAATTCCATGGCAAAAGATGACTCATTTTGAACTGTTCAGAGGGGGAGAACATCTTGCAGTGCCAACCTCACAAAGCAAATGAATCCTAATGATGGTGTGTCCGGAAGACTGGAAAGTTTACCACTTACAAAGTGGCTGTTTGGCCCAGCGGCCGGGCCACCAAAAATAGCGTCCCGAAGAGATAAATATAGCCAAACTGGCTTTATCTTGTAACTACCGTAGCTTGAGGTCATCACTCATGCACAGATTTAAAAGAAAGCACTTTCCTCAGTTGAGTACCTTACCCAACTTCTACTAATGAAAAGTGGATACCCCACCAGTGTGACTCCCCAAACACTCCTTTAGTGCCTTGGAGAAAAATTGTACTAGTGAAACATGAAGCCTGTCTAGAACAGACAGTACATGCGCATTAAAGGCATATTCATCATGCAAGAAATTAGATGGCAATTTCATATATCCTAGGACTGGGAAAAAGTTCCAATTGTTAGTACAACAAAAGTCTCAGAGCACTAACACCACCCTACTCTTTTTCTACCAAGTCCCTGCAGACACCCAACTCCCAAATCTCATGAAATGCAAGCCTTTAAAATCTCATCTTAATTGATAGGAGTCTCCAATTCCAACCAAACATGAGTCTTTTAGACTATTTAATTATATATCCAAGTTCCATTAATAACTTTGTGAGACATTTTCCAACCCAAAAAAAAAAAAGTGACTAGCTTTGATCAAAGAAATTATGGATTGACATTCAAGGGCATTTTGCTCATATTTAAAAGTTAACTCTCAAGAAGCTGCTGCAACTGTTGAGAACTGAAATTCTTACCCAATGAATTCCTAAAAGAAGAAAACAACATAATAATAATCCGGAATGCCATGCTAAGAGAACAAAATGAGCATTATGACTGATGCTAAATCCGCAGCAATTAGATGGTACAAATGAAAGAGTTAATGACAAGCACAAGTTGTAAGAATATAAGGATAAATTAGTTGTCTTGCGGCAAAAAAAGAAAAAAAGGAAGGAAAGAGAATTCCCTGCCAGAAAAAAGGAGATAAAAAAACTGCAACATTTCATTTCTACTCTTGTGCAATCTGGGTATCATGTTACACAGAAACTCGCCATGGCCCAAACAAGAAGCTCCCCAGGATATTGGGTCCAGTAATCCAATAATCCACGAACTCATCCCAGCATCTCTCCAAAGAATGACCCTAGATTTTGTTGGATATAAGGTATACCTGTATTAGCGACGCACTGTAGTCGTCAGTTACCCGATAGAGCTCTCTAAGGTGCAACCCAAAATCTGCACCTCTAGTTTCAAAGAAACTCAGCCACGCTCTCTTTTGCAGTTCCCGGGTAAAAGATATTTGTACTTTTCAGCATTATTCAATAAATATGCAGGAAGATAAACAGATGAATAAGAATGGGGGATAGGTCCCATCTTCCCAATGATGTCCTTAAACGTGTACTCCTCTGGAAGCATGTCATACAGATCAGCCCCTTTGCATATTACATCCTGGATCCTTTTGGGGTTCAGGTAATGAGAGAACCTCACTCTATCATAATGGCTGTAAGCTTTCATCTTGAAGATAAACTCCTTGATATGGCGGAAGCAAAAGCTACAATGCCACCCTGCATCTGCCAAGAGGTAGTCAGTTTGACGATAGTGAGCATACCTAGTCTTACCCATCTGATATCTGTGGACGGAAGCTCTCCAGCTCTTATGATGCCAGAAAAACTCAAATGAATACAAGTAGTTCCTGAAGTGAAGGTGAAGGATAGGAGGGATGTCATCACACCACCTCAAGAGATTGATTGTGTGGCCGCTAGGGATCTCATCAACATCAGACATTATCAGTAAATCATCATCCTCTATACCGGCTATTTTGAGAAGCTGATCAAGTGCTACTCTCTGATATGCCTCTTCAACAAATGGGTTTTCACCTTTCCTAAATCTCCCCCCAATCGTCCCATAAGTCAGCCGAGTCTCAATAAATTTGAACTGGTCTCGATTGATTGCAAAATAGTGTGGCTTGGGCAAACCAGTAAATGTTGAATTTGATTCAAGAAGAACAAATTGTGTAATGTAAGGATACAATTCATTCCATCTGATAGTGAGAATGTCCACTTCATTATTGAACAGAACGGCATCAAAGACGCGCCTTGGAAATTCACGAATGCCCCAACCATGGAGTTTGCAAAGAGTCTCCATCGACACATTAGGATGATAATAGTGCGGTATATCAATAAAGGGCTTTGGAGGGGATTGCCACAACGGCCGTAGAAAGTAGCTAATCTTCTGTCCATGTAAATATATACCAACAAAGCTTGCTGGAACAATCACAAGCAAAAATATAATAGTCTTTATGTCCAGTCCTCGCAACAGGCAGCGAAGTCTCAACATACTCAATGCCCCGCGGGTTGCCTGCTCAAGATTTAAAAAGAAAATCCTTAGGTAATCAGACTGAAATATCAAAGAAATACCAAAAACATCACAAGTTCAACATAAAGATTGAAACTTGACATGATAAAATACAACCCCTGCTCTGCATACTGCAGTCTCCAGAACATCATTTACAACAAAAACCTCTCATAAACTTGAGGAATTTGATTGAATAAACTAACCCAGATGTAAAAAACCAAAAGCTGCAAATTGCAAGTTCACCTTTTTGAAAGCAAAACTTTATAATCACATTAATATGGCAGAGACCCTGAAATAAATTTAAATTTTTTCTGATTAAAATAATAAATTTACACAACAAACCCAGAAAAATTCAAATCTAATTCACATCACATTGCCATTCGTTTCTATATTGCCCTCAAATACATTGCCCTTCCAAACATTAGAAAAGAAAAAGGTTAATTCCCGGAAAGGAAAAGGTAAGCCCAAGAAAGGATAGAAAGTTCTTTTAAAATACAGTTAAAAAGGAAAAACGAAGTCATCGAATCAAAGAAATTCTGACAAATTTTAGCAAGGAAAAGAAAAGCACTGAGCCCATCTAAGAAATAAACCTTTGACAGTGATTACTTACCCAAAAACAAAAACTTTAACAATGAATTGGACAACAAAAACAAACCCGTTTCCTTTAATCAATCAAAAAACGAATTTCCCGAAACTCAGCAACAACAATAAACAATAATAAAGCATAAAGAACAAATTTATAAATAAAGGGAAATTAGGAAGATGTACCTGGCCACAAACATCTTCACATAAGTCATCACTCTTCTTCGAACTGTAATACCCATCAGGCATCATAGGCACCCAACTTGTACAGGG
Organism: Nyssa sinensis; assembly: GCA_008638375.1. Lineage (NCBI taxonomy): Eukaryota > Viridiplantae > Streptophyta > Magnoliopsida > Cornales > Nyssaceae > Nyssa > Nyssa sinensis. The sequence goes on from CM018032.1 coordinate 61,785,486, forward strand.
ACCGAGAAATGCCGACTCAGGCCCCCTTTCTGTCTGAAACTCTCTCTCTCTCTCTAAAACTCTCCTCTCCTCCGTGTATATGTATTAGTCTGTAAATTCAGATCATCATAAACCCAGATCAAAAACCCCTCAATCGAAACCAAGTAATAGTGAAAGTATGGCCGAAGAGCCACGATCTTCGAGGGTTATATTCTAATTTCTTTTGGGTTGTGACAACATAGAAACGTTAATGTGGCCGTTTGGTGGTTTTCTCGCTATTTCAACAGATATGTTCCTCTCTCTCTCTCTCTCTCTCCTAAATGGAATTCCAAAAATTGGTGGTGAGAGAAAGACAGAGGAGATAATATTATCTTTTGCGTGATATGATCCATATTTTTAAGTGGACATTATCACGTGATATATTAGATTCATCAAAAAAAATATTTTTATATTTTCATCTGATATTAATATATTTTTTTAATAATATTTTGTCATGTATATTATAAAAACATCTTTATTACTGAATCAAATCATAATTCTTAATAATTATTTAAACTCAGACTCAAATATAATTTTACCCAAATCTAAATTCGCATTAGTGCATTATTATTTATGAACCTAAATATAAACGATCATTAAAAGGTAAAAAATTTAAATTTAATTTTTACTTAAATTTTAAATTAAGTCAGACGAGTTTTATTAAAAAAAAAAAAACCTCTCTTTTTTCTTTCTCATCCGCGCGATCAAGGACTCGAGATGTGCTTTTAATTCTTGTATCGGACGGCCATAAGGATGGGAACATTTATACTGAGATGAAGATTGAAGGAGTTAGTAGCATATAATTTAAGAAAAATGGGCAGCAGTCAGTGGCAGTTGTAAATGTATTGCAAGGAGCCGTTACTTTTATTCATTGCCGCCCGTAAAACCTGGACGTGATTATTTGTCATTTTTTGCACTTATTTTACCTGCAAAACCACGTTTGCTTACTCTCAAAGATCATGGGATAGGGGTACTATGGTCATTGATGTTATTCTTTTAGAGCATGTTTAATTGGGGACGCGCTGTTTGACCAGATCAAGACATCCATCCGTTATGCGACTTATCCTTTCTGTTCCGCCGTTAGCCTAACGGTATGGAGTATAGTATAAAATCATGTTCTATCTACTATACACGTACCCAAACTAATAATTATATATACATAGATACATATTGAAAAATACTATATTTCCAATGCATTAAAGCCCATTAATTCATATAATTAATATAACACTGTAAAATTTTACCATGTCACTAGCATAAGTATTATTTTTTTTTTATATTTGTTTGAGATATTACTCGTCTATAAATTACATATTTCTCCTACTTAAATATGTAGCATAGTTTTAATGTATAACAGATATAATCACATGAATATCATGTAATTATTTAGTTTTAACTATAAATAAATAAAATTAAAAAAATATGTACGCACTATATACGTAACAAATTATAATTAAAATACATATCCGAGTAAAAAAAAATTTCACCTATCTAATTTGGAACCAAGTATGACTAATACTAGAATTTTCTATACATTTATCCTTACACTAACACAGGTGGTATCCACTCACCTTGGGCCCCACCTAGCGAATCCCACCTGTAGCGCTAATGTGCAGAAAAGTTTATCGTTGCTTGCCAAGTATTATTTCGTTTCATCTAATCTAGTTTGGAATTAAATATAACTAATACTAGAATTTCTTATACATTTATCCTTACAAATTATCCCTGACACAAGTGGGATCCACTCACCCTTGACCCACTCAATGGACTCCACCTATGTGAGTATAGTGATAATGTGTAAGAAAAAATCTACCATTACTTGTCAAGTATTGTCCATTTTCACTTATCTAGTTTGGAACTAAATATGACTAAGACCAAAATTCGTTACACATTTATTCTTACAAACTATCCCTACACTGGCATAGGTTAGATCAACTCATCTTGGGCCCCACCCAATAAACCCCACGTGTGAGTATAGTGATAATGTGTAAAAAAAAAGTCTATCTTTGCTGAATATTATCCATCTGTTTTCACCCCTTTAAGATTCACAACTAATAATATAGATCCATAGATAGATAAATAAGAGTAACGTCAGTAGAGAGAGAGGGAGATTATGTTCCGCAAAGACCAAATGGCATGTCCAATCCAAGTTTTCTTGTGTGTGGGTGGATTTGGATTATATGGGATTATTTTATAAGTTCAATTTTTAATGTCATAAATGACAATAAAACTATATTACTCTTTTGAGTTTTCTTTGAGGTTAAGAGTCTGACTTTTATGGGAGCAAAACTTAAATATGAATTTTATATATATATATATATATATATATATTTGAGTATGCAACTTAAGTAGGTGCTATCTAGTGAGAACAAAAACTGAAAAAAGGCACTATCTTGTGAAATCTTCTGCAATCAATGTTGGGGAGGTAATGAATAAGGATACTATCTGTGTTAATTCATTGGTTATTAACTTATTATTTCCTTCGGTCTCCATCATCAACAATGCACATTAATGGAGTTTGACACTAAAACAATCTTCATTGCATTACTTAAATTGCTTTATCCATCCCTATTTAAGGGTGTCAATTTTTAACACGACACGAAGTTAACAGGTTTAGGTTTAGCATAAATAAATTTGGGTCATAAATGGGTTGACACGTATAACACGATTAATAAACAAGTCGGGTTTAAGTTTTACTAGTGTCAACCCGTTTAACACGACTTAACATGTTTAATTATACAATATATTATGAGTTAATGTAATTTATCTCACATCAAATATTTATCAAGGTTTTGAGAATTTTTTATTTATAAAAGAGGTTTCTACTTTGATTTGGCCCATATTCAAAGTTACTAAACTTGAAAATTATCTATACATATTAAAAGATAAGTAAATTTTTTTATTTAAAAAATAAAAAAATTAAAATAAACGGGTTAAGTGTGTCGACACGTGTGGATGTGTTGAATTTGAGTTTTGAAACTTGACACGATTAGTTAATAGTGTTAGGTTTGGGTTTACACATATTTTTAAATATGTATGTCTTGACACGACCCGAACACGACACGATAACACGAATTGACACCCCTATCTCCATTATTACTTATATTTATTTTGAAAAGAGTATATATGCATATATATATATACATATATACGTAGGCTAAAATATATACATATATACGCAGGCTAAAGTATATATACACACACATGTATATATGCATACATATACATATATACGCAGGCTAAAATTACACTTTGTACGAGAAGAACTATTCTTAGATTTCTAGTATTTAATTTTTATCCCATACATATACATATATATATATATATATGTGTATGTGTAATAAATTCTTGCCTGCCTAAATAGTTTTAACTAGGGAGGGAGGGGTCGGCACGGACACGGGCAGGGCCGTTAATTTCTTTTATATACGCGCGTGTGTTTTTGTTTGAAATTTTAATAAAAAGAAAATCATCTTTAATGAAGGGGACGTATTTACATGTTGAGGTAATGTTACACCTGCTTAAAAATTGAGTTGCCAAAGCAAACAGTGATTTATTGGTTTTAGTTGTTTATTTAGGCTTTAAAACAGATTTGAGTTTAGCAAGTTTTATTTAAATAATTTGGTAGTACTTGAGGGAGTACCCATCTTATCTCTAGCTTAAATTAAGCCGAGTATGACTGCTTTCTTTAAATTGATGGCCAACTCCATGTGTCAGGAATCACACTTCCCTTGACTTTTCTTATGATATTCCAAAAAGCTATTGGCTTAATGGAAGGACCTCCCAATGATTTATTAATTTGTTGTTATTAAGACCAAGATGTGATGAGACCAAAGAGATGGTCTCCATCAACCAAAAATTATTTATTAATTTTAATACATTACATTCGAGTAAATGAATATTTTATACAGTAACAAAATATATGTATTATCTGTTAATATGTCAGATGTTTATTGATTCTGAGTACAGCGACCAATGAATACCTTATACATCAGTAAAATATATGAATCATTTGTTAATGTGTCAGGTATTCATTAAGACCAATGAATAACAATTCTTTCATCTACGTGACAAAGTAACTTGAAGAAGAAAGATACGTCCTAGTGATTTAAATAGTATTAGTATTAATTATATAGGTTTAACCATTTCTTGATGGATTTCAAAAGCCCATTTGAAGGAGTTTTGAGATTATTAAAAATTAATTGTTGGATTATTGATTCTAAAAAACTAATTATTACATATTCATTTTGTTAGTTAGGTGTTTAGTAAAAATTGTTTAAAAGTAACTTTGTATAATAAATTTTTCCTTCCAAAAAAGCAATATTTTTCTAATGATGTAACAAACAAGTATTGAATGAGTCTTTGGAATTGCTTCCACAATTGCAAAAAAATATGTTTTCAAAAAATAAACCATTTTTCAAAAACGCATTTCATACATTTAAAGAAACAACTCGATCACAAAATTAATTTGAAATTTTGACCAAATGACCAAACACTTTTATTTCACAATTTTTAAAAATATGTCAAAACGATTTCATTTATACATGACAATTACGTGACCGGGCACTAAAATTTTAAAAAATATTACAGAGAGTTAACTCGTATTTAATGTAACGTGACATTACATGATATTTTGGAATCATTTTCAAAAACATTCACATCATATGAAAAAATACAAATAAGTGAAAAAATCAGCACTACACAGATTTTTCAATGGTAATAAAGAAAGAATGGAAGAGGTCCACAAAATAAGAGTGAGCCAATAATACAAGCAATTTTCCACACAAATGACAGCACAAGAGGTTTTTGTTTTTTCCCAAGCAGCTTCCTAGAAAGGCACAATTAACATTGGGGATTAATTAATTTTGTTTGTTTATAGGATTAAGAAACAGCCTCAAAAGCATATTCTTTGATAGAATGAGAACCCTGGCTACCCTAGTTGGAGTTGCCCCTATAAAATTTTCCTTCTCTTTCTCAGTAGCCAAAAAGAGGAAAATGTTTGGACCACAGATTTGAAAAATGATGACACCTGATTTAGAATCATTAAACATGACCAAGTCCAAGAAGATATTTTTGCGTGTAAATGTGTATTTTTAGAAGGATACAATGTGTCTTTTTAGACGGATACATAGTCACAGTGGTCGATTAGTTCCATTCAAAAATCTTTTTTAAATTGATAATGAAGTACATAAAATGGCTTACTCGTTGAAGTCTTTATACATATATATATATATATATATAATTATAACTCAAACATAGGTCTAGGGCCGGGCATTTTTTTGATCGACCTTTTTTTTATTTTGTGAACGTAAATATTTTATTTGTATTAACAAAAATAAAAAAAAAAATACTATGTGTCTCTAATTTGACCATTGAAATGGTAGGAATGGTTTTTTTGGATCATTGAATTGACGAGGCAGAGGTAGGCAGAGGGTCATAAGTAGTTTGTGGTCACGGCAAGAGATTTGGTTTGAATAAGTCATGATATTAGATATGTTTGATCATCTGATTTATTACATTATCTCTTATATATATATATATATATATATATATACACACACACACACACACACACACACACACACACACAGAGACTGGTGGTGGGACTTTTAAGTCCCTTTTGGTATGGGTCGTCACCTATCAAATTAGGTCTTGGAAGGACTTAATTGTCTCTTTAACTTGTACAATTTCCACGCAACTTGATATTTCAATCAGTTGGCCAGCAAACTATTGAGTTTTTTTATTAAAAAAAAAAAAAACTTGTCCACTTCTTTAAATTAAAAAAAAAATAGGTTTTGTTTGATAAAAAAAATTAAAAGCATTTTTAATAAATAAAAAAATAAATTTTTGAATTTACTTTTTTTGTTGCTTAAAAACAATAAATAAAAAATAAAAACGTATTTAATTATCATATATTAAAAATAAAATAAATCAACACCGGTTTTAAATTTTTACTTATTTAAGCAAAAGAACAAAAGAAGGCTAAAAAAAACATTTCAAATAGTAGCTTAAATTCAAGCAAGATTTTAATTTATTTTCAATTTATTTCTAAGGTTAAATGTCTATGTGTAATACATGATATGCATATACATATATACCTTAAATTGCATACTTCTTCATATCATTTTATATATATATATATATATATATATATCAGATCAAAAGCATGTCTCTCTCTCTCTCGCTCTCACACACACACACACACACACATATATATATATATAATCAGATATTTGTCGCACCCTAGATATATTTATATTTATATTTATATACAATAATATATGGCTTATCTTAGATTCATCGACTGTTGGGAATTCTGGCACACAACTTTTGTGTTGTTTCAGCTTTTAGTTTGTGTCATTAGCTAACATTGTAAGTCAAACAAACGGGAGATGATAATTATAAATTAGCAAGAATTAAAAAATTGTTAAGACGATAATGACTAACCTTAATCTCTCATGAAAATTAAATTATCTTCATTTCTTGTCCTACAATTTTACTCAACTTCCCAATTATAAATTGGCCCAATCCCTTGTATATAATGCAAATGATTCTTATTTTAACAGTATTGCATGGTGTGACGTGGATTTGACTTAGATTCCAAGGACAATGGGCCCAAATGGTTAAAGAACCGGGCTTGATTCTTCCAAAGCCCAAATCAATCACCACCAGCTTTAGCCAGGAACAACAAGACTTGTGATCTCCATAGCCCAATATATTTCACAGCCACTCATTTGCTGAGGACAACTTGGAGTGACTCTCTCTCTTGTAAACTCAATCACTTATTTTAAATTTTAGGATAAAATTTTTTTTTCAATACTTTAGAAAAAGTGATATAATTATGAAAGACCGTTACTCTAAATCCGACAATGACGTAAAATGACAGTTATATGGAATAACTTTTCTTTGTCGAGATGCAATAGAAAATATTCATTGATTCTAACGAATCAAGTGAAAGGTACATAATATGTCAGTATTTTTTTGCCTACGATGCCTTCTTTTGAACCGTCAAGACCAATAGTTTAAGATTCATTGAAATATATATATATATATATATATATATATATATAAATTAGGGAGAAACAAGTCCTGAAATAACCTCGTCCATGAGTTATGGACCTAGATGTTGAGGTAAAGTAATAAAAATTAATTATTAAGGGGGGGTTTTAATAGAATATGAATTTTTTAAAATAAAATCCTCTAAATTTTAAAAATAAAAAAATAAAATTATGGGATGACACGACCCCTTAGCATATGTAGGTCCCCATTACATGACAGGTGAAATAATTCCCACATTGAAGAAATATAATTATAGAGAATTTTATTTACAGAGTGCTTCAAGCCACACGATCAAAACCTTACTCGTACAAATATTTGTTCTATATAGGCTTCTACCACCGTTGCCTTATGCTCTAAGAAAACATGACCCAACTCCGGGGTCGTTGAGTGGGTAAGGTTTGGGGCAGCTTTGGGCCTTTTTCTGGTTGGGCTATAATTGAATTTGAAAATATTTTAAAACTAATAGACTCAATTAAAGATTTAAGATTGACTCACTATGAATAAATCAAACTTGAAACTCATTAATTTATTGAATTTAGTTTAAGAAGTCAATATTTGGTATAATATTGTATAAAGAAATCAAGTTAGTTGAACTCGACTTGATTAAAGAGTTATTTGAGATCGACTTGAAAAATTAAAAAGTTGATTAAGTTATTCGAGTTTGGTTCAATTAGAGATTCGTTTATAATCGATTCAAGAAAATTAACAAGACGGAATTAAATACAATTTAAAACTCATCTATTTTAATATGTTAAACTTGAACAACTCAACACTCGACTCAACTTATTTATACTGTTATTGACTCGACTCATTTACATTGTTATTCCTGATGTATCAGTAGATGTGTATGACTCAGTTGTCCTCATGCTTCCAAGATTGTGCCCGGATAAAAGCGTAATTTCTCATTTGGTGGAGTTTAATAAGAATTAATTAATCTCTTAACCTTTATCTTTTTTTTTAAAGATATAAGTCAACACTTAGACTTTGTTTGGAAGACTGAATAAGAAAATGAGAAGGGATTGAATTAGATATAGTTAGATCAGGACAAGATATAAATTCTCTGGGATATTAAATATTCCAACATAGTGTTTAGAACTGAACCGATAAAAGGTCCGAATATGTTATTATATTTCATTCTTATGTTTCGGTGTCTACCGAATATAAGGTTCAGATATAAAATTCGGTCTTCAAAAATTATTTTTATGAATTTTATTTTTTTCAAATATATGAATACGAATATAATTGTGCAAGCATAATTTAATATAATAGTCTCACTTTTGATGTGACTAAAAAAAAATTATGATTTGTATTGCTAAAAATTTTCTAAAATCATATATATATATATATACATACATATATATATATATATAAATAGTTCATTTATAATATAAAAAATATATTAAAAATTTTGAAATATATCAAAAAAAAAAAATAAACAATGAAAAAAAATATTTATAACTTAACTTTTTGACGTCTTCATCTTTATATTGCATTGTTTGTATTTATTTTTTTAATCACATGACATTTTTATTTTAGTAAGATATGATAACTTTAATACCACTATGTGCTTGACATAAATTATATCTCATATAATTAGAATATAAATAATTGATAAGATATAAATTCAATGAAATGCACCGAATATGAGATAAAATAGCAATCATCTTATCTCAAACATGACCTTATATTCATAAATCAATAATGTTATACTGATCTAATAATTTTATCAAAAATATTTATACAGCTAATATAATAACATTATAAAAACTTTAACTCAGGATAGCATTATTCTTCCTAAATACTTATCAATTAATGATAGATTTCCTTATAAAAAATTTCTACATTGAAAGTGTGGGAACAAAGATGATTATTAAGTTCTATAACTAATCTCACAAACCACTCTGTTGCAAGTGTAAGAAAAATTCGTAAAAAACCTAGTCAATGTTCATTCTTATCTGCCCAAAATCTTTTTGATGAAATACATTAAGGACTGCTAAGCCTTTGTCCACTCTTACATTATATTTATGTATGTATATTATCAACGAGGAGCAAGAGACGAGGCCGAAATCACAATGGATCACAAACCTGATAATGGCTCGTCGTCAGCAGTGTCAGTGATCGAGCACAAGGTGTACGCGAGGGTGGGACTCCTCGGGAACCCAAGCGATGTCTACTTTGGCCGCACCATCTCCTTCAGCCTCGCCAACTTCTGGGCCTCCGTACGATTGCAACCCTCTGACGATCTCGTTATCTCGCCTCACCCCACTCACGATCTCGTCCAGTTCGAATTCACTTAGCCACCTGGTTCTCTCCCTCTCTCTCTCTCTCTCTCTCTCTCTCTCTGTATACTTGTATATTTATTTTATTGATCTTGATCTGCAATTTGCATTTGGATCGATCTTTTTTACATTGATACGTTAATACTTTTGAGTTAGTGTATTCTTGATAGCTTCAATTGATGACATTATTATGCGATTTGTTTGCTGAGATTGATTCTGAAAATGACTTCTTGTGTGTTTGAGCAATAAACTAGTTTGACATCCTTGATGAAGAGTTATAATTGTAGAACGCATTCATAGAATTTCTACACAATTGGAGTGTCTGATTCATATCCCATACCCATACGGCTACATTCATGTCTTGTCATGTCAAATGCAGTTGCTTCACACATATTGAAAGGTCCTTCTAACATAGTCAATGATATTTTTGTGGGCTTCAATTTGTGTGGAAAGTGGTGTTGCAAAGCTTATGGGCTGCTTAACCCCTCATGGGCAGGAGTAACAGCTGGTGGTGTGATGAGGGATTTGGAGGCCAATGAGTGTTATTTTTATTATTAATATTTGGGAATTCTTGAAAATGGGCCGGGTTAAATCCACTCCCATTAAGTTATCTCATTTTTGGGAAAATCAACTGCATTTGACATAGTTCAAGTTTAAGCATTTTTAAGAAATGTAAACCTCAAATATAATTAAAAGGGTACTTACCAAACATTAAAAGATTTAAAACCAATTAATTTGTAGTCCAGGGAAACCAGTTATGAACTTATCGCCTTTCCCAAATAAAACCTAACTTTCAAATTTCTAATAGACGTTGGAGGGCTAGTTTACACATTTCAGAAGTTATTTTAATGTTTTCTAGGCAACATTTAGTGAAGGAGACTTTGTTACAAAATATTGAACTATATCTATTTCTACTGTAGATATATAGAAATAGAGGAAATAATCAGATTTGCACCAATCATTGTGGTATCAAAAATCTGAGTTTTCTCTGAACTTACAAAAGAGATTGGTTGGCAAAATCCAAGAGACAACAACAAAGTAATAAATTAAACTGGTTTCATCCTAAGAAAGTAAATTTTACTAAAGCATATGATAGGATCTTTGGAGAGAGAATGTTTTGAATAGAAATATGGGCTTGATATATGATTAAAACTTGGCATGGTACTAGGGTTGGTTGTTACGTAAAGAGGGCGTGGAAAGCTTGTTCCACTCAGTATTTTTTGGAATATATGGATAGAAAGAAATAGTAGGATTTATTAGGGGGAAATTACTCTCCCTAGTAGATTCAAAGATGAGTTCTTACACCTGTTGTATTTTTGGGTGAAAGAAACGTATCCATCTTGTATAGATTCTTATGTAGGTTTTTATTTTTATTTTTTTTTTTTTGGGGGGGGGGGGGGGGATGTTGTAGGTGGGGTTGAGGACAGCAAGACTCCCTTTTTTTTTTTGCACTCCTTGTTCTGTTAATGAAATTCTCAGTTTTCCCATCAAAAAAGAAAAACCGCTGACTGCAGAAGTTATACAGCTCTAGTTGAATGCACTAAAAAGACAAATGGGAAGGCCAGAATGGAAATGGGTTGACATTGTGAATGAAATGGGGTGACCTGTGACGTATTGACGTAGACCTTAATAGATCATAATTGTGAAGAAAAATTTTATTTAGCATATCTCAAGTAGTTGACGCAGCTTTGTCAATATTCAACATATGTATGATCATGTAGCTACTAAATAGATGTGCATTTTACTAACAATGGATATTTAATTAACTTAGATTAAGATTCTGTCCCATAGTGACGAAGTTTTATAGCTCATCTGTTTGAATTCAATTATCCACCATTTGAGCATATTTGGAGATAACCATTTGGAGGGTGAAGTTAAAGCATTTTAAAGCTCACATGCATTACAAGTTACCCCTTAGGAATTTGGTTGTTTGTTACATTTGGGCAAAGGTAATTTTTATTTTCAACTGAGGCTAATGCAATGCAGAGGGGTAATATGGTTGTATTTGCTTGGCATTGTTAATATGAATGAAAAGGGAGGGAGGAGCTAACAATTTCAACTGTTGGTTTAATCTTTCTTTTCTGGGGTTGATTAAGTTTGTGCTCTGTGTGTGTGTGTGTGTGTGTGTGGCCGCGCGTGAGTGTGAAAGAAAGTTCAAAGGCAAAGTTAAATTTTAGTTCCTCTTTGAATCACCATTTTGATATTTCTTGTACATTTCCATGCAAATGATTCCAACTTTTTGCAAGCAATAAATTCTTTTCATACTTTTATCTTACAGGTTAACCGGTTGCAAAATGAAGGTTATTATGGAGGTGTGCGTTTGCTTATGGCCATTTGTAAAGTTTTTCACAATTATTGCAATGATAACAAGATCAATCTTCATGAAGGAAATTTTACTCTGTCATATGACACTAATATCCCTCGCCAGGTATAGCTCTGGACCATTAATATAAGAAGTTGTCGCATTATATCCCTCTCGGTGATGTGTATTTTGTTGCTCATGAAAATTAATTACCATGTAATTTTTTCAGTATCTTTATTATTGTTCTTTGATAGGTATTGGTTGGGAGCTTTTTGTTTGTGTTTTATTGTGGGAAAACCAATTTACTACGGAAAACCAATGTTCATGGTGTTATGCGTTTTTTTCGACCATGTTATCGTCTCCCCTAGCCAACCTTAATGGAAATCACATGGAGAAAGAAGCCCAAGGAGAGATTGTTAGTGATAGAGAGATTCACATTTCCTGGTTGTTCTTATCAGCTGTACCAGATAACCCTTGCCCTTGGAGTGTGAGAAGTGAACTGTATAGCCAGTTACTCATAACAAGATTTATCTATAATTATTTATTCTGATCCAACAATATGAATAAGTGATAAAGCATCTTAATTTTCACATTTTTCTTTTCATTTTCCTTTTAAATTGCATCTGCCCATTGATGCAATCTTAGTTGCAGCAATATTTTCCTGTTCACTTTTATTCTTAATTGAATGATTTATTTACATGCATATGAATCTTCTCTATTTTTAAAAAATTCACATGCAAGCAATTCAGTTTTAAGTGGGTGTCTTTTTTTTTTTTTCTTTTTCCTTTTTCTGAAATTGGTGAACTAGAAGTTTATACACATGACAGAATTAGAGGTTCCTATCAGTTGAAGGAGCCTATTCACAAAAGGAAGAGTAGATTTTTGGGTTGTTGCACAGTTGGATTACAAGGAGGTTGAACCCTTCCTAGAGCAATTTTTACCTATTTTAGAAAATTTAGAACCTTTTGGGTAGAGTGATGTATAAGGCACCTATCAAATAATGTTTTTACTAGACCTGTCAAAAAAAAAAAAAAGAGGGGAGGAAATGAAGCTGTGGGGTGATTTAGTTGGAAAATTATTGAATCATGAAGAGTGAAACTCAAATATTGACTTTTTTAAGAAACTGGAGCAGTGTTGTTTGAAGCAATGTCAAGTACTTGATGGGAGTGGTTAACTCTCACTTCAAATATATATCTTTTATTATGTTATGAATATAAAAGTCTTTGTCCAATGAAAAAATATAGTTCTATGACTCCAACTTATCAAAGTTTTGTTCCATTTGCTTGATTGTGAACAACAAATTACAGCAAACAACATGAAATTATTTTTCTGTTTCTAGTTTGAGTATGCTTTTACAATTTTGATTTATTTGTTTATTTTGCTCTCTGTCATACTTACTTTTTCAGTATGATTTTATATTCGTCTGTCGTTTTTATTGAAAAATATGGCTCAATTTTTTTTACTTCTCAGACAGGTCTTTCAGGTTCCAGTGCTATTGTATGTGCTGCCCTTAACTGCCTTCTTGACTTTTACAAAGTTAGGCATTTGGTTAAAGTAGAGGTCAGGCCTAACCTTGTACTTAGTGCAGAGAAGGAACTTGGAATTGTTGCTGGTCTCCAAGACAGGGTAGCACAGGTCTACGGTGGCCTTGTATACATGGTGTGTGATTTGAAAGTTTTATGGTGATACACATGACATGGATATAAATGGAACAATATCTATTTATCTCGCATAACTTTTCTTTTGCAGGATTTTAGCAAGAAATACATGGATGAGTTGGGGCATGGAATATATACACCCATGGATACTAGTCTTCTCCCACCTCTCCATCTCATATATGCTGAGAATCCAAGTGACTCTGGGAAGGTGAGCATCATATAATGTCCTTATTTTACTTCCTATCATCACCCCCCCCCCCCCCTCCCCCCTTCTCTTTCTCTCATGGACCTGATAAGTTCTTAATATTTCCTTGGCTCTCAATTCACCCACAATTGCATACTGAAGAATTTTGCCGGAAGGGATCACATCTGACCAGAATGATCTTTCTATTACTTATAAAAAAAAATCAATAAATAATAAAATCTGGCCAGAGGGGACTCATTGCTATGAAATTGACTTGACCCAGTGATCTTCCCATCCAATCTCATCAATTCAAGGGAAATTTTTTTTGAAACAATCAAAGTTGTATTATTATTATTATTATTCTTTGGTTTCCATAAATATGGAAAATTTGAAATTTTAGTCAATTTTGATATAGTCTTATATGAATATATCATTAATCATATTTTTCACCATTGTTTCAAGTAAATTAGGACTAGAAATGGATGTCGAAACAAAATATCAAAAGTTTCAAAAAAATCATACAAAATACACACACATCATTGGAATTTTATTTTATAATAGCTTGGATTCGTTGAAATTATTTTGGTGTATATATATACATACCAATATTATTAAAAATATACTCAAAAAACATATCACGTTCCAAATAAATGTATTTTGTTTTAACAAAGCGATCCAAAGAAACTTGTCCTTAACGTACCGTGTTTTATAAAAAGTAACGATCCACAGTTCCTGTTTCCCGTACTATAATGATCCACGTTCTAGGTAACATTGGTTTCACTCCAAACATGTGCATTGGCATTATCTCTTCAATTTTACATAATATGTTTTAGAATTATCGTTTATATTTTCAAAGTCAAAAGTAAAAAGAAAAAACTGTCTTTGTGATTTCATGTTTATAGTTCTTGTTATGGAGAACATTGAGTTATAATGTTATTCTGTCTTGTGGAATGTCACAAGAATCTTCTATGTCCATCTTTGTTTTTTTGTTAAAGGTTGTTCTTTTCGCATTAAATTGCAGAGTGTAGACTTCAGACTTTTTTTATTACTGGAAGACAAGATATATTAGTTGCATAAGCAACTTTATGGGTCTGGTGTTTTTTGTTTTTTCTTTTCTTTTCTCGGTGGGGTGTGGGGAGGGGATTTCATTTTTTTACTTCCAAATAGAGGGCTCCAAAGCATTATCAATATCCAATATAATCATGAGGACCTGAAACAGAATGCAGATTTCTTACCCAACAAAAAAATTATATCATGCAGGTACACAGTACAGTTCGGCAGAGGTGGCTAGATAGTGATGAGTTTATAATATCTTCAATGGAGGAAGTTGCAAATGTAGCTTTAGAAGGACGAACAGCATTGCTTGAAAAGGACTATGCCAAACTTGCAGGTCTCATGAATCACAATTTTGACCTAAGAAGGTAAAAGATGTAATGCACTTGACAGATTTAGACATCTGAGTAGAGACTACTATTTATTAACACTCACGGCTCACACCTGTGTTATTTTCTCTCTTTTATCCCCACCCCCAAACTCTACCCTGATGAAGCTGTTCTGTTTTCATATATATGACTCATGTTGTGGTTAATATTATAGAAATTTAGACTCAGAATATGGCGTTCCAGCCTACGTCCCGACTCTACCAATTTTGGAGTCAAAAAATTGGGCATTAGACTGTTAAGATGCAAATTTTGTAATTTTGTGGGATGAAAGAAAATAATCTCTTTATTTTCACTGTTATTATTACATTCACATGTTGGTCTCCTTGAGTAGGTTATGTCTTCTTTGCTCTATATTCGTGCATTCTTTTGATAATGAATTCATATCATCTACAATTACAGTTGCTACCATTGCCTTGAAACATTATGAAAAATTGTCCTCCTTTTGAAAAAAATGACTCACCAATCCCCAAGGACAATGCTTAAAAAGCAAGTCAATTGTAGGAAGTGTAGATGGAGCAATTGCAGAAGATATGAATCCTTTTGATAATAATTGCGTACCATCATTTATGAGCAAAATTGTGAGCAGAATTGTGGAACCCATTTCATATTATGTTCCAACTTGCAGAGCCCTCTTATGGTTATATGATCTTATTATTATTGCTGAGTTTTGCTATTTGAATCTAATCCAGGCTCATGTTTGGAGAGGATGTCCTTGGTGCTTTGAACATAAAGATGGTGGAGTTGGCCCGACAGGTTGGTGCTGCATCAAAATTTACAGGCAGTGGAGGTGCTGTGGTTGCATTCTGTCCAGATGGGCCTTCACAAGTAAAGCTTCTGGAGGATGCTTGTGAGAAAGCTGGTTTTGCCATTCAACCAATTAAAGTCGCTCCTCCTTGTCTAAGTGACATTGACATCAAAACCCTGTCATCAAATTAGATATAATTTGTGAGTGAGGATGCTTTTAGTCTAGTTCCTCTTTTCTCTCTTCTTAATCCGCCTTGCACTTAAAGTAAAGTTAAGTTGTGCAGTAGAACAAAAATATTCGTTTTCAATGATTTATTTCTTGAATATATGAAATGAATATTGAATAATGTTGGTTTTGAAGGAGTTTAATTCAATAATGGTGGATTTTGAAGTAAGTTTCACCACTCAACAGATTAGTCAGTTTGGCGGTGCAGATCTGTTAGGTCAATCAATGAACCTAAGGGAATTAAGCTCATTTCTTAGTAATGAAACACAAAAACTGCCGAGGGGGTTTTAACTCAAAATTATAATGTAACAGAGATTAAGATTATGAAACAAAATGCTGCCTGGGGAGTCAAAGTTATGATTCAATGGAGTCAAATGTCACAGAACTTGAAAACATCCACATCTGGACTGTGTAAGCAGGGCTGATATAAGTATGCTTAAGAGGAATGAAATTTTAAATGGCACTTATTGGTCACGACTTTTTCATTAAGTATAATTTGAATTAAATTGATAAGTTTAATTTTTTTTCATTAAATTAATCGAGTTCATTATGAATGCCTTCATTTGATAACTATTAAAACATTTTTAACAACTCGTCTAAACAATAAAATGCTTAACTCAAACAATGTTTTTTACATAACTGCTCAACTCAATTAACACTTTTACAAAGTTACTTAATTTAAATAACACTTTTACATTGTTCAACCAAACGGGGAGTTAGTTCCTCCTGATCCAGCTTCCTCTTAAAGCTTGGGCACAACAAAGCTTGAAACAATTAAGCATTGTCATATGGCGCTCCAAGTTTAGGTGTCTTTAAACAATATAAGACTTCAATGATTTGCCCAAAAAAGGTGGATACAGCTTGCCTTTTCAGTAACTCAATTACCAAGCAAAACACCACCACTTTCACCTTTCTTAGGTCTGTCTCCTTCAAGAAATTATGGAGGCATTTTTTAATGGGTGTGAAGCACCACATGTTAGTGTATCATCCTAATAACACTCTACCATGTGTGTTATGACACACTTGAAAAAAGTGAGTCATAACACGACATTACAACACTGAGATGGCACATTCCCACAGTGTGTGCCAATTTTATTCAAAAAAAATTTCAAAATTTTGCACCTAGTTCATGAACCATTTACTTTTATGTCTCTTAGAAGCTAAACATCCTGCCATATTTGGCAGGATGTCGTTGACCCGATCCATAAACCAGGTTCATGCCAAAACATCTAGTCTCTTAATCTAGAATGACACTTTTAAGTACCTTGAAACCATGTTCCTGGCCACCTGAAAGAACACAGCTTTCAAACTCTAAATCAATGCTCCCTACGGTTTCACAACCCTACTAAACTCTCAAGACACTGAATGTTTCATGAAGTTATTAAAACATGGAAATGTTACAGAACTGATTTTACATATCCAACAAGATTTTAATCAACACTCTTGGCCACAAATTCAGATAGAAACTGTTCTTTCTTACAGCTTCTTTGAAACAAATCCCTAAATCTCTCACCCGGATTCGAAAAACTCCATCTTTTGCCCATTCAATATATTCCAAGTTGAATTAGACAACTCCTGCCTAAATCATAGTTAGTTCTTCTAGGATTCACAATCTACGTCTAGAAACAGAATCTACATAACAACATATAATACAACTAGGTCTTCTTCGTGCATTAGCATTGTTGTTGTAGTTTAAAGTTGAGACCTGAATTGAGATTCTTTCTTCAAGCACCCACCCAGCTGCCAATTTCCAAGAAGAAACTAGTTGTCGCAGAGAGATGCCATGAGCTCGCCCGGGGATGCCCAAATTGGAAGATCAACCAGTGCTTGTTTCATACGCTCCTCTTGGGTATTGCAAATGGCGTCCGCCAAATCGCAAATATGAGAAACGTCCTGAATACTTGCTTCCTGTGCTTCTACCTGTAAAGCAGAGAGACACTATATTAGAACAAATCTCAATTATGCAAGTTGCAACTCTAAACCTTCTAATTCAAGAATCAAATACTATATATATTGATGAAAGTGACGGATCCATAACATTTAAAATTGTGGTAAAATTGCTGTAATTGGTTAATTTACAGCTAGGGCAATTGGCTCTGTTTGGCAACTGAGAAAATGTAAGAAAATAAATTGAATTTTGAATCTTACTTTTTCACAAGTACCCTAGAAACTCAGCCAGGTGTTTACCTGGTTCAGCTGAAAGAGATTTTCATTTTTCGGAGACTATAAACTATATGAAACATATTCAGAATTTTATCTCTTTTACTTTCCTCAGTTTCTCAGCAACCAAACAGCCAAAAGAGTCTAAAAACAAATTTCCCAAGGGAAAATGATCCAATTATTCAAAACAAAAACCTAAACCTGCAGAATGTAAGCATTACCCGCAAGAGGAGGTCGTCTACGAGTCGTCGGCAGCCAGAATTCGACGACTGCGCCGGCGAAAAAGGCGAAGCGGTGGCCGAATAGGATGATGTCGTCGTCTGTTGTTGGTTTTGGGTTTTTTCTTGCATAGCCTTCAACGTGTTTGATAAATTTTCCCACTGGTCAATCTCTTTCTGGTACCTCTCTCTCAGTTTTATTAGTGTCTGTCTCTTCCGCTCCCTCCGATTCTTCTCCTCCGCCTCTGGATCTGGTGGCGGAGGAGCGGTAATAGTGGGTTCAAGGCGGCGCTTCTTCCGCTTGTAAACAAAACCATCATCGTTGACGAGCTCCCACTCGTCTTGCTCTTCCCAATCTGCTTCAGCCATGGCCCTCAAGCGGGAAAGAAAAATAATGCGGAAAATAAAGTCGAAATTTTGAAAAACTTGGGAATTCAAAATACGGATGTGTGTGTGAGAGAGAGAGAAGTGATAAGTGTGTGAGTGCGACTTTTTCTTTCCTTTTGCTCTGTCCGTCGACCGATGAGTAGCGTTCCAGCTTGTACGGTCAGTTCTCTAATTAATTAATCATGTGATACAATTGATATATTGTTACATCACTCTCCTGCTATAAAAAAAAAAATGATTAGTGTAGGATTACTGTTTTTTGCAAATCTGTTTTTTTTTTTAATTGATTGGTAAAAGATATTCTGAATGGTTTAAAGTATATTACAAGTGGTGATTCAAATTTAAATAAGAATATGACTCTCATATTTTTCATTGATTACTTAAATTTGAGTTTATAAATAATAGTGTACTGATTTAAATTTGAATTTAAATAAAATTTTGTTTGAATATAAATAAAATCTTGTTTGAATATAGCTTTTGAATAACCATCAAATAAGATTTTTGTGAATTTTGGTTTAAATTTAAAATTGAGTCATGATTTAAGTCATCGTTGAATATGTTCTTACGTGCATCAGATTAAGTTTTCTTTTTTATGAGAGTCGAGTTCACTTCTTTAATCTTTAATTATTAATAATAATAAAAAATTTGAATTCGAAATATTTAAATTTTATCATTCGATGGTGCAATTATTTTATACAATTACTACTTTTGATGGTGATCCAAAAAGTACATAGGCAGTGGCATTCAATTTTTTGGGCCACGCTTAACAACAATTTTAGTTTAATCAATTTGTAAAGCTTATAAATTTTTTATTTTTATTTTTAAGTTTAAGTGAATCATTAGGGTTGATGTTAAATCTTTGCTAACCCATTTTCTTCATTTATTTGGGAACTTGAATCTTTATCTTTTCTTTGAAAATAACCGGTGTTGGATTATGATCTTACAGTGTTCGTGAAATTTATCCAAATCTCTCAACATCATGTAAGAGAATTATGTTATTTTATCTTAAAACAACATGTTTTCGTAGAGTTTATCCAACTCTCTTTCATATACATGTCTCCATTTTTAATTGACAGAAAACAAATTTTATTTTTCTCTCAATAAATAGATGCACATGTTAACATTATAATTTTTTTAGCATGGTGAATAAGTGGTTCCTACATGCTATGAGAGAAATAGATTTCTTCAATTTCTCTTGATAGAGACACCTAACTCTTGCATTCTCTTTTCCTCGAGACTATACCTTTTTGTGAGGTTGATACAAATCTTTTTAATATACTAATCTAACTAGTTTTAGTCAATTGATATAAAACAAGAGTATCACTCTTTTCCTTAAAATCTCAAGTCATCATAGAGTCGATACAAATTTTCCTCAATCATCCATTAAAAATACTCTACTAACCTTTAGCCTTTGAGCAGTGAGAATCATACAATCCATAAGCTTAAATACATAATCCGAAATACTTAAATCAAGTGATTAATTACATCGCACTGATATCAAACTAGTCCAACCTAATGACATGAGATTTGGGATAGAAGTTGCTATTTGTGTGTGCAATGTTACAAAGAATTCAACTTATGTAAATTACGTAAAGAATTTTTACTTACACTATTTTAACAAAATCTCAGTCAATACTTATTCACCGTAAAAGCATAAAAAAATTTTATTTTATTTATTTATTTTTTTAAAACATATTAAGGTGAGTATGAAAACTCACAATTTGATTAATATATATATATATATATTATATGTACAATTCATCCACCAGTCAAATCGCTTGTATACCTCTTCAGTCTTTTTTTTTTTTCTCCATATATTCAGCTCTTATCCCACGGCCAAACGAGTTTCAGTAGTTTTTATAGTTAGAAGTTGCAGAATCAATTGCTCCCAATCCTCAGGTTCTTTCTTGCCAGTAGCTAGTAGTTGCAGACCAAACCGATGCTAAAAGACTAAAACACCAAACCCATCAATCAATGGCAAAATCTATGCATCTGAGCCTCATATCTCTCATGTTCCTCCGTCCCATACCTACGGCCTCATCAAGAACAACACTCTCTCTCTTCCGACTCCCTAAACTCAAACCTCAAGCCACACCCTTCTCACTAAAGTCCTCTTCACAACCCTTCTCTACCAATTCAACCCAACACCCATTTCAATACGAAATGATCATCTACCGCCCATCTCAGTCCTCACTCCGTCAAACTCGCCGCCGACCACAACAAATCACTCAATCCAAACCAACTGACCCACCAGATTCTGGTCCCGATTCAGAATTAGGATTTGATGATTGGGTTGATAGAAAATTGACTTCACAATCTTCAGAGAGCGACAAAGGCCAACCCGTGTTGAATAACATGGAGATGGATAAGTCGAAAAGAAAATATTATAATAAGAGGAGGAAGAGAATGTACGGGTTAGACTCCGATGATGAGAATCGCCGCGACGATGATAAGTATGTGGAATTGAAGCCTGAAGTGGTTGAGTTTCGTACATTGCATCAGAGAGAGGAAGAGATATATTTTTACGATACGTTTGCGTTTCCGTGGGAGAAGGAGAAGCATTATAGGATGGTGTATCAATTGGAGAAGAAGTATTTTCCTGATCAGTGTTTTGATAAGGCGTTTCTTGAACCTGGTGAACCGAATGCGAATGCCAACTTGAAGGCGGATAGGGGGAAAAAGAAAGCGGGTAAGGTTGGAGAGGAGAAAGAGAACGTTGTGGATGGAAGGGATCCCAAGGGGTTGATTTTCTTCGAGGAGGAAGGGGAGAGAAAGGGCGAGAAAGAAATGGATCCAGCAAAGGATGCCAACATAGATGTTTCAGAGAAGAAGGTGGAGGAGTTCTTTAAATGTTTGAAGAAAGTTCCCAATAAGGATGCTGAAGTTGCTAACGCAGAGCCGTATGTTTCGACCAGGAGTACTGGGCTTCCTCCGAGATGGGATAGCCCAAGTGGGACAGTGGTTCTGGTGAACAAACCCAAAGGTGAGTGCATCACAGATTTGTTCCGTTGTTGTGTTTGATATGTCTTCCTGTGATAACCCATTGAGTTTTGTATGAATACTGTAAGTTTTACCTCTTTGATCAATTGACAAATTCTTGAAGTTAGATTTTGCTTTTTTTTTAGGGGGGCATGGTTCCATAGTAAGCATTAATGTAACAATTGATTGAGTCATGCTTGCCTACAAAAGGAATGATTTTACACATCAAAGCGGCATGTTTCTCCTTATTATCGTGATTCATTCTACGAACTGATATCCTATTTATAAAAAATAAAAATTCAAAGAGACTCAATAACAAAAAAGCATTGACCCGTAATACAGATAAGATAAAATAAAATAAAATTTGATCTGTATCAGAGTTTCAATTCCTAGTTAAATCACATATATTTCAAGATGTTAAGACACTTTTAGGGAAAGAGCTGTTTTTGTTCATTGCAAGATGGTGCACAGTCGCTTGGAGTTTAGTTTTCTCCCTTTTTGGATGTCTTTGGGTAATGCCACCCACTTTCTGAGAGGTATTTTTGGGATGGAAGTGTAGTAAGATGAGAAAGGAGGTGCAAGGGGTGTGGAATATGACTCCTCTTTGCCTTGTTTCGGTGCATTTGGAGGGAGAGAAACAAGAGAGTATTTGAAGAATTTGAGCTATCCCCCTGGGACTTCAGGGACACTTTTTTGCATCTTTTGTATTTTTGGTGTAAAGAGGAATTCCTATTGTAAAGAGAAAGAGAAAGAGCGAGAGAAGATAAATTCATTTTGAGATTCTTTGGGGGTACCTAAGGCTTTAATTAATGTGGCCTCTTCTCCTTTTTTTTGTAACATGGGTTTGGCCCTTGGGCACCTTGTTAATATTATAGAATCACTTTACAGATCAAAAAAAAAAAACTCAGGAAAAGAGCTGCTGTAATCTCTGGAAAAACTAATTTTATTGTTTTAGTGTGAACTTAAAACTGCCAAAACGTGGGGTTAGGGTTGATTAGGACTTGGTAGGGCAAGATTTTGGGGATAAAATAGGGACTGTTTGGTGGTTGTATACAGTAGCTCGAGAATAGTGGTTTTGAAGAAAGAGATAGAGCAAGAGAAAGAGAGAAGAGAAAGAGGTTCTAGGGGATCTCATCTAGAATTCCTTAGAAATCACTCCTTAAGGTAAGGTTGCATCACAAATCACACAATCTTCAATTCTCTAACACTCAACTCTTGTTGCATAGAACGATTACTTAGATATCTAATTTTTGATAAGTGAGTACATAGATATTTATAGGCTGCTAGGTTATTCCTAATTCAACTAGGACTTTGACTAAAAAATAGAAATCTTAGACCCAACTCTCAAGACTATTCTAGACGAAGTAGGACTCGAAATAAAAAAGAAAATAAGATAATTTTACCCAAAATAAGACTCATGGAGTGTATGTTTAGCAAATATAGAAAACACTCTGAACTCTTATGACTTAATAAATTAATAAGAAATCTGTCTAGAGTAAACTGACATAAATTTTTTTATCAGTAAAATGTGTACACACAATATATTAATGAATCACCTGAGGGAGGCGAAACCCATATACAAAAAAAAAAAAAAAAAGGATGGCTACAAAAATTAAAGTCTAATATTCCCAAGAACTCTACAATAGTGTCTAAATACATAGGAGTAACCTCCTTAACCCAAAAAACAAAAAAGTCTTAAAGCTATATGAATATGAATAAAGACTCTAAATTAACCCTAAAATTGAGAAATTCCCATATTTTCGCTTTTTGTTGTTAGCATGCTCTACATCAAATACCCTTTCTTAGGAATCTTTTTTCAATTATGTCCATTTATAAACATGTTGATTCTTGATTGCCCAACGACGAAAAGGGGGGTGGGGGTGGACTTGTAGTTTATAGCTGGAATTAAATGTCTGTGTCCATGCATAAGAGGGAGAAAGCTTGGGCTGGGCGCCGGGGGGGGGGGGGGGAGAAGATGAATGGATCACATGCATAAAAAACCAATGATTTCACCAGCGACTAGAAGTCATTTGGATTAAGTTGCAGGTGCCACAATGACAAGAGGAAGAATTAAAAGACACTTGTTAATGTTGCTCCATTGTGACCTGGAAGTTACGAGTCGAGTTGCAAAAATAGTCTCTTCACTCGTGGAGGTAAGGTTGTGTACATCTAACGCTCCATGCAATGACGGGAGCCTTGTGCACTAGGTTAGCCGCTTTTTGAGAAGACACTTTTAGGACAAAATAGATAATATGACAGTGAAATGATGAAACAATATTTTTTGTGGCTAAACCAAAATGGTCAGAACACATCTATTATTTATCTACATTTGATATGAATATCAGTTCTTAATAACCTATATATTTTGTTCTTTTTATTTGATTTTAATGAATTTATTTATTATCAGATGCGTGGTTAGCTATTGTTCCATTATCATGAAAAATTTCCTCATTTACCTTTTGTACCAGGCATTGCCCTGTGTAATAATATTTGTTACTCTTTTAAAAGAAAAAGTATTTATATAGCAAAATGTGTTGCTGATAAAGTAAGTAGTTACCTAATAATCAGGGAGGGGAGAGAAAAACAAGTTTGTTATGATCTTTCATGCTGAGAGCTTCTGCTTTCTGTGGTTTGCCAGCACTTTTGAGCCCGATTGAGTACTAACAGGTCCATCCATGATTGTTTTTTTTTTAATATTTACATGTCTATTTTTATATGGCAAGCTAATAATAAAATAATGCCACCATGGATTATATTTTTTTCTTTTTTTTTCTTCCACTCATTCCAAGAGATAACAGAATAACATTGCTGTACAGGATGGACTTCATTTACAGTTTGCGGAAAGCTACGTCGCCTAGTGAAAGTGAAAAAGGTGCTTGTTTTTCACTTGAACCTGGGTGGTAGGCATGCTATATAAGTTTTCATGTGGATGTTCTTCTCTCTGAAACATCTTTCACAGGTAGGGCATGCTGGAACTCTTGATCCTATGGCAACTGGTTTATTGATCGTATGTGTTGGTAAGGCTACTAAGCTGGTGGACGGGTAAGACTTTAATTCAATCTATCCTTACAATTTAACGTCTTTGAGAAGTTCTTGAGTTTTTACCAAGTTTCATTCTTCAGAAAAAAGAGAGAAGAAGATAGTGCTGAACTTTTTCTAGAGAATTTACACAAATGAACTTTCTCTAATAGTTTTGAATAATTGTACTGCAGATATCAAGGAATGATAAAGGGTTATAGTGGAGTCTTCCGTTTAGGGGAGGCTACCTCAACCTGGGACGCTGATTCACCGGTGTGTTAATTCTTTTTAAGATAAAAGGATAATTGTTTCTTGTTTCCAATGATTTGCATGCAACTTTTTACCGAATTTCAAAATTATGAGAACCAATATACACATGCATGTTATACCAACAAACTCTAGCTTGGTTGATATCTCCTCCACCTCTTCGTATGGGAGGATGAGGGTTCAAGTTTACAGGGTAAAGCGTGTGTGTGTGATTTACCTATAAAAAAAAACACATCCATGTTATTGTCTATTTATATCTCTGCCCCACATTTTTCAACCCTTTCTTTTTTCTGACCCTAACTAATTAGCTCTTTTTATTTATTTTTTTGATTGGTCAAATATCACTATAAAGGGTGCCTGAGGAGGGCAAACCCAAATATACAAAAAACAAGGGACCGGTTACAAAAATTAAAGCCTATGATCCCCCAAAAAATCCATAAGTTTTCCTAGATACAAAGGATATTTTTTTTTAATCCAAAAGAAAAGACTACACAAAAATCTATCCTTGAGTCTCCAAGGGAGAGTTTTCGTCCCCTAAAAAATTCTACAATTCCTTTCCCACCATGGGCACCGCACAAGATAAATAAGAGCCATCTTCCAAGCAACGCGAAGCTCCTTCCAGATCCTCTTGCACCACCATCCCGCAAGAACCTCTTTAAATGAAGCCGGCATAACCCAAGCACATTAAAAAATAACAAAAAGCATACTCCAAAGTTCTCTAGCCAACTTACAATGTAAAAAGAGAAGCTATTTTTTCTTATCTCTAAGCATTAAATTCAATTCACATAGGCATTCCAAGAAATAAAATATTTCACATCGGGATTAATTAGGTGATGTCTAGCTCTGTGAAGGTGGCCTTCATTAGTTTTTATTTGTTTTTTTTTTTTTTTTTTTGGGGGGGGGGGGGGGTTTACGAGGGGAAGTGTGGAGGGCTGCCCTTTTATGCTTATGGAGAGAGAGAGAGAGAGAGGAGTTTTTTTGGAGGAGTTTTGTTTGTAATTAAAAACAACTCTTTTTGGGGGCTTTGGGGACATGCTCTTTTTCTTTAGATTTGTTTTTAGATTCCTTAGTTGGTATTCATCTACAGAATTGTATATTTTTTGTATACTTTAGTGTACACAGGTACACCCCCTTTGGTGTTGTTATGAAGATCTTTAACTTATAAAAAAAAAAAACAAAAGGATTCTCTTTCTTCGAATGAGAGGATTCTAGTTAATTAGTGGGTGTTGTATGTGCAAAGCGAGGACAGAGACAATAGATCATCTTCTAATCCATTGTACTGTGGATAGTAACTTGTGGAATCCCACCATGTCCATTTTTGGGCGCTCGTGAGTGATGCTATCTAATTTGAGAGATTTACTCCTTTGTGTTTGTGTGTGTGTGTGTGTGTGTGTTTTTTTTTTGGGGGGGGGGGGGGTTGGATAAGGAAGGAGGTTAGGGTGGTGCGGAGGATGACGCCCTTTTGTTTGATATAGTGTGGAGCATGGTATTAAATATCAGCCGTTACGTAACTTGTTTTAAACCTTCTGATACCGCTACACACCGATATATCGGTGTGTAGAAAATTCACAGGCGTAACGGCCGATACTATTATGGATCGACATGCAACGAATCGGCCAATACATAACAATAGTGCTATATTTTTCTCTTTTCCTCTATTCTAAGGGGCTAAAAAACTCATTTTTGGCCATAGATTTAGTGATTTAAATTTATCAAACACAAGATTTTAAATTATAGATATGGTCAAAGTGTTTAGTAAGTTTTAGAATCATATCTAATTATTTATTACCACAAAGTTAAAAGTTAAAAGTAAAATTTTATCTTATTAGATTTAGTAGGTGTTGCTTAAAGATGAATGAATCTTATTACTACAGCCTAGGCTACTTCTACAAAAAAAAATTCTAATTGTAAAAATTATATATTTGCTACTTTTGTTTTTTTATTAATATTTTTGCTCTAAAATTATATAAAGGTATCTTGAGTTTGTTTTTTTTTTTTTTTTTTTGTGGTAGAAAACTCGAGTATTGTAATATGATTAATCACATTTATATTTATTATTATTTTTGCTAAATTATGTGTTTATTTGGCTTTAAGTCCATTAGTTAACAATTTATATTCACTTATAGTGTATTCTTTGTCTATGTTTTATTTTTATTTTTTTTATATTTGTTGAAAATTATTTATAGTAGCATTTTTAATTATTAGTTGTCATAGTTAGTCATAATAGATTGTACTTTTTTTTTACTTTGATATAAAACCAATGTAAAGTCTTATACAATAAGTAATTTTTTTTTTAGGAGCTATAAAAATGACTAAAAATAATTTAAAACATTAAAAATTAACAAATTAGAGCAAAACCATGCATATGAGTAACTTTTAAGGGATTTTCTAGTGATTACAAAAAATTCATAGGTGCGGCCCCCGATTCCCGTTAAGAATCGACTGATACTCCCGATTTCGTTACACTACTATCGCGACAGTTACATGTCCCGATACCGCGATTTAAAACCATGGTGTGGAGGGAGTGTAATAGTAGAGTTCTTGAGGGGAATGTAAAACCCCTTTTTATATTGAAGGATACTTTTTTACATCTTTTGTCTTTTTTTTTTTTTGGCCAAAAAGACCTACCCTTCATATCTAGGGTTATTTGTAGTTTTTTTGGGGCCTTAGTTGTATAGTTCTCTCTTTTTGTAACTATTGGGTTTGCCCCCCTCTGGTGTGTTATTGATAGAATTACATTTACTGCAAAATTGTTGAACTTTCACATCCTTCTGCCTAAGGAAGAAGTCGAATGAATGTTCTGATAAATAAAGAAAATTAGCATCACTAATAACACCATGAGTATATTATTTAGCATACTGTAAATTTATTCATTGACTAAAAGGCCATATGAACCAGACTTAAAATCTATTAATTTTGAGGGTACTTGTTGCTAAGGTCTCAAATTTATATAAACATATGCAAATCTTATGTGGCAGACATGGGAACAAAGGGTCCAGCATCTCAACCTCAACAAACATAATTTTGACATGGGTTTTGGTGGTTTAGACAGGAGTCTTACATGACTTATAAAAAAAAGAGTGGTCGTACATGACAGAAGATTTCAGATTCTTTTGGTACATATTGTGAAATCCAATGACAACAAGGTGTTAGCACGCATACACGGAACAATTCTGAATAAACAATACCACATAACCCACATTTATCTTTCAGCATGTGAAGTCAGGTCTTGACATATGCGAATGTTATGTGTCAGATATGGGCACAAAGGATCCAGCATCTCAACCTCAACAAAAATAATTTTGACATGGCTGTTGGTGGTTTAAACAGGAGTCTTACATGACTTATCAAATCAAAAAGAAGAGTCTTAAATGACAGAAAAATTCAGTGTCTTTGGGTACATGTTGTGAAATCCAATGACAACAAGGTGTTAGCACACATACATGGAGCAATTCTCAATAAACAACACCACATAATCCACATTTATCTTTGAGCATGTGAAGTCTTGCTTCATAGCCTCATGCGCATGTTTCTACTTTTGCAGATGTAAGCTTGATTGGCATTGTCCACTGTTAGTGGGATGAGATTTTCTTTCCCATCATCTTTATAGAAGAGCTCTTCTTGTAAAAATATCTCAAAGCTTTTGTGAATACTAATTATGCATCTGCTTATCTAGGTTATCCAACGTGAGCCATGGGAACACATCAAAGATGAGGACATAAAGAAAACTGCTACAACTTTTTGTGGGGAGATATGGCAAGTTCCTCCAATGTTCTCTGCCATCAAAGTAAGACAAACTACTATGTTTTGTCATGGCTAATAGAGACATAGCTATGCCGATAGATTCCTGTCATGATAAAAAACAATACTACTGTTCAACAGATGTTCAACCATACACCTGAAAGAAGGAAATAAGTTTACTGAAAAAAGAAAGAAAGAAGGAAATAAAGGTTTCAAATTTGGATGGACAAATACAAGACTGAAGTACTGACAGTAGCCATAATTTTCATCCTTATCCCTTTATACTCTTTCAGTGCATAATTGGCCCATCAAACATGATACGCTTCTGTTTCTTATGTAATTATGAAAATTTGAGATTTAACCTTCTCCAGTTTTCATGCATATTTCATCATATACACTAAATTTTCTAGCATTGATTATATTGTATTTTAAATTGTAACCAAAAAAATCTGATGAAACTTTGATAATGGTATTTTGTGAGTGACATGATCTGTCAATTGGGTGGACAAATATCATGTTCATTGGAAACCTAAAACAAAGCTGTGGGCCACACGACAATCAAGAAGCCTTTTTGGTCCAAAGGACGTCTCCATGGTAGTATAACACTAATAATTGTCTTTATTTATGTTCATCTCAGATTAGTGTGCTGTGTGATAGATTTATTTTATCAAGTGTTATGTGCCAAGGTTATATTGGAAATTTTGAGGTGTTCTGGAAATGGGCTGCAAGCTTGCAAGTCTTATTTTATGTCAAATTATGTTATTGGGTCTTCATAAGGGTGTTTTTTAGTTAGTCTAGAATAGTCTTGCACTCCTATTTAGTAGTCTAACTTCATATTTTTTTTATTATTTTAAAGTCATAGTTCAAGAAGAATAGGTTTTATTTCATACTTTTTTTTTTATATCTATGTAAGTTTTCAAGTCAATAGAATTTGAGTTTTTTTAATACAGATTGTGTTTATGTGATGTATCTTAATCCTTGCAAGGGTGAAGTCTAAAATTGTAGGTGACTTTTTTTTATTCTTTATCTCCTCCTGCTCCTCCTTTACTTTTTCTTTTATAGTTGCCTCTCTAATAATTAATAATCTTGAGAGACCCAAAATTTGTTAACTAATAGAATTATTAATTGTTATTTTCTTGATAAGTTTTATAATGATTTTTTTGTTTCACAAAGCATATATTTTCAGCATAAAAATAAGACATGCATACATATTCCCAAGGGTCATTAATTTTTTTCATAGAAAATATGTATTATATCTAATTTAAGTCATAAGGAAATTCTTAATCTCTTTTTTTTTCTATTAAAAAATTAATTTTAATCCACTATATGTGTGTATTTTTTCAATTCTAATAATAAATACTATGAAGGGATTTTTACTGATTAAAAAAAATACTATAAAAGGATTCTTTCAAAAAATTATTACGTCAACTAGAATTGCTATTCTTGGGTTATTATTCATCGCACCCTGAAACAGTCCTCATTTCAGCCCCAAAATCCTCTTGTATCAAGCTCTAACCAACCCTAACCCATTCTTCTACCCACTGGCCTTCAGCTTAATGATATGAAAGCCAAAATACTTGCTGTCCCGAGTTTTCAATATTCTACATACTTTTTTCTAAATTTCCTGCAACCTCAGTGGGAAATCCAGAAATTTTAATTAGGTGGGGCCATATATTCTAACAAAATGAGTAGTAAAAAATACAATATCAAAATTTTTGAGGGGGCCATGGCCCCCACTTGTTCCCCCCCCTACATCTGCCAGTGTGCAACCTATCACTTCTAAAACAAAGCCAGTTTTGATCTCATTTCATCTATTGACCCTATAAACTTTCTTTTACTTATTAATACTTAATTGTACAAGTTTTCCTTTACCAAAGCCCACCATCAAATCAGTTGTTGGAGCACTGTTCTAAGTTTCCTAGCATTGTCTTGCATTACAAGTAAAATGAATAATGGTTGTGCATGGCACTCTGGCTAAGCTATGCTA
Source organism: Nyssa sinensis (assembly GCA_008638375.1). NCBI lineage: Eukaryota > Viridiplantae > Streptophyta > Magnoliopsida > Cornales > Nyssaceae > Nyssa > Nyssa sinensis. The sequence continues at coordinate 61,816,152 of CM018032.1, forward strand.
TATTTAGCCTTGTTACCTTCGTCTGTAGTTGTGTGACATGGACACTTAAAATTTATGAGGCACCTGGTACCTGTGTTGGACAAAATGTCACATGGGTATCGAGTAAAAACCCATGTACAGTAAATACATGCTGTGGGAGTGTTTTACAAAGGAAGAAATAGTAATACATTCTTAATTTTCTATAGCCTGTACATTTGCTAGGATATGTTAATCCTTTTTTTAAAAAAAATATTATCCAGATATTTTAAAATGAAAACATGCAATCTGCATAGATATTAGATACTATATTTTGCCCAACAGCATAAAGGAAACGGCATTCAACTTGTCCCTGATTCAGCTGCCTCCTTGTATTCTAACTTCTATGATTTGAGAAGAAAATGGATGAGAGTTTGAACTCACAGACACAGATCTGCACCCAACACAGATGTATCTGAGTCATGTAATGTGGATTTGATGTGATAGTGTCATGGTTTTAGCTTTTCAAGGGATGTACAATCTACCACAAGATAGAAATTCCACATGAGCATGTATTAGCAAAATTCTGTCAAGATTAGGTCATAATTCTTACTTGTAAGATATTAAGTTCACCTCCTTCAAAATCTCAAGAATTGTCTTTGACTAATGCATGGTTTTTAAACTGCATTTATAATAATTTGATTGCTTACAAGTTTCTTCACCTTGTGATAGGTTGGGGGCGAAAAGATGTATGAGAAAGCAAGAAGAGGAGAAAGCATTGAACTTTCCCCAAGACGGATTTCAATTTTCCAGTTTGATATCGAGCGAAGTTTGGATAACAGGTTGCCTATAGTTAGCTGACTATTTGTGTACTGTTTCCTCTGTAACACATTTCTGGCATAATTACTTAAGTTTCCCAAATAGTAATTATATATTAACTTGAGATCTACTTTGTACTTGAAATTATTGCGAATCTGCTTTTCACATCTGGATTACTGCAAAGTTCCCAAAATATTGGTACATAAGCAGATTTGAGGTTTTGAGTGTAGGGCGTGCCTCATCTGTGCTGTATGCCATGGAACTTCTTGACACGTTGCCTCCATTTTGTGGGCAACTGAAAGCACTGTCTCTGCGTTGTGAACTTGATTTGCTTCTATTGATAAGGTTGACTTGACCATGTGCCTTGTAACCCTGCAGTATCCACACAACTAGTTGTTAGGTTAGGAGTTCAAACCCTGGCGTACGTAATGTTCTTAGCAATGCTGCCCCAAAAATTTTATATATATATATATATATATGTATGTGTGTATTTATGTATAAATATGATGGCAATAATCCAGCTGTAGTTAAATTTAATTTTTTGTGTTTGCAGACAAAATTTAATTTTCCGGGTGACATGCTCGAAAGGGACATACATCCGATCCCTTTGTGCAGATCTTGGGAAGGCTCTGGGCAGGTGATATTCATACACTCTATCCTCATTTGTGCTTTCTTTCCTTCTTTATATATATATATATTTTTTGCGCCACTAATACTTAGTTTTTTTGTGGTAAATTAATTAGTCTATGTTCTGGCATTGTATCTTTGTCTCTTACAAGTTATAACTGATACTGATTTTTACACTACAATGGTTGGCCTTTCTTTGGCTTCTGCTTTTTGGAGGAGTTTCTCAAATAGAAAGCTGTGTGAACATGTCATAGAAAAAGAGAACTTGTATCACAATTGCAGCAACAATTTTTCCATTCATATTTTTGTAATGAAAGTAACTAACCACAACATTGTACTAAAAACAAAAATCAGCTCTCAGTTCAGAGTACTGATTCCTCCTGTACCCTGATATTTCTAAAACCTCTGGTTTTCCTAAAGAGAAAATCAAAATTAAACTTTGCGTGGTTATTTTTTTTCAGTGATCTTTTAAGTAGAAATTGTTCTGACTCAAATATTCCCTTGCAGTTGTGCTCATTTAATAGCTTTACGGAGAGATTCAATTGGTAAGGCTACTTCTTCTCACTTAAACTCTTAGTATTGCTCTAATTCACCCTTATTATTTTGGCCTGGCATCGCCAAAAATAAATATTTGAGTTGGTATGCTTCCTTCTTGTTGTGTGATCTTTTCAAATTGTTTGGAGAACTTTTATAAAATGTTTTTTCTTTAAGATACAATTGTCAGGTAATCAGCTAACACTATATTTATAGAATTATGAATGGCAACGGGGTAGTTTTGGGGCAGAGTGATCCCAAATTCCCAACCTTATCCTAGTTGAACTCACCAAAACCCAATGCAGGTTTGTTAGCCCATTTTAAATCCTGTGCTCAAGACTGTGTGTGTCGATTCCATCCCACTTAGGGTTGATCAATGCAGTGAAAAATATCAGTCTGCAACACCAAGTCAAAAAAGAAAATAACTGTCTATATCAAAATCGTTAAGTCAAACAAGACTTACCCAAATATATATATATATATATATATATATACACATATATATATTCAAACATGTGCTATCTTTATTTTATTTTATTTTAAAAAAAGATGGCAGAGAAACAAGCATATATTGGTTGAGTTACTATAGTGAATCCCAATCCCGTCTGAGTTCAGTTTAGAATAGGACTTCCCAATTTAAACCTAGTCAACCCAAGACCTCTCTGTTATGAAATTGAGAGGTTGCTTTTGGGTCCTCTTTGTCGCCTTCCTTAAAAGAGTGAGAGTGATGAAATGAAAATGTTGAGATGGAAATTTAGTGAGGCAAGGAATGGTATGATAGAAATTAAGTGTAATGATTGGAACTTTGGGAATACTCATTGAAGACAAAATGATAGGAACAACTAAATATGGTACAAGTTGAAAATATATTAGCATTGAAAAGTTTTTTTTACTGATCAATACATACATATATATATATATATATTCTTTTCGCCCTTTCTGGGTATAAAGTTAATGGTTTTCTTTCCTCTCTCTTTTTCAGGGCAATATTTGGCAGATGACGCCTGGGATTTCAATGAATTGGAAGAAGAAATTACCAAAGGTTATTTATAGTAGTTTGTTTTCTGCTGTGCTGCCAGAGGAGAGGGACACCATTTTCGGAATAGCCCACAGTGAAAGCAAACCAGATTGTGATTTTGTATATTTATTTTCTGCTTACAATTATGGCATTGTCAAGATGAGGTTTTAAGCTATTCTCATAGTCTCGCATCTGTAAAATTACTAGCCCCACCTATTCTCACAAGAAGGATGCTCTCAATTAGCAGAAATTCTTAGGTGAGTCACATGCTGAGTGTGTTGCGCCTTACCAATCACGAATCTCCATGTGGAATCCAGTCAGATTGTTTGAGATTTTGAACACCTCAGCAAACTAGTGTGAGTATAATTAGTTCAATGTCCAAAATTGGTGCCAAACACAACCTTAGTTTCTAATGCTTATTATTCAAAGTTCTTTGTAATATGATGTAGCCAAACTCAACCTTAGTTTTGTAATGCATATCGTCTGATTATTTGCCGTATCATTATTTACAATACATATTTAACCATTCTCCTGTAAAATTTTACTAATCCTCTCTCTCTCTCTCTTGTTCTACAAAGATTTGAACATTTTTATTCTTTTTGAGAATGAGAAAGTAACCTCATTTTATCTTTAGAAGTTTTAATCTCTAGTGCATTTGTTTTTCTTTATAAATAAGTTGTTTTTATTTTTTACTCATCTGATATATTGGAGATTTCTTGTTTCCATAATTATCACATTTCTGGTTAATTTGTTTTATATATATATATATAGAAAAATTGTATATCATTTTTTATATAAAATTTATGTAACATAATTTATTGAATAAATTATACTAACATTTCTTACTAACCTCTTTTACTTTTGTTGTTAACTTTCAAATATCTCTTTCTAGTTAATTTCTTTTTTTAAATGATAAAATTGTCTTTTTTTATTTTAGTATTTTTAAAAAAATTTAAAGAAATTTGTATATATAAAAATAAAATAAAATATATTAATTAATCTTTATTTTATATAAAAATAAATAAAATATATTAATTAATATTTATTTGAAATTTTAAAAAATTATCAAAATTGAAAATTTATATATATATATATATATATATATATGAATGTATGTATGTGTATGGAAGGGATAACTTTATTACTTTCTTAAAAAAAATAAGATATGTATAATTTATTAGATAAAATAAGAAAAATCAGGTAATTGTAAAAGATTCAGAGAAAATCTAAATAATTATTAGTAATAAAAGATAATATTATTGTAATTTATTCCAATTTATTTATTTTATAGGTGTTGGGTTGACTCAGGACCAACTGATAAATCGGATTGTACCACATTAATAACTACGCGGCAATACAGCCTAGTAATGACTCCCTGACTCAAATTTAATCGCTTGCTACTCTCGCATCGTCCTCTCCGCCCGCCCTTCCCTCTCTCTACACAAACACTCTCCCAATACGCTGTCTCCATGGCAGCCATTACTGGAGCATCACCATATTCATATTCTTCATCAGAGCTCTTTTTTACTACCCCGCCATCTTCTCACACCAGATCTCTCTCTTTACCTACCCTCACTTTCAATAAAAAACAAACCCTATCCAGCCAAGCCACCTCTTTGTTGTCTTCTTCATTCACCAATGCTTCTACCATTTTCAGATACGCCGTAACATACTCACCGGCCGCCTACGTCGGCGAAACCCTCCACCGGCGATCTCTCACCGTTCGGGCTGCAAGAGGCAAATTTGAGCGGAAGAAGCCACATGTCAACATCGGGACGATCGGACATGTTGACCATGGTAAGACCACGCTCACAGCCGCTCTCACCATGGCATTGGCATCCATGGGGAACAGCGCCCCCAAGAAGTACGATGAAATTGATGCGGCGCCGGAGGAACGCGCCCGAGGAATTACAATCAACACTGCAACTGTCGAGTACGAGACGGAGAATCGGCATTACGCTCACGTGGATTGTCCTGGTCACGCTGATTACGTGAAGAACATGATCACTGGTGCCGCGCAAATGGACGGCGCAATTCTGGTTGTTTCCGGCGCTGACGGCCCAATGCCGCAGACAAAAGAACACGTTTTACTCGCAAAACAAGTCGGTGTCCCTAATATGGTGGTTTTCTTGAACAAGCAGGACCAAGTTGATGATGAGGAACTTCTGGAATTAGTCGAATTGGAAGTACGCGACCTTTTATCTTCCTATGAATTCCCTGGTGATGATGTTCCAATCGTTTCGGGTTCGGCATTGTTAGCTTTAGAGGCACTAATGGCGAAACCTAATATGAAGAGAGGAGAAAATCCTTGGGTGGATAAAATTTTTGAATTGATGGATGAGGTTGATAGTTACATTCCCATTCCGCAAAGACAAACCGATTTGCCATTCCTTCTTGCCATAGAAGATGTGTTTTCAATTACAGGTCGAGGGACCGTTGCAACGGGGCGTGTTGAGAGAGGGACTATAAAAGTTGGGGACACTGTGGATATAGTTGGGTTGAAAGATACGAGAACTACTACGGTCACTGGGGTTGAGATGTTTCAGAAGATTCTTGATGAGGCACTTGCTGGTGACAATGTCGGGCTTTTGCTTAGGGGTATTCAAAAGATTGATATCCAGAGGGGGATGGTGTTGGCGAAGCCGGGAACAATTACACCGCACACTAAGTTTGTGGCAATTGTGTATGTGTTGAAAAAGGAGGAGGGTGGCAGGCATTCGCCATTCTTTCCGGGGTATAGGCCTCAATTTTACATGAGGACCACTGATGTTACCGGCAAGGTGACTTCCATCATGAATGACAAGGATGAAGTATCGAAGATGGTTATGCCTGGAGACCGTGTGAAAATGGTTGTGGAGCTAATTATGCCGGTGGCAGTGTGAGCAAGGAATGCGATTTGCAATCAGAGAAGGTGGGAAGACTGTTGGTGCTGGTGTCATTCAGTCCATCATGGAGTGATTTTTGGCGGAAATTTGAGACTTGCTTGTTTAGCTCCCTGTGAGTGAACCACCTTCATGTTCAGTTACTGTTATTTTTACCTATCCAAAAAAATAAAATAGAAGTTGAGTCAATGTGATTTTGTGTTTAGTTAGCTTGACTTTTTCACAAATTTGTTGTTTTGTTTTCTCTGCAATCTGATACTGACTCCTAAGGATGGTTCAATTATATGTTAACTGCTTTTACTAACATGCCATGGTACTTTGCTCCCTTTTGATGTGGTATTTGCTCTGTTTAATTTAATTTTCAAAGTGTGGGTTTAATGAAATCTCTTTTATTGTGGTACTTGCTTCCTTTAATCTAATTCTCTCAAAGTGCATGGGTTAATTTTGTAAATCATTTTACATCTAAAGCTCCTCAATTTAATATTTATACAAAAATTTGTTCAATTTAATACCATAATCTTCCTACCTATCATAAAAAAAAAATACTATATTCTTTATAATGCATGAGTCTAGTAGGAGATCCAAGATTGACAATTCTAAAATTGGGGCATGATCATTTTATGGAGAACCCTGCATTATTTATAGTTGCATATTTTAAAAAGCCTGATGTTTTAGTGCTTATTTGTCTTTTGAACACTTCACAAAGGGTAATGCTAGGGAAAATAAAAAATTAACACTAATGTGGGTTGAGATAGTGAGGAAACATGTGATGGTACGTGGTTTGACCAAGGTTATGATTTGAGATGGAGCAAAATAGTGAAACACAATCCATCTAATTGCCCCAATGAATAGGGACAAGGGTTTGTTGAGTTGACAATTCTAAAATTGAGGCATCATTATTTTATGGAGAACCCTGCATTAGTTATAGGTGCATATTGTCGAAGACCTAATGTTTTAGTGCCCATGTCTTTTAAACACTTCATAAAGGGTAATGCTAGGGAAAGTGAAATTCAAATCTAACAAGGGCTTAAATAGTGAGGAAAGACGTTATGGTATGTGGTTTAACTGAGGTTATTGTTTTAGATAGAGCAGAGTAATGAAGCATGATTCATATAATAAACCCGATGAATTGGAACAAGGGTTTGTTGAGTCAATTGAGTTGTCTTTGGAACATGAATGTCAGGTACAATTGGCTTATAGAGAATGTTGCTAGTTTGATAATTTAATGTGGTGTTCATGCTAGGATGAATACTGACTGAGCCTCTACAGTGTGTTGGGCAGCTCTTTTCAATGCATAATATGACTTGTACCTGTATTGGCCTAGTAGGCCAAGTGGTAATGGCAAGGACTCAAGTTCCCTCGTTGGCTAGAAAAAGAAAGAAAATATAACTTGCACCTGCTTGGTATCCACATTGGTATTACTGAAGGAGGTGGGAATTTCTGCACATTGTTGAATTGTTTAGAGATCTAGGGGAACTTTCAGTCACAAATTCACTTAATTGGCCATCGGTGATACCAAGAGGTAAAAGCTATATAAATGATTGGCACTAGACACCCCACAATCCTAGCCGTCTCCTGATACTTTGATACCAATAGTAACATATATTGCAAAGGGAAAAAGAAAGGTATATTATAGAGCGATCTACATACATAGATCCTTCAAAATGTGTGTACACTTGTTGAACACTAAACATACTATGTATGTCCATAGCTCCGCCTTTAGTTGGATCATTGTATCCTGATGCGGCCTATTACATTCTATGGCGACATCATCATTCTGATCCACAGTAGCCTGGCACTGGATTATGGATATTCAGTGAATCAGTGGCTACTGGCGGACAAGTGTGGCCTGTGTTTAATGTATCCAGAATGACCTTGCTCCTTTCTGATATAGTTGCTGTCAAACATCATCGATTTCAACACACATACACAAGAAACATGATTGATTGATCATATTTGTTTTTGTTAATTTTGTTCATCATTACCAAATGAGTGCTACTTGGACTGCTGAAGCAAACTGGTTAACTATGTCTGGTATGGCTGCTCGAAGTTGTTCGCCATTCGTCTTTCAAGAACCAACAGCAACATCATTTTACCCAATATCGAATGTGTGAAGAGCCTTTGAGAAGTCCTCAGTTCTTGGGAGATTGCTTCCGTTCCATGGTTCCTTCACTGAAGATCGTAAACCTAACTTTGTATGTCAAGCAGGATAAAATTTAGAAATGCATTTTGTTTACAGTATACTGTTTCACGTGTGGCTTTTCATCTGACCCTTGGCACATAGTCCCAATGGACAACTAAACGATTGCTCGTTATGCTTAGGATTAAAATTTTGCAGCAGAACCTATTAATGGTGCTGTGAATTATGTGCATTTGGTGGGAGATTTTGGCTACTATAGGAGCAGCGGATTCCAGTGGATTGTTGAAATGTGTAGATATTAGAACTCAGAAGGGGCTTTCAATTTTGGGGGGTCTTCAATTGGCTGACATGGACGTTAGGAGATGAAACCTACAGTATCCCATTTCTTAAATTGAAGGACTCTTGATAATCAAGAAATTTTTACAAATATCAATAATTATTTTTTTTATTTTTGGATAAATTATCTTGTCAATTACAAAAACATCTCTTAAAATTTTTGAAGTTACATTATTTTTTTTTTATTTTTACTGACAAATTATTATTATTTTTTTAAATGATAAAAATATTTCTTTTATTTTTATTTTCTTTTACTTTTACTTTTTTTCATTTTTGACTTTTTTTAAAATTTTTATTTTTAAATAAATATTGATTAAAACATTCTTGATAAAAAATAAAATTTCTTTACTCTAAATTTATTTTATATAGAAAAAATTCTTAGAAAAAGTTAAACAAATTTAGTTAAAATTGAAAAAAATGTAAAAACAAAAAATGTATTATTGTCATTTTGAAAAATAATTGGATATAAAGAGATATATTTGTAATTTATTCGTAAAAATAAAAAATTAAAGATAATTTAATTTTAAAAAATTAAAGAGATTTTTTTTTTTTTTGGTAATAAGTCAAAAACTGGATGATCGAATATATTTACTATCCTACGGCGATTTAGTACGACGTCGAATTCTTTTTTAGCCTCGTTACTGAGCAATTGTCTACGCTGTCTTTTGTGCCCGTCTCTCTCGGAGCAGATAGCAATGAAGAAGAAAGAAGAAAACAGCGAAAGGGAAGGGCAAAACTTACTTGGCTCACCGACCTTCAAAAAGCTCGAGAACGGCCGCTTCAAGTGCCATGAGACCGGCCACGAGGTGCCGGCCAACGCCATGGATTCCTACGCTCAGACCAAGCATTGCCGGCTGGGCCTCATCGACGCCGCTTTGGCCCAGAACAAGCCACCTCTCAACATGTTCCAGCAGGACCCTCTCTGCCGGTGAGTAAACACTCTGTTCCCGCTCTAATTAGGGTTTATATACACATCTATACATATAGATATCGCACCATATATCTCTGCAAAACCCTGTTATTGCAATGATTCTTGAAGAAGCCTGTACCATATCGCAAGGAGATGGGCGTTCACGTATTAAGGCTATTTCCAACTCAGCCAAGCCAAATTAATAATTTTAAGAAGCTTATGGATTAAAAATGTTTTCTGGACGACTGTTGCACAAAATTTTGAATATTAGGGCTATAGGGAATGCCTAGTCATCCATTTGGTTTCACAGAAATTACAGGAAACCATAATATTGTGAAAATCTTGAATTTTATGATCAAGCATGTCATATTAACTGAAACCACATGTTGTATTTGTCTGTTGGGATGGGATTTTAGCCTTCTTAGCTCTTGAGTAAGTAAAAAAAGTTCTTTTGAGGGCTATAAAAAATAAATAAATAAATTTCCATTGAGAATTTTTATGGAACATGATAAACTTGTTCCCAATCCCAAGCTGCAGCCCAAAATATCTGTTCAGATAAATGGAGCCTGAAAGAGGGAAAAAAAATTCTTAAGTTTTTTTTTTTTTCCCCAGAAAGTATTTCTGTTAAAACATACAAAGCATGTGCATATTGTTTTTTTAATGCCTGCAATAAATAGAATTTCCTGTGTGGCCTTTTTGTAGTTCAAAGTTAATATGCAAGCTAACAGGAGTTAATGTCAATAAATCGGAGGAGCATATTTGGAAGCATATCAATGGAAAACGATTCCTCAACAAGTTAGGTCTGTGTTCTTTCTTTATTTACCCTGTTTATGCAATTCTGTTGAAATTTTAACCCATTGAAACCCTTCTTCGATGTCAAGACTTACCTTCAGATGATGCATTTGAGCTGTGCTTATATACATCTGATTAATTATATTTTCATCAATATGTGGAGTTACATGAACAGAACAAAAAGAAGCTGAAAAGCTAAACCCAAATGGAATGGTAGGAGAGAAGAGTGAGCAGACATCACAGAAAATGTCAAAGACGAAAGCAAATGGCTTGAAGAAAGAGAGAGAGAAAAATAAGCAGGAGGAGAATGTCATAAAAGTTATCTCTGAGGTAAGTAGAGCTTCTGATGAGCACAGTGATTTTGAAGAAGCTGACTTCTGGATGCCTCCGGTGGGACACCGTTGGGACTTCGACGATGGAGGAGATCGTTGGGGTTCTAGTTCAGAGTCAGAGCCAGAGCCAGAAACTGAAGATGCTAATGGAGCAGGTATGTTTCCATCATCACGGCTTTATATTTGATTTTGTCAAATGAATCGTTTGCTGAATTAGAATCGGTTTATATCAATTGTCATAAAGTTGTAACAATAAAAAAATCTAAATTACTTGACAAACAATTATGGGCAAGAATCTGAAGCCTAGTAATACCCTTGTAACACGATATGTGAAATTTTTAATAACTGATGGCCAAAAAAATTTAAAAACTTTGTGAACTCTTCTTTCTTCTGCAGATTATCACCTTATAGGTTTGTCAAGATATAGGTGTCTTTAACTGATATAATGGGATAGCTCATCCCATTAGAAGACCAAAAAAATATATCAAACTTTGATTTGAAGTCCATTTTATGGTGACTTGCTTATTTTTTTCCCCTAATGCATACATGTGCAAATTAGTATGGCTGCAGATAATACCTGTGGTAAACCTTCCTCAATGTTGTCCTCCATTTCCCATGTCTTTTTTGCAAGCTTAAAGCCACAGTAAGATCACATCAAATTATGTCATGATGCAAAAAATGAATTTCCTTCCAAGGCCTCTTTCTTTTAGTCTTCTTTTTTTGGATAACTTCCAAGGCTTAGACTGATAGACAGTTTTGAATCAAAATCTCTCACTGTTGAGCCTGGTACCAGGTAGAAAGGAACAATCTCAGTTACCAATAAGAGGGAATCAAAACACTCTCAAGGGCTTGAAGTTGACAAAACACCCAAAGATTTCATGAGTACCAAAATTGTGACTTATGTTTTTGTTTTATTAGCTTTGGCAGCATAATCATGGTTTTCTGCTCTATTTCCTACAATCAACTGGAACTGTTTTAACTTTTACGCTAACTTGTATTAGGATTACATTTTTTTGTTTTGTTTTTTATTTTGTAACTGTCTAAATTAGTACACATGTATATATGGCTTCGTGCTATAAGAATTGGTTCTCTAAAAGTTTGATGATATTTTCTTTCATCAGATGCTGCAACTGAAGAGGGTAGCAATGATGCAGGGGAGCTCACTGGGGGGTGTGTTGCTTCTTTCTGCTGTGCTTTGTATACCTTTTCTTCGGGAAAACATGCAATTTCTATGTTATTGAGTGCCTATTTGTTATTTAACTGTTACTTTGTTTTGCAGGACAAAGCGAATGTCCATAGAAATTGGACCTAGTAATCTTTCCTCAAGGAAGAAGAAGAAAAAGACCATACCCGTGTGATAAGACTGCAGTAACTGAGCTTCAAAGCTTGAAGACGAAAGAGTTTTGGTAGGTATTTAACTGTAAATTGATCTGTTTAGATCATTTTTTTCCTTGAAATTGAGTTCAGAGATTATGTTTTCTGTTTATTGAGTTGATTTCAAGTAATAATCTTTCTTTCACTGTATTTGCCAAGTTGGGCAATAACAAGGACTTAACCTGACCCTGGATCATGCATATCATAGACCGATATCCTGATTGGGGATGGCAACGGAGCGGGTTTAGGGCAGGGATCCCCTCCCCGTCCTATGAAGAAAAAAGGTTTCTTCTAATTAGTGACTAAAAAGTATCATTATAAATATTGATTATATAACACAACTTCTCTACTATTTTAGTTTATATAATTGGGGCAGGATGCCTTTATCCGAAGCTTGTTCCATTAGAGGCGGGATAAATTGTCATTCCTTACTCAGTTACAATATTACTTAGACGCACTGAATATAGTCGCCAATCATTTCATAACAATTGCTACTTTGCTGAGACAAGAAATGCAAACGAAATTGAGGTGAACTCAAAAATGGGCATCTTCTTGCCATTTCTATTAGGCAAATAAATAAACAATTAGAGCTTTATGTCTTGGTCTAATATATCAACCAAAAAAATCATTCAGAGAACAAGGCACCAAAAGTCCAAATTTAACTAATAGCAGAATCACTCCTATGTTTTAGTGATAATTGCCAAGTTACTTTAAAATCAAAATCAATTTCTTGCAAGTTTATCCAAAAAATACAAAAAAAAAAAAAATCCTCCTAAAAGATTAGTTTTGCTTCAGTTAGTGTTTCTGTTCACCAATGTATCTCCACATGGCTGCATATTCTGAAGAGTTGTATATACATATTCCGTATTCACATCTTCATCAAAAAGGTAGAGAGAAGGGGGTCTTGGTCTGCAATGGAAATTGGACAGAGGTCAATGTTTTCTCATAAATTCATACTAATAGACTCCAAAAAGCAGTGGCATGCCCTTCTAAAACACAAAAATAAAATATAAATTTATAAAAATAACAAAATAAGATTAAAATAGCATCTCACATTAAGACAAATTAAATCATACCAAACTACAGATTATCAAACCAGCCTGATTGACTGACAGGGAAGAGAGGAATACCTAGAGGCACAACATGCTTACCAAAGGATTTATAATTATGAGCATGAGAGCACCAAGATCATGATCAGACAGAATTGTGATTTCCTTTAGAGAAGGGAAAAAAAAAGGTACCTGGTTGAGAAAGCAGTTTCATATCATTGCAAATTCCCCCTCCCACAACTTCTTTCTTGCAAATAAAACTCTTTCCTCACTCAATGAGAGAGCATCACTCTGTGGTTCCACTTCCATTAACCATCCATCCCATCTCAACACAGTCGAGAATTTCCGAATTATGTTTATAACAGATGGTTTATCTCTTATGATGACAAATCCATCCGGCTGTAGCATTCGATCCATTTCAATCAAGAGATCTTCTGCACTACAGCCACACTCCTCAATCTCTGAAAACACCGCCCAAGCATGAAGTGGATCGTAGGTACGTGGGTATGTAGAAAATGATTCACATCTGTAAATAAGAACTTAAGATTAGAGCTTAAAGTAACAAATTTAGCAACAATTTTTTAGAAAGCAAAGAATAGCAGAACCAATTCTGCTCCGCTCCATGCTGCTTGTAAAGATATTAAATCTAACACAATGGCACACAGGCAGGTAAAGTTGAAGCACCCAACAAAAATCAACAGGAAACAACAAAAATAATAATAAGGGGAACGAACTAATTAAATCCTTCGAATGCCATTTGGGCAAATCATTCCAAATGACATTAAATAATCTCTTGTAATCACAATTAATGATATTGCAAGCCACCCAATACTGAGTCCCCTACTTTTACAAACTAACCAATCTAGGGATGCTAATAAGTTGACCATATCCTGAATCTCCAACGACAACTGGAGAACAATTTTGCACAGAATTGGATAAGAAATAGACCCTTTCATTTAGGGATCTTACAGCCTGCAACACACACTTGTATATACACCTATGTCCATAAACTTTGGTTGCATATGGTAAATGATCAGTGTTCTGAAATCTCAGAACAGACTGGCAATATTTACAAGTCGATTGGAATAATAAGCTGTTAAAAAAAATGACAGCATGAACGGTATTATTTCAGATTAAATGCATACCAGTCATGAACGGTTCCAATTAAGCCTCTATCATAAATAATCTTCAATCTGGAAGACATGTTAACAGGAGCAACATTAATGACCCAAATATCTTTATCATTAAGGGCAGCAGCAAATCCACCAAGATTTGAGTTCATATCCATGACATTTCTAAAAGAGTTCTTCTGTATTAAAGATTTCATCTGCTTCCAGTATTCAATCACTCTATAATGCCATATGCTCTGCATAACATGAATATCTTATTTATTAAAAACTGAGTTTGCACCACAGTGTGATCATAAAATTGGATATAAGCAGATGCATCATGCTGGGTCTTCTTGTCATCCATAAAAACTTACAGTATCCTTTTGAAATTCATCTGGACTGACTCCAACTTCTTCAAGGCGAGGGGGAGCTGCTGTGAGCCTTTGTGGCCAAGGTTCTAGTCCGCTCCCTTTCTCTCTGTGCATCTCTGTATTCTCAAGCAATTAGTAAGCTAATAAAAACAAAACAAGAAGAAGGAAGAAAAAGACAACAACGACAACAACGATATTGAACTATGAATAACAGTCACCACCAAAAATATTATTCAGACACAAAGATAACTTGTCATTCTAACCCCCAAGGGCTAGACCAAGAGGGTGGCACTTCCTGCCAGGATTTGGGGGCTCCCAGGTCAAACCTTGGGGCTACTCCTTCAAGACCAAAAAAGTCATGTGAAGGCCTTGTGGGAGGCGGAGAGTTTACTGGTAGTCGAAAACCAGAGCACAGTTCTCTTCAGTACCCAAAAAAAAATTTGTGGGGGGAGGGGGTTAGATGCATGTCCTAACTCCCAATTGAATTTGAATTCTATGAGCTCAAAAGGTTCCAAACTCAGCTACAAACAATACAGAAAATTGATACTGAAATTTGTGTCCAAAAGATTAACGAAGTCACCAGCAGTCTCCACCAACCAAACAGCTTTCTTATGAGGCACACGAGGTTGGGGCAGTTCAAATTGGATTCTGAAACTGTCCAACGCTTCTTTCTGAAGCATTCAACATACCAAAGAATCCTCACACAAATTCAACGTAGAAGATGAAGAACAATATGATGATTTAACCTTTTAAGAATGAAGTAGTGAATTTACTTTTACTGACTAAAAAAAAGTAGTAGTGGATTATACACCAAATATAACTTCAATCAAGTCAAATAATCTCTTAAAGATTAACCCTTTTAACGGTTTATTTATTTAAGAGTATTTGTTATAAAAAAAAATGGGGAAAAAGAAACTATGATGTTAGAATTCACTTCTTGAATGCTCTGTAATGAAAAAACAGCATAAATCAGCACCACCTGACTTGCCTCCACATTTTCATTTTGGTAGCTCAAAAGATATGTTAAGGCCATTAGGTTATAATCAAAAGTTTGAATTTTCTTTTTAATTTTTAATTTTTTTTACCAATGTTTAAATTTTTCTAATTTCATTAGTATGTAAATACTATCTTCTTTCTCTACAATTAATGTAGTCAGTGATGACGGGTGACACTGCTACTGTGTTCCAAAGTATGTATTGCTACCCAATGTCTGGAACCTTTGTAGTTCGCACTAGCATCTGAAAAGGTTGCAATTCAATTCTTATATTTATATTTTCGAGTGATAGGAAACTTTCTTGTATATCAATAACTTTTGCGTGTATACTGATAATTTCTGGGCCAGAAACACATCTGTCTCATCTCATACTGACTGGGTGTGCAATTAGATTTATGAGAAACTATTTTTCCAAGTTTTAAGAGGCATGAGTGTGCCAGAAGTCATTGCAATATAATGCTCAAATGCTCATATACTGCGATGGGGAACAAATTCAGTTCTTAAAGAAATGTGATACGCAATTATTGTTTTTGAAGCCATGATACCCAGAATTAGCAACCATCAGAAAGATCAGTGTATCATCGAATTATTCATATTTTTATTATAAGTTATTTGCAGTTACCAATGCTACTTACTTGCAGAGTACGGGGTGACGCATGCCTTCATGAGCACATTCCAAATTGCATCAGGATCATCATCAGAACTGCATAATGGAGGGTTGGTCCCCTGATTTCTCTCCAAGTAACAGCTATTACTTAGTGGCTTAGCCCAGATAACAGTCTGGTCTCTCCTTGAAACAACTCTCCAGCACATCCTTCTCAGAAGATCATACAGAGCATACCAAATCCTTCTATTCGCTGCATCATGCGCATAGGCTTCAGGAGAAGAGTACACAAAATACCCTCCTGGTCTAAGTAATCTGTCCAATTCTAACAAAAGAATCCCATCTCTTTGAACCCAATCAATCCTACAACGGGAACAGTGAGCCAATTCAAATGATCTGCTTGGATAAGGTAGTCTTTTGGTCCCCAAGACACCTAAAGTAGATGGAATTCCCCTCTCTAGTGCAAACTGTATTTGATTCTCATGCACATCATTAGGTGCGAGTGACATAGCTATAATGTTGAGAGGGAGAAGATATGCCCCAAAACTTGCAACCCCACAACCCACATCAAGAACATTTCGAATATTTCCACCATTGTTGAGCTTATAACCAGGAATCTTAAGCATCTATACAGGCATTATTGTTGAACAGTTAAAGTGTATGAAAACAGGAATAAAATTGTTTAAATTGAAGCATATTGGAATTAAGTCAATATCACCAACCTCTGCGATGGCAGTTATGTACTTATCAGCTCCAATCATGAAAATGGGTCCCCCCACCGGGAAACTCTATCTTGTCCACATTCACGACCATCCAGTTCTGATCCGATTTGTTTTTCTGCAAGACGTGTGTGTGGTATGTTTGCTTTCCACACTTCATCCCTACCGGCTGGCCATCTAATTGGAATCTGAAATTCTAACATTATCCACATTTGGACTCAAAACTAACTAAATTAAAAATAATTAAAAGATCGATCATGTTTTCAGAGCTTAGATGTTGAGTTGTGACTATTGTTTTATCAAATCCCGAGTAATAACAATTCAAAATTTTAATGGTGACTGACCTTATAACCAATTGGAGGCGGAATAAGGCAATTGAAACGGCGTTCTGGAGGTGGACAATGCCGTTCATAGTGCTTCATCAACGCCAAATTAAGCTTTAATTTCAATTGATATGTCAGATTTCTATCCAAACACGGTATCAACTCTGAGTACCGCATATCACAAATCTGTAACAACACCAACAACAAAGCATCCTCACCGAATTAAAGCAACAATTAAATTAAAGGGAAACAAAAAACGATAATTAGCAAAAGATTATAATTTGTGAAATTGATTACGGACAGGTATGCTCTTGGGGACTTCAAACAATTCATCGAGAGTCTCGTGTCTCGGAACGAGGCTAGCGGCAGCAGCATAGTCGGCTCTCGGCAAACCAGGAGCGAATGATGAACTATAGAATAGACATATCAATCCAAGGAATATGATTAATCCAATTAAACCGAACTTAATAAATTTGACATGATGACGAAGCTGGCCCTTTTGCTTCATCTTGGGATTACTCTGATAGATTCGCAACTAGGGTTTTAACTGAAACTAAACCCCTAGTTACAGATTAATTACCGAACAATCAAGCAAAGAATCCAAAAATAGATATGCCTGGTAGTCCAATTATACGTGCTTTTCGCCAGAATCTTTGGGAATATATATATATATATATATAGAGAGAGAGAGAGAGAGAGAGAGAGAGAGAGAGAGACTTTTGAGGATGCAATTCACTTGAAAAGTGACAACTTGTATGGTTATGGGACAGACAGACCGTTTGATTTGCGTCGGCGATGACGGCTCTGGACACAATTCTCTTGCCGTGAAGAGCTGACTTGTGTTTGGTTTTTCAGCTTTTTAATGTCAATTCCTGTTAAACCTGGCGCGTATAATCGGACACGACTCTAGAAGACCAAATCGAATGGGACTATAATTTCAAACGTTTTCGAGATTTACCTAAAATGAATTTTTCGTGAAATTTTGAAAGAGAGAAATGCTATCGTCCAGTATTTAATATTTATAATTTAATTGATGCATAAAATAAATAAATATAATAATTTATATAAAATTAAATGTCTTTATCAATACACGACTTAAAACTATAAATTGAGAATATATTTGATTATGTTTGGATGATCATTTGTTTAGAGATCCAACAGTATTTTTTTTGATATCTAACTGTAACGGGATAAACTTTAAAATTTTTATTTGTTAACCAAAATTCTAACAACACTCTTAACATGTACAGCCTATCATGTCTAGTTCAACTTAAAAATAAACAAATCAAGTTTCAACTCGACTCAATCGTAAATAAGTAGTTTAATACTATTTAAAATATTAAAAATAATGATTTAGATACAATTTCTTAAAAAATATTTCTAAAAATTTTGTAATTAATTTTTTAAAAACTGTGAAAATATATTTAGATATGATAATTTAAATTATAAAAAATTTAAAAAAATTAAAATTTATAACTTGTCAAACGTGTATCCTGCATTTTAAAATTAAAAATCTACTTTTAAAAACGTAAACAAACAAAGTGTGATTCGAGTTTGACACTATTAAAAACTCGTTTAATATTATCTCAAAAAATAAATAACTAAAAATTTTAACACAATTTAAAAATTATTTATTTTAAGTAAATCAAACTTAAATAATTAACTATTCACTCAATCCAAACTCATTTACACTCCCTCAAACCTATTTACACCCATAAATCACGTCAGCCACTCTTACAATTCTAATATTTGGCCACACCCTTAATTCATAATCACACGCACATAAAAGAGACTGTTTGGGGCGGCATCCTCGGGCCCAAAACAGGCCTCTCCAGCCACTCAAGCCCATAGTGTTTGGCAGGCCACTTGGAGTCCCTGGCCGCGAATCTAAATAGGCCATAGCGACGTTTTTCGCGTAGATCGAATGAGCTGCTTCCAAAAAATGCCCCTTGAATTTGCCAATATTACTGTAAAACCAACTCACTTGCTCTCTATCAAAAGATGTGACCATGGGACCCACTTTTATTGGCTTGTTGTGATTTGAGACCCGTGAGGTGACGTGATTATTGTGGTTTGTGGGGTCCATCAGTACGTTTGTTATGATGTAGACGTTGGGAACATTAATTATTGTACAGATATTTATTTCATATTTTTCTTTTAATCATGAAAATAGTAAAAAAAAATTTATATTAGTATTTATTTTATACATTTAATATTTAAAAAAAATATTAAAAGGTCTCAAAAATAAAATTTTAGATCCAAAAAATTTATGATAAATTTTTTCTATTTGAAAAATAAATTTTTAATATAAAAAACTCAATTATTAATTTTTATTTTAATGTCGTTAAAAAATATTACTGATTATATTAAAATAATTTTTTTAATATATATTTTAGAAAAAAAATTACTAAAAAATATATAAAATAAAATTTTCAATTCCAAAAAATTATAACATTTTATAAAATAAAAAATCATTTTATAAGCCTTCTAGATAAATAAAAAATATTATATTTTTGTAATTAAAAATTTTATTGTATCTATTATTTAGTATTTTTTAAAATATATTTTAAATGTTATTTTAATCTAATTAATAATATTTTTTTAACGATGTTAAGATGAAAGTTAATAATTATATTTATTTTGTATTAATTTTTTTTTTTGATCTTTTAGATAAAAAAAAATATATATTTTGAACTTTTTAAATTGAAAAAATTATTTTAAAGATTTTTTTGTATTTTTTCATTATATTTATATAATATATTTAAAATTATATAATTCTTTTTGTATTTAGTTAATTTATATTTGAAGTTATTATTCTATATTAAAAATTAATATTATCTTATAAATTATAAAAATAAAATAAAATTTCATGCACTATAATCATTTTAGAATAACTTTGATCAAATTTTCAATAAATAATTTTATCATTATAAGTAATTTTCATTCAAGCAGTCAGAATTTATTCTTTTAAAATTTATTTTTTATAATATGAATTTCTCTCAAACGGATTCTAAATGAATTTTAGCTGTTTTTTTCCATGATTTTCCTAACGTCATGGTCTGGGTTCCTTTCAAACGTGGGTCCTCGTCAAGTTTTTTTATTGGTCACGATCGAAGTTCAATCCTCAATTGGTCACTTTATCCACGGGCATGAGATAAGGAATAATTGTTACAATTATGATCATGTGAGTAGACATAGTAATTTAATCTGTTTGCTTAAAGAATTTCAATTCTGCCTTTAATATTTTTGTCAATTAAAGTAATCATTTTTTTCTTTTTGTTGTATTGTTCATTTGTTTTAAAGACTAAACTCTCTCTCTCTCCTACTCTCGTGATCAAAGAGATTGGTCTCAAATGCTTAATGTATCAGGTTTAAGTATTTGGTATAGATTCAAATTTTTACTATTGCATTCTTCATGATTTAAATAGTGTGTGTATGTGTTGTGAGGTCGATATGTGTGTTCGATATTTTCCCCTCAATCTTATTACAATAAATTGTAATAGATATTGATTCCTGAAATTATGGAAGTTAGATAGGAGTATTTTTTCATTTCACTAAAATAGTATTATCCTAAATTTTGATATCAACTTATGTGACATTACTTTATTGATGATAATTTTGATACATTATAAATATTTTTTAATAATTTATTGTCACATTATTTTAAATACAAGTTTTAATACAAAAATTTGAGAATTCTTTAAACCCCGTTTGGGATAGCATTCTATTACCCAAAATAGGATTGCGGGTTGGGAGTGTTGAGCCCAAAAACGTGTGCGAAATGGACCGGGAGAATCCATTCCTCCAACTTTGGCTAGAGTAGTGTTTCAGCGCAACACTAATTAGCTCGAAACAAATGCCCCTTTTGATTTTAATTACAAAAATGTCAATTCTTTTGTTAGAAAATATAATAATAAAGTTATACTCTTTCTAACAGATTAAGCTTTTAGATAAATTGGTGATTTCAAATGATATCAGAGCAGACCAAAGATCCTGATTTCAAATTTTACCATCATCCTTAAAATATGAATTAACACATGTAAATTCAAACTGACCACACGTGAGGGCGTATTAAAACTTTCAAATTACACACCTGCCTACCTCCTTTTTCGAAAATTATGTCCATCTCCTAATAAAAACCACATACTCTTTCGGTCTTTCCCCTCCCCTTTCTTTTTTCACTTCTTTTTTCTTCTCAAGTGCCGCGAACTATTTTTGAAAGGATTGCTCTTTCTTTTTTTTAATGTTGTTTAGAAAGGATTGCGTACTTTCATTTCAAATAAATAAAATACTAAATAATATTATGTTAAAATATTAAAATAATTATTTAATATTAATATTTGTGATTATGAAATTAAATTTTGTTAAATTAATTTTATATCATACTATCAAACAACACCAAATACTATCTAATAATATAAAGGACAAAGTTGACGTTCATGCTCTAAAATCACTTACAGATAATTTTAATCAAACACTTAATAACATATTCTGTCACCATAAATTATTTTCATCAAAACACTCAAAATTTATTTTATAGAAGTTATTTTGCCATAATTTATTTTTTATAAGCTAAAACTCTCCTAAACTAGCTATAACATTATTATGTTTTAAAAGATAAAATTTAAAAATGTCACATATATGTGTTTTTTATTGGGGCAATTAAGATTTAATCACTTTTTTATTCTAAAATTACAAGATTCAATCATTTTTTTTTTTAAATTACAAGTCAGTGGCAGACTTAATTTTTTTTTAAAAAAGTTTATCTTTATGAGTTAAATTAAGAAGGCATCATAAAAGTTAAAGGAATATCAACTTTATCTCTTTCAAAATCAACTTTATCTCTTTT
Source organism: Nyssa sinensis (assembly GCA_008638375.1). Lineage (NCBI taxonomy): Eukaryota > Viridiplantae > Streptophyta > Magnoliopsida > Cornales > Nyssaceae > Nyssa > Nyssa sinensis. The sequence continues at coordinate 61,837,889 of CM018032.1, forward strand.
ATATATTGTGTGACAAAAATACACTTTATTAAAAGAAAAACTAACATTTATTTATTTTTTTACACAAACCCTAATATCTCGTTATTTCACACAAACAAATCCTTCTACACAACAAAAGGCTAATGAATTTCGATGTCAATTTCTGCATCGTGGTGGAGTCTTTGTTTGATCTTACCGTTAAAGAGGACGTCAATAATCAACCTTCAAAGATCAAGAATTTTGAGAAACTATTTTACCTCCAAACTTGATGATTTTTCTTCGTCTTTTACCAATTCATTCAGTGATTTGAAATCTATTAAGGATTGGATGAAAAAAAACCTAAATCTATACACGATGTGACGTAGTTGAAGGATGAATTGCTATTGATATTGGTTTTATATATATTATTGGTTTATGAAAAAACTTAAATTCATATATGATTGAGGTAAAATTAGACATAAACATTAAATGTTTATGATATTTGTGAATGTTGCACAAGGTTTAGAAGAATAACATCAAATTGAATTCGTTCACAGTGTTATGTAAGTTACACCTTACGTATTAAAGAGTTGTACCTTAATGTTGTGAACGTTGCACTAGATTTAGAAGAGTAACATCAAATTGAATTGGTGCATATAGTTATATGAGTTGCACCAAATGTCGTGTGAGTTGTACCTTATATTTTAGATAGTTAACCATAATGTTGTGAGGATTGCACCTAAACCACTCGAGAAAGTGAGTAATGAAATTGATGGGAATCATGATTGTCAATATTTTTTCTGTCTATGCAAAAAAAGTATAATAAATAATTCAAGAAAAAAAAGAAGAAACAGAACAGAGAGAAAGGAAATGAGCGAGAATCGACTATCTCTTCCATTGCGCATGTCTTAAGCACTATTTTATACGATCATTTTTTATAATATTTTAAAGGGATGAGACTGTGATTTGTAATAATTCTTTCATCTTTTGCCTTTTTCTGATTCATATTCAGATGCAAATTAATAACAATCTAATTGAATATGTAAATATAATTAATATGCATACACTACATATTACATATATAAATATGCAATCTATACACACACACACACATATATATATATACATACACGCATACATATTATCTGTATGTATGTGTATGTTTGTGTGTGTGTGTGTGTATATATATATATATATATAATTTAGGATTTGAACGAAAAAAGAGATGATAATAATAGATAAAATGGTCTTCTTACAAATTTATTAAAAAATAATTATGAAAAAAAATATTAAAGTAATCAAAATTGAATATTTTTTAATTTTTATTCTTTAAGATAATATTTTTGTAATTCTCTCTCTGACAATGACTTGACTCTTAATTTGAAAAAAAAAAAATTTAATTACCTATTTTTTTGTATTTCTTTTATTAAGGAAACAGTAGACAATAATTTGATAATTCTAGTAGGAATGAACTAGGACATTGATTCTGTCACTTCACTACTTTTTCATTGCATTATTTGCATCTTTATCAGACCAAAAGCAAGAGGAAAGAAAATCGCCGGATGGCTTCATTTCTTTAATCACAGACTGTGAAATTCCCTTTCTCCTGTCTTCTTCTCCTTTCTGTCGTTTAGCAGAAAATTTCTAAAGTTAGAGAAAAGAAAGATGCTAATCCCTGATAATTTAATTTAATTTCTTATTCACTCGGCAATTTCCTTTTCATTTCCCCTCTCTTTGAAGCTAAAGTACACGGTCTTGTGATCCACTCCTTTTCCATCCTATCAAAATCCAAAATTTAAACCAACTAGAAAGTAAAAATAAAATAAAAAAAGCTCCCCTCATGTTCAAGTTGAATAATGATTTAATATCTAAGAACTTTATTTAAAATATGATGATCTTGTATTAATTATCCAATATTGCAACAATTAATATGAAATTATTAAACCTAATATTTAAAAATGAGAAATGCTATAAATATTTGCAAACGTTTAATTTTTACCCATTTAAATTATACTTGCGTTTTACACGTATGCATTCCTGTTTTTCAAATCTGAGTATGATATTATCGAGTAATATATTTTTGCTAAATTCTTTTTATTCTAAGACCCAAATTTATATCTCCATACGGGATATTTTTTCTGCCTTACCTAAAAAATATTGAAAAAAAGAAAGAAAAATATTTATATACAAACACTAAAAAAAAAGTCCTATGATAATATGGAGAAATTTATTTATTATGCTTAAACATATACTATAGATAATGTTAATTTAAAATATAAGTCACTATGCGAATTTAATCGGCATAATAATATGGAGTATTCAAGATATTTTTATACTTTTGCCGAATAAAGTGGTATTCTAATTTTATCAAACTAATTCATTTTCTTTTCACAAGAAATGATTCGAAAATTCTATAAGTCATAAATATAGTGGATTGAACTCTTCTCTTTTCAAACAAAATAAAATGATTGAAGTTTTTCTATTTCGAATCATGTTAGATCTAATTCATATTATTTTGGTTGGATTATTCGTAAACTGCATATTTACAATAATTAACACATGCATTTTTCACATCTTGATATCAATTAAATTACAAATTTTCAAACATCACGAGTGACCGTAGCACTACTCAAATTGAAATTATCTAAAAATATCTCTAACAATGAGCCATACTCAAATTTAAATTAAAATTCTTATTTAATTTAAATTTGAGTTAAAATCTTTACGAAAATATCTTTAAAAGTAAATTCAAACTCATATTAAATTTATTTTATTCAAATTTAAATATAAATCCATAAAATATTTTTTATATATTCAAATTTATAATAATTATAAATTATTAGTAAACTGTGCAGACTTAAATGTGATTTTTACAATATGAGTATAAATTTGAATAAAATTTTGATTTATCGTTGGAGATGACTAACTTATCAAGCATTTGAGCAAATTTCTACGGTGTTAATCATTTCCCACTAGAAAACTTTAAAAAAGTGGTGGAGATAAAAAACAGCTAATAAATCAGCTAGCGAGAATTGGAAAACTTCATGTGACGACCTTTTGTTTTGTCCAAGTCTTCCATCTCCTCCCCAAAAAACAATTAAAAATTCTCAAGAAAAAGGAAATTTAAAAAGCTAAGTCGCTTTTTTCCCTAATTTTTAAACAAACCCGATCCGCCATTGAAATCCTGCAACACAAATCTCGTGTGAACGCAAGAAACTCCGAGAAAGATGCTGCAGAGAATCTGTTTGTCGAACCAAGGTTTGTCTCTGAGTCCTTTCCATCGATTCATCTCAGTAATGTTTTGAAGTTTGATCTACTTGTACATGTATATGTATGTATGTTCAAATAGTTAGTTGTGGAGGAATTTGGTCAAATAGGTTTTCTTGACAAGTTCTACAATTCCATGAGAGTAGAAGGTTTCAGATCTCGAACAATGCGGCTTGACAAAACCAAATTTATCTAAATTTGGGGATTTTGAAGTAAAATAATCAAGAAGACATTGTTTTTGACTCGAATTGTAAGGTTTTCTTACCTGGGAAGTTCTTTTTGATTTACGTTTCTTTTTGTTAGGTATATATTAATTATGTGGCGTGTGTTTGTCAATTTCCTTTGTCATACTTCAATTTGGAGTCTTATGATTTTTCACCGAGTAATTGCAGTTTTAATTATGCCCGAAGCAAAGTAGAAGGAACTTTTTTTTGGCAACTAATGTAGAAGAAACTTAATCGATAACGACTCCTAATGTCGGTGAAGCGTTTTGATATACTAGTCTTCTCGCGCCGCCTTATTTGTAGGGTTGCGGGAATACTTGAACTTCCTTTGAATCTGCTCCGGTCAATGCAAAAACGTGCATGCACAATTTTAGAATCATAGGTACTACCAAGATTTGGAATTGGGGTTTTTTAATTGGGGATTTTTTTCGATAATTGATTTTGTTTGAATTGGTGTGTTCGATTATAAAGGAGAGAGGCCAAGTTTGTTAAGAATTGTGGAATTTGTGTAGAGTATTGAGTTGATGGGGGGCAAAAATTCGAGGAACAGGAGTTGGAGGCAGTCTTCATCGCTTCGGTCTACTTCTTCATCTTCGTGGAATCAATACGAATATCCTCAACCATCGTATCCTCAAGAAACTCAAAATTACGCTCAGCCTTATCCAGCTTATCCACCGCAACAATACTATCAGCCACCTCAAAATGTGGGTCTACCGCATGAACCGCAGAGGAAGCTTGACAGGAGGTATTCTAGAATTGCAGATAATTACAATTCCTTGGAGGAGGTAATATTATATGAAATAACTCCTAACGTTTTAGTTTTCTGTATAATACTATGATCTCAGACAAAAAAAAGATCAAGAAAATATAAGCATGCATTCTTACACACATAATTCATAGTTTGTTAAAATGCTTTTCCTTTGTACTTTACCCTTTAAAAACTTGATAGTTTTTTGAAGATTTGATTTTTTTTTTTTTTGCATGTCTGTCCCATCAGGATTAATCCAGATGTATCTCAAGCTATTTACCAAATGCATGAAAATAAAAGTAATTAGGCATGGTTTATAAATGTAACAGGGTTCGTGTTGTGAATATCTAAGAATTTCAGTAACTGCATCCAAAAATTTATTTGGAAAACATGGTTTTAAAACATGATCATATTGTAGAAGAAAACATTGTTTCATTTGTTTGATCAGTGTAGTTTTTAAGATTAGCAATTCTTGCACAATGTATATCAGCTATTATTTTGATAGTCTTTGAGCCCCACTTTTGTTGGACTCAAGTAATCATGCTGGAATTGTTGCTCGCTATAGTCACTTAGAGTAAATATCAATGATAGCACATTAGTTAAAATTTCAGCATTAGGGCACACTTATAATTGTCTTTATAATTGGTTGCGATCTTCCAATGGACCAGCCACACAGTGAACTGTGTTCGGTAACTGAAAATACTGCTTCTATCCGATAAATTAACCTCTGAGGCTTTGATAGACTTAACTCAGTGGTCATTCTTGTTGACACATCAACCTAGTGAAAATGCAGTTGATGATATGTTGAAATGGAGTTGAGATGATACAAATAGCATGTATACCTTTATGCACTTGAACAAACAGACTATTCTAATTCGAAAATGTTTCTGAAAAAGAGTTTAATACTTTAATTAGTTCATCACAAATCATTGTGTTTATAGTTGTGGTTGAGTTCGAAGAAGCATTTGGCAAATCATATACTCACCACATTGTATTTGCAGAAATATTGCATGCTTTGCTTCCAGGTTAGTTGTTGACAGTTTGGTGATTGGTAGCTAAGCCAGGCTAGTTAAACTCTCGGATTCTTGACATCATTCGTTTTAATTAGTGTAATGATATATCTTTAAAAAATTGTATTACTATTTTTAAGGCATAAGAACATAGGAATGATATATTTCCTGTGTTATTGGCATATAATTATTCTTTGTATTAGTCTTGACTATAATCATTTCACCTGTTAAGAAAAATATTAACTTAATAACTTAAAATGATAGTTTACCTTTTTCTGCAGGTGACTGAGGCTCTTTCACGTGCTGGCCTCGAGTCTTCTAATCTTATTGTTGGTATTGATTTCACTAAGAGCAATGAGTGGACAGGTTAAGCCTTTATGTCTCATCTAATCTAAATCTACTAAGTGAGTTATGAGTTACAGTGAAATGTGTTGAACATGGATTGGTAAACAGGTGCGAAGTCATTCAACAGACGAAGCTTACATCACATTGGAGATGGTTTAAATCCCTATCAACAAGCAATATCTATTATTGGGAAAACGTTAGCAGCCTTTGATGAGGATAATTTGATTCCCTGTTTTGGATTTGGAGATGGTACTTTTTTTTTTGTGCCAATGATTTATTTTAAATTTTTTTCTAGAATTGATTTATGTGGAATTTGGTATGATTGCCTACTTTTTTTATTTAAATTTGACAGCATCAACACATGATCAAGATGTCTTCAGTTTCTTTCCAGACGAGAGATTTTGTAATGGATTTGAGGAAGTGTTGAGTCGTTACCGGGAAATTGTCCCTGATCTTCGACTTGCAGGTTCAAATTCTGCTTTGCCGTTATTTTGTTTCTACTATATACTACTTGAAGTTTTGCTAATTGGTTCTATATCTTATGCTTATTTGCCATTTGCTGCAGGACCAACATCATTTGCCCCCATCATTGAAATGGCCATGACTATTGTTGAGCAGAGTGGTGGCCAGTACCATGTTTTAGTAATAATTGCAGATGGACAGGTAATTTGTCTTTTATACATTACATACTAAATCTTTGTTTGGAAAGATATTGGAAGGGAAACATCTTGGTCACTTGATTACACTAGTTGTTGAAATTAGAAATTTGGACTGTAATTGTGCCATGTTTGATTGAGAATGATGCATCATTGAACTTACCTCAACTCTACAACGCCTTATCCCAACTATTTGGGGTTGGCTATAGGAGTCTTGTTTCGCCATACTGCTATGTTTTAGGCAATTCTCTGAGTTAGACCACACATTATCCTATCTCATTTTACAATGTCTACCAAAGCTAATTTTGGTCTCTATTTGTCGCCCAACATGACTCTTGATGTGAACAAGTTGTTCTTTCTTATGGTTGCAATTATTGCCCTTCATTGTATATGGACATACTACCTCAATCAATTTTCTCTTATTTTATTTCAGTGCTACTTTTACCATATCACGAATGTGTTCATTTGTAATTTTGTCTTTCCTTGTCTTAACTCACATCCATCTCAATATTCTCATTTTGGTCACATTCATTTTATTAACATATTTCTTAATTGTCCAATATTTTAATCCATACATCGCTGGTCTAAGAGTTATAGCTATTCAACAAAATTTAACTTTCAATTTTAAAGGTATCCGTTGATCACAAAATATGCAAGATGCACTTCTTCATTTAACCCTTGATGGTTTAATTCCAAGAGTAACGTCATATCCAAATTCTCCTTTCGAATGGATAAGTGAACATAAATGAAAATTTTCACTTTTTATTATCTTTTGATTTTTCGTTTGTGTTTTTAGTTTTAACAAAGTCACATTCAATATATTCAATTTTCGTCCTATTTAACTTGAAGTTTCTTGATTTTAAAGAGTCTTTCCAAACTTCTAATTTAACATTTATCCCATTTTTAGCATCAACAATAAAAATAATGTCATCAACAAAAAACATGCACACCATAGAACTTGATTCGGTATGTGTTTAGTTAGCTCATCCATTACAAAAACAAAAAGGTAAGGACCTATGAAGTACGGATGCCTCTTCGAAGTCATAGTGTCAATATCTGACAGTGTTTGGGGTATGGATTGGCTTCAGAACGTACACGTTAAAATAAGTATACAATATATGTTTTATTTTTAAAATTTTTTGACATGTGGGGATACGTTATTGGATACATCGGGACATGTTGGGTTTTTTATTTTTTTGGTTGTTAGGGGAATAGGTGATCTTTTTTTCCCCAATGTTGGGACTTGGGGGTGCTTGAGGTTGCAACTTTCGTTTGATGATTTGTGGATTTTTCTATTTCTAATTTCATTGAAATAATTTTAGAATTAGATCATATAATCATAAATATAAATGAATATATATAATTTGGTGTACCCTCGACATATCCGTGTCTTACTTTTTTGAAAAACCACATGTTAGCCTGTTCGTATCATGTCGTATTTGTTTTCTGTGTCTGTATCCTGTTTTTAGGTAAGGACGTAAGGTTGACCTCTTATGTAAGCTTACTGTGATTAATTCACTCGATTCTTCAACAGTTGTTGTTCTTACGATAGTCACAATACCATCATGCATGTCTTTTATTGTTTCCATATATGAATTTATGACTCATTTCTTTTCTGAAACAAGCTATATTAGATCTTGAAGGACACTATCAGAAGTTTTCTCCAAATCTATAAACAACATATGAATATCTTTCCTCTTTTATCTATATCTTTCTATAAGTCTTTTTAATAAGTAAATATCTTGTCTTTGACTTCTTTGGCATAAACTTGTATTTTTTTTTTTTTGATAGGTAAATCTTACACACACACACACACACACACACGCATTTCAGCCTCTTAAGGGGACTTGAACTCTCAACTTTCCATATGGGGAGGTACCACTGAAGCTAGGGCTTGTTGGTTGAATCTCCTATATAGTTGTCTCAAGTCTTCATCATCACTCTCTCCCAAAGTTTCATTATCTGACTCATTAATTTAATTGCAATTATTTGCCCAATTTTGAATATCCCCTTATGCATCATTGAACTTACGAAAAATAAATAACATAATGACGAGTCCATGAAATTTAGTGTTTATATAAAAATGCTTGGCAAAAGCATCACCATTGCAGCACCTACATCCTCTTTGTGATATTTGTTTACTTTTCAACTCAATAAAGCCTTATTGAAACTATTTAGTTCTTTTACATGGATCTTATCTCGTCATGCTGCTTTATTTAATCCCATTTCCTTGATTAGTCCACACATTTGTGTGTATAAATGCGCAGAAGTTTTAATAAAATTGGTATTATAATGTTTTTTTAGTAAGAAAATTCTTTTTCTATCCATTGTGCTTCTCATGAATCGCATGAGTATACGTCTAGTGGTCATAACTATTTTTGAGCGTAGGGTTAGTCATTTGCCAGCACTATGTTTCAATTATAATGCATATTTTACCTTTGTTTCATAAAAAGTGGAGGGGCAGGCATCCTGGGGCAGGCATCCTGGTAATTGACCAAACGATACAAAATATACTGACAATAAAATGGATAAATTGTGAATTTTTAGGTGGAGAACAATTTTCAGCATTGTATAATCAAGTTTTGGGTTGTTTTTTGAGTCTTCATTTATGTTTATTTTAAGTTATCAAGTTGCTGGTCATATATATTTTTATCTTATTAAGTTTTAGGAGTTAAGGGTATTTTGATAGTTTCTAGATTATTGGACATGAGTTGTAGGTCTTATTTTAGGTCAAATTATTAAGTGATTGGATATTATGTAAGGTGGCCCTATTTCTGTCTCTAATTTTGGATGCATTCACTACCTTTTTGTATTTATGTAAATCATGTTATGTTCCATCTTGGAGTGGAAACAGAAAGAAGAGAAGTTGGATTACACAATTCCTTGGTCGTGTTTGTTTGTTGGACTAGATAGTGGAGATCAGATAGTGCATGGGTTATTTCGTAAGAAGACTTTTTAGTCCATTACTGAAATTTCATATTTGCTTGGGAAGGATCGGGTTAATCACATAAACAATCTCATATCCGCTTGAGATGGCTAGAATTGAATAATATTGAGGAGCAATTTACAAATTTACCATTATTTATCTTAGTTCAACTCATATATTGAGTGGCAATTTTATCGTTTTATGGTAAGTCCTATTTAAATGTCATATCGAGACTATCCAAACCCCCTGTTGGGTTTGAATATTGAATAGTCCGTTGTTTAGGCCACTATTTCTTTCTAGATACCATTATATTTCACCAATTGTTACTTATCAAAAAAATATTTCACCAATTGTTTGTTCTAAACATGGGATTGATGACATTGTCGGAATAATACGTTCTATCTGCCTCAGTCTAATAAACAAACATGGCCAGAAAGTAATCTTGTGCAAATATATGATTGAGAATTGAGGGCAAATGAATCTGGATGGAATATACCAACTCAATCATATAAAGTTTAATGTCTATCTATTTTGCTGGAGTCGACATTCTTTGTACTAACTTAACCATGCTTTCAATTTACACCATTAATGTTGACACTCAAAACAAGGTTCTTCCCCTCTTATTGCATGACAATAACAAATACTCTTCCAAGAGAGAGTTACTTTCACCATTTTTTTTCCTTATCTTATTCTACAAAATACTGAGGCTGTTAATGGAAACTGAAAAAATTATTGTGCTCAAAATCTGAGGAATGTTCTTACTGCCTCTTTGCTTAATTTATGTATTTGGGTTTCTTCTTTGCTTAAATAATGAAAAACTATTATGAACTTTTGGATTTTAGTACCACAGATCAATCTTCTCAGTTTTAATCCTGATTTTGCAAGTGACTGTTTGGTTCTTGGTGTGTTATGTTTCAGATATTGATTATGAAACTTGTGGAGCATTTTACATATGCATTAGAATGCTATTTTAAGCAATCTTTTCTGGAAGGGAGAATTGTAGTTGAGTGGCAGCACAAGCTAGTGCCTTTTTTTTGGCCCGTACAGCAAGCTAGTGCTTTGAGTACATTAGAAAGCAAAGTTGGAAAATTTTAACTTATGTTAAAATATAAAAATATGAAAAGGGGAAAATGTACAAACCGTTTACTGCTCTAGGGCAAGCCAACTTCAAATGCTTAGGCATTAAAACTTTCCTTCGATATAATCTGTATGTTTGCTCATGCAATTTTGAATGAAGTATGGTCATGAAAAGACACTGTCACCTGTCAGTTTGTACTTTGAATAAAAGATAATGACCTTTGTGCTGAATGGTGAGTGGTTACAAAGAATTGTTGTAGCTGACACAAAATTTTATATAATATAATTGTAGTAAACACACTTTAGAAAAATAGAGGAAGAAATGCTATATTTTCTGTCGTGCTTTTAAGTGCGTGGGCGCTTGGTGTCCATATGCTCTTAGGTTGCTGAGCTAGAGTAATCTGCTTAAACATTAAGGTGGGTGGAATCTTTATAAGCGATGAAACTGCCTGGGCATTGCCTTCATTATTTTTTTAGCAATGTACATAATAACAATTCATGACTATTGATGTTGTTAAGTGCTCCATTTTTTTTTACAACTTCGAAAGTTATGCTGTTGTATATATGATGATTGTTTTTAATATATCTGTATCAGACCTTGCTATTTTATTTCTTCGGATTATATCATTTGGTTTTCCTTTGAATTACATAATTTTTGTTTTACTTCCTATTGGAGCTTCCTATGATCACTTGTTTACAAAGAAGATTGACATGGTTAAAAAAGGAAACATAACCTGCTGATACTAATGTCATTGGAGTACATCTATAAACAGAATGAGAACTTAGTACAAATCCTCTTGACGCTTGTTATTCTACTTATGATTATCGTTGTTATGCCAAATTGGGTGTCCTGTCTTACTAAGCCTAGGGTTATCCTGGTGTAATTTCATATTTGTTTCATGTGTTTCATCACATCCATGTTATGTGTTGCCACAGGTAACTAGAAGCGTTGATACTGAGCGTGGTCACTTAAGTCCACAGGAGCAGAAAACAGTTGAAGCAATTGTAGAAGCAAGGTGATTGGACTTAATCCCTCCTCCCCCCATCTCCCATTTCACTTATTATTTGTCTTTACTATTATTATTATTTGTTGTTTTTTTCTTGTTGTACAGCAAGTTCCCACTGTCTATTATATTAGTTGGAGTTGGAGATGGGCCTTGGGACATGATGAGGGAATTTGATGACAACATCCCTGCTCGGGCATTTGATAATTTCCAGGTGACTGATCGTGGCATTTGAAATTGTGACTTCTTAATTGCAAGCCCCATTTGTTACGTATTCTTGTTGGTAAATGCTTGATTGAGAAATTGACTGTTCTTTTTTTTTTTTTTCCCAGTTTGTGAATTTTACAGAAATTATGTCAAAGCATGTCTCTCCGTCACGAAAAGAGACAGAGTTCGCCCTTGCAGCATTGATGGAAATTCCTTCTCAATATAAAGCAACAATTGAGCTTGAAATATTGGGGTAATTAGTGATTCATGCTCTAATTTTTTGGCTTTAGTTACCATTAGGGAACAAGAGTTTCACCTACCATTCATTGCCTTCTTTTTGCTTGAATAGTGGTCGAAAAGGGAATGCCCCTGAGAGGGTTCCCCTCCCCCCTCCCATGTATGGTGCATCATCTTTTAGCAGTTCAAAACCTTCACGGTCAACTAGTTACCAGCAGAGCTCACCTCATTATGGTCACAGCAGTCCTGTTGGAACAGCTCCACCTGCTCCAAGTTCTACTTATGATAACCAGGTGTGTAACCATTTTTTCTACTTATGTTTTGAAGTCGTTTTAATTCTGTGTGTGTGTGTTTTTTTTTTTGCACTGGAGGGAGGGGATGTTATGAGTTATAATATTATCATTGCTGTGATCTTGAGTAAAAGTAAAGAGTGCTAATATCTTCCATGAACTTGGACAGCTTTGTCCCATTTGTCTCAGTAATCCAAAGGACATGGCTTTTGGATGTGGGCATCAGGTAAATTTGTTAATTCATTTTCTTAAATCTCAGAGAAATTAATGGAGTGAGGTATTAACATTTAAGAATTCCTTCTTTATTCTTTCCCTTTTTTGGCAGACATGTTGTGACTGTGGACAAGATCTTGAGTTGTGCCCAATTTGTCGTAGTTCAATTCAAACCAGAATAAAGCTTTACTAAGCAGTTTCTTTGCCGTCTTTGGTATTTCTCTTAGCCAGTGGCCAGAATCCTCTGTAAGTGGTTAATTCAGTTGATGAAAATGATCTTGGCTTTGGATGTTTTGATCTGGATTGGGCAAGGGAAGCCACCACCATCTTTGTACATTTCTCCATTCGGATTATTCGTTTTTTATTTGAGGGTGCTGTCCCAAAAGCTCTAATGAAGATACAAATGACTATGGCTGGTGGAAATAAATTTGATCCATCGGTTAGGTCTGATTATTTAAATTTTAGCAGATGTTAGGGCCTCTGGGGCTAGAATTTCTTTAAGAGGATTGAAATTAGGTCTAGCTGGTGGGATCTTTTAATGTGTTTGCTTAGGTAGTTGGTTTCCTGTTCAATTTGCTCTACTTTCTGTTGTGTTGTTTTCTTTATTCAATTAAATTATAAAATATTGATTGGGAACAAAGAAGCAATGCAACACTTAGGAACGACAATGTAACTCACTCCGTCGGGAATCCGTCATACCCTGTCCTTAATAGAACAAATTTGGAGAAGTTATGTCTATCCCGTTAAGATTTGCAGTCCGAGTTTCTGTTAATTCTTTTACTCTTAGTAAGTGCTATGCCAATGTCTAACGTCAAAAACTGGTTGATTGAGAAATGTTCTCCTTGAGCTGTGGTTATCCATCGTTATCTTATAATACCCTCTACATGTGCAGTGTACCTCATCCTTTTTATTGGAGTTGTCTGTACAATTTCGTGGTCAAGAACTATGTCATTTTCGCTTCTTTTTCTGGCTATTCAATGGGAACCATTTCTTTGGGCTCTATCCAAACAGTTATAATTGATAGTGACACCATGAAGATTTAGGGGTCTAGCTTGTTTGATCAAACTTATTTATATGAATGGCTTCACATGATTCAACTAACCAATTTATTTTTGCGGTAATTATAATGAGTTAACGTGGTGAACTCGAACTTACTGTAATTAAAAATTTGAAGCGATTATTGTCAATGCTATGGGGTAGCTTGCTTTGAATGCCATGTAATAAAGCTTTTTTAACATATTCATCGAAACAAGCTGGCACTGCTGTTGGGATGGTCCTTGCAAACATTACAATTCATAAAGCTCCCTTGTTTCATTATTCATTTTAAAACGGTCCAAAACACCGTAAACAATGACATTCAGTCAAAATGTGACATAATTAAGAATCAGTCAAAGTTCAGGTTTAATATTAAAAAAATATCATTTTATTGATAAAAATTAGAAAGATATCTAGAAAAATAAAATGTCTTTTACTCTTCTTTTTTTTTTATTACAAAATTATCTTTTATTAAAAGATAAAATAACACCTTTTTTTTTGTAATTTTACACAAATCTTAAAACCTCTCACAGTTTTAAAGATACAATTCTTCATCATCTCTTCTCTCCTTTCATCTTTATACCTATTTTAAAACACCATAGTCTTTATGATCTTTCTACCATCAACAGTCCTATCAATGACTACAAAACTCTAGCATGAATAGCCCCCCATAGTCACCACGTTTTATCATATCAAACACAACCTTTCATCACAAAAGGAAAGATGAATCGGATGGTGATGAGGAAGAACCAGATTTAGAGTTAAATCAAGAATAATCAAAATGTATTTTTTATTAATTGCAACTCTTATAATGTTTGGATGCAACTACACGTTATAATAGTTATACCCTAATGTTGTGTGAGTTACACTAATTTTAGAATCACTTTAATTGGTTGCAAAATTTTTCAACATTGAATACATAACTCGTACCAACCTAAGAACACTTCGCGTGGCCATTAACAAATGATTCATTTTAAGATGCTTTATCAAAATATTGTATCCAATTTCTATTTCTTTAAAAAAATGATCATTTGTAATTGATTGTATATGAGACATTTATCTATAATTGCTTGAATTATTTATAAACATTATAGTCGAGAAATTCAGAAATCTACCTAAGGTTATTCTTTATTCTTTAACATCCATATTTAACTTGTAGATATATCAAAACAAATTCAATGTTGAAATTATTTTGAACCTGCGACAATGCTCACAAGTCACAACATAATAGTGTAACTCGTAAAAATGTAAGGTATAACTTTTACAATGTTTGATATAAGTTGCATAACGTTGTGCACTAATTCTCTATAAAACAATGAACTAAATCAGAAGTTGCAACCTTTCCACTAATTGATAATAATAAATACAAACTAATACAAAGAATTGAATAAAAATTCCTATAATCAATAATATAGTTGAATATGAAAATAAAAGGTCTAAGTCACATTAAAAATGTAACTTATTTTTGCATTGCAGAATAGGTGTAGTCTCAGAACATTAAGTGCAATTCTTACAATATAAAATGCAACTCATACAATATTGAACCATTTACTGACCCAATAAAGAAACAAACAATACATGATAAGTTTAGTAATAACATTTCATGTATTGAACAACAATAAATAAGATGAGTTCAAAAATAATAATATATGTTGTGTGTGTGTGTATATATATATATATATATATATATATCAATAATACTAGGCTTACTTAAAAGCTCTATTAATAGTGTTTACCTTCATGAGTTGGTAGTGTTGTATTAGTTAAATATCATATCATAAAATATGAAGATAAGACTAACATTACTATATATATATATATATGCTACGAGAGACTGTGAAAGGAAAAAAAATAAAAAAGATAGATAATAATAAAGATAAAGTAGACAGCAAAACAGCAAACTTTGTTAACACCAATAACTAGCTTGCTTTCTTCCATTTAATGCACTCAACAGTTGCTGCAAACCTAACCTCACCATCGTTTCTCTCTCACCTTCCCCAATTACAACAAAATAGATGACATCTACTGAACAAGGACAAGGACAAAGGCAAGCCATTTTCATTTTCCATATATTCTTCTGGGTCCTCTCCATTTTTTTCTCTGAAATCACCATCTCTGCAATCGAGATGGCCTCAACTGCCAGGTTTTCCTACCAGAGACTCATACATGAAGGTGGGTTTGATGATGATGATGATATAAGAGAGAGAATCATTGGGAGTGCAAGAAACTGGTCCAGGGTCAGGAAGGTGCACATTAGGAAGAGATTGAAGGTTAGAATTCCAAGCTTTAGGAAATTCTTGAGGAGAAAAGCTAGGCAACTCATGGCTTCATGGGCTAAGGTTTTGAAGAGGTTGAAGGATAGCCAGTGCCATTTTGGTGATCTTTTTGCTGGGAACTATCTGTTCATGCAGGTCACTCCTACCCCATTGAAGTGTGTTGCGAAAGGTTTGAAAACTCAAGACCTTCATGGGTTATCTTCTAGGTATTCTCTTCCAAGGATTGCTCAATGAATCATCTTTGAATTTAGTCTTGCTTTAATGTATTTCTGTAAGGGAGGTTAAGATGGTTGTTGTGTGAATTCATGCCAAAGATCATATGATGATCTCTTGGCCTAGTAGAAGATCAATCTTAAACCAGACCTTAAATTTGCCAACAAATTTTTCTCTCTGAGATGGATGTTAAATTGTTATTGATTTTATTATTGTTCTGTTTGTTTTGATGCCAAGTACTAAATAATAAAATATGTATCGAGGAAAAAAATCATGTGATTGCAAGGTGATTTTGTGATACTATCAGTTACACGTTGTGTATATTTCATTGACTTACACGTGTGCGACTATCAATTTGTTTTTTTCTCAAAATATAGAGACAGACGGAGAAAATGGAGATAATCTTTTAATAAACTTTTTTGTAATATCATTTTAACTTTAAAATTATAAAATAAAAAATAAAAAAATACACCTCAATTTTAGGACATAACACTAAAAAAATATATAATTTTTTCTTTTCCTTTCCTTTATTTATTTATTTATTTTTTCTCATTTTCAAGCAATATGAGGTAATTATTACGCTCTTTTTTTCTTATTTATTATTTAAGTATGAAAAAGGAATTACACTTTCATTTTTTCTTCTTCGTAACTAATGTTATCTTTTCATCTTCTTTCCCTCCTATCTATCGAAGCATATACTATTTTGAAATTTAAGAGTTAATTTACAAAACACTAGCAATACTGGAGAGAAAGATATCAAGCAAAATGATTATTAGAATCATAAATGCATGTATAAAAAGGAAAAGAAAATTAAAAAGGGAGCATAGATTGATGGTTTTGAATTACAGTAAGAAGGGTTTCTAATTGAATTAACTATTTTGAAAATTATTTTCAGTATCCAGAGAAATATATTATAGTACAGAAGATGGAAGTTGATACATGAATACAGACATGAACAATGAGAAGTGCCATGATAATTGCGATAAAAGCACGTCATATGATGCGTAATATTTTATAAAATTTACGTTGAATTTATTGTAATGCCAATGCGGTCACATGCATCACATGCATGTGACAGGGTCATGGATTTGGCAGATGAGAATTAAAAGCCATGCTTCCTACCAGCATGTGATCTCTGTCATTGTTGTTTTTCATTTTTATTTTCTGTTAGCTCAAATGAGAATGCTGCAAGGAATAAAAACGTACAACAGTTTACAGTGCCTTTTAATCTACGTTTTTGTGGATTTGCAAAACAAATTGTGTTCAGACTTTATTACAACATTATTTCATTACTAATTACAAACAATGAAATTGATGTTCCTGCATACCTAAACAAGGCCAGGCCAACTAGAGATGGAGAGAGAGAGAGAGAGAGAGAGAGAGAGAGAGAGAGAGAGAAGAGATTGCTATATAGATACATTTTTTAAAGCTAGTTAATGAGTTGGATATTACTGTATCAAACATATTGAGAAAATATTGGGTGGACCTCCCTCATTGGACCACTCTAATCTTAGCATATTAATGAGGAAGCAATAATTTATTTTTTTATTTTTGACTTAATTGGTAAACTGTAATTAGAGTGGTGCACAACCTAGTCCATGGCATAATTTCTTCACACATTACTACCTTCATCCGGCGCATTTGACAAAATGGCCCGTCGGTCACGCATGAAATGAATTTAAGGAGAAAATAAACAGAGTAAAACAGGGATAGGGAAAGATACTAAAATTAGGCCTAGGTTTCCAGGTGAGTTTAGGCACTTTGTCCCACTTCGTCCTTGATTATGTATTTAAATTACCTCAAATACCTTTCAATATTTTTATATTTCATTAAATTCACTTATACGAATCTAAATTTGTATATATACTATTTGAGATAAAGGGATGGGGATAAGAATAAGGGGCAGATTTTTAAATGGTGTGGAGATGAGGAGGGTCATGCTATGAACCTGTCGCTTTGTCATTCTTAAAAACTTGGGCCACACAACTACCCTATTATAAGGATATACATTTGGATTTCTTTATATCCACATGTGCTCAGGCCACACATTTGACTTTAATCGAAATCAATACTACAACAATAAGAAAGGGGCCTTATACTACAATATTGAGAAAGGGACATTGTGGCATTCAAATTAGGGATCCTAACTTTTCTCCCTACTTCTACCATCTTTATTTTCTAAAGTTTGAGTGTGGCTAATGGGTCCTAAATGTAAGTCTTCGTGGTTCCCCCACTTAAAAGTTTAAGTTTTTGGGATGGAGTGGTTGGTGGCCCTAACTGTGGTGGTATCAGAGCCAAGCGTCCAGTTGCGAGAACGTGGTGAAAAAGTCCCACATCGCCTGTGTGTGACTAATGAAATCCTAAATATAAGTCTTGGTGGTTCCCCCACTTAAAAGTTTAAGTTTTTGGGATGGAGTGGGTGGTGGCCCTAACTGTGGTGGTATCAGAGCCAAGCGTCCAGTTGCGAGAACGTGGTAAAAAAGTCCCACATCGCCTGTGTGTGACTAATGAAATCCTAAATATAAGTCTTGGTGGTTTCTCTACCTATCAGCTTAAGGGATGGAATGGACTTGTTGACTATGGCACAAGAAACTCCAAGAAGAATCTAGCTTGTCAAAAATCATTGGAATTGAGCTCAAATGTTGATCAGCTTTCTACATGAATTCCACTTTGCATAATGGCTTTGTCCAGGCCTTAATTTGTATTTCAAATGACAATACCTAAATCAACATAAAGATGCCCATTTGCTTTGCCTTGTGCTTCAATCAGCGGTGACAATAAGAAACATAGCTGTGGACTTGCAATTACAACAAAGTATCATGTTTAGCTAATGTAAAAGAGAGAAGTAAGAGAAGTGCTAGCGTCAATCGTGAAAGTCTAAATTTTTATAACATAATTGGTGCGTGTATTTTACGCACTCGGATCACACGTGCGTGAATAAAATATATATATATATATATATATATATAAATTAGATCGTAAATATTGTCAGCCTGAAATAAAATAAAAGACATCAGATCTTTGTGACTACTAAAGCATGCCTTAGAAAAGTAATTCTAGAAATGCTATCAATTTTCTAGTCTAATTAAAACCTCACAAAAATCTTAAATTCTAGCTATATACTCGAGATTGTCTACATAAATTAAATTTTATCATATAATTCTATCGAACTCATCATGTTTTTATCTCAAGGCCTTGCTCAACAACTTTTTTTTTGCACTTCTTTAAGTCCTAACACTTGCAAAACTTGAATCAAAACCGTCCTAGCTATTGCCCTTTGTTTACAATATCAAACTGTCTTGAGAAATCCCATGGCATTGATTTTACCCTTTTCAATAAGTTTTTAACTTATTACAAGTTTTGTTTTGAGAAATTTACAGGACTATTGCAAGTAACGAGATTATGTGATCTTTAAATTATAATAGGATAATTTTATCATTGAATTGAATACTGTAAAATAAAAGTTAGTTTGTCCATTGTTAAGAGTAGTCTAAAAGAATTGAACGTGCGAGGCAATCCCAATCACAAAAAAAGACTTTCGAGTAAAAATGAGCATGCAAATAGTGAAACACGAGAAATTATTCAATAGTTCCGTTGAAATAGTTCTAACAGTTAGATGATATGTCGCTTGTGCATTTACATATATTTTTACTGATATGATTATTAATTTAACTTTTGAAATCATAGTCTCAAGAAACTATCTAATAATTACTTGTGAAACAAACAAAATAATCCAATAATGTATACAAAGTTGGACATGACTGACCACGAACACATATCAACGACTCAAATATAACCTTCAAAACAATGACAATTTAGTTAAAAGAAAAATGTTATCTTTAGTAGTAAAAGTTGAATTCTCATTATTTAAGTACACACATTTTACGAGTTTACATTATGGTTACTAGTGAAATGCACGCACTAATCAAGTTACACTATTTTTTCAAATTACTTGGCCAAAATTATCAGTGATCTTAAAGGTCATTAAATCAAACGGCTGAATATCCTCTGATCTCAAACAACACACTCGATTTCGCTCTCCACTCAAATTACTGACGGTTGTGATCTATACTCTATAGATGCTCCCATGAAAACCCAAGTAGTACAAAGTTCTCAAACCCCATCCCCGAAACTAGGACACGTGTGGATCTTCTCAAATCCCCCAGGGTTTATGCGCCGTACCCGAACTGAAATGAAGCAACCAAATGAAGGGGAAGGGTTCTTGAGACGAGACTCTATACAGTCACTCTCCGAAGCACAAATCATTCGGCTATGAAGATCCTTCAAATCATCTCCGGTACACCCGCCCACACACTTTGATATAGAGAGAGAAAGATTGAGAGAGAGAGAGAGGGTTTTTTTCGTCTCTGAACAAATTCCTCCCATTATCTGATCATGTTCTAATATTTTATTGTTCAGGACACCGCCGGCCACTGCTTCGAGCCATCGGACGTCGCTACTCTGCTGCTTCAACAGAAGATTACGCGAAGAGAAATTATGCCAACACTGAATCAGATTACAACTCCGTCATTGGCTCTATCATTGCTCAACGGAGGTCTATCCCCTTTCTCTCTCCGATTGCAGGTCTCAGTAATACTTTCATGTATGTATTGCATAGGATATTTATCTAGCTGTGTATTCTTGTATGTTGTATAGGCATTATTTGTTGAGGGATGTGTATGATGATATGATGCTGGATGGGGTTAAACCAGAGCGAGATACATTCCATTCGCTGATTGCTGGGACGATGAAAGGCGCTCGCCTGCAGGACTCATTCTTCTTTCGAGACGAAATGAAAGCCATGGGTTTGGTTCCTGATGTATGAACTTTGTCAATTGTACATTATTATTCTGTTTTATTTCTACTTCATATGATTTGTTGGCAACTTGGATTTCATGTGAGGTCCTGAGGAGTCGTTATTCTTGATTTCTTGTTAGAATTTCATTTGGTTTCGACCATTGTATAGTCTGTTTCATTTATTGTATATCACCCTGAAGATAGGCTTGGGTGTTTTAGAAACTAATACTTTCTTTTTTCTTTTAAATAAAAAAATCAAGACTCGTGCATACTTGGGGATCAATTTTGATCAAATATGGAAGTGCATGCTTTGGAGCTGATGTTAGAAAATGCGAATCTAGAATTGTTGTGGGTATTTGGTTGTAAGGTGTAACCCTAGCTTGTTTTGTTGGTACTTTTTTGTAACTCTTAACAACTCCCTCTCAGTGTGGACAGATGTGATCAAATCCAATTTCCAAGTTTTCGTGGCAATGAGTTTCCTGTTTGTTCGTAAAGGCACATATAATAGTATAATTCCCTTTCCCTATCGTGCGATTCAGAACTCAGGAGAGAGATTATTATTTAATTTTTCTGATGAAGTGAGCAAGAAATCCATAAAGTTAAATTGTAAATTTTAAATGAAGTCTGGTGCATCAATAAAATCATCCAGTCTTTGTTCATATTATTGTTTTAAACTGGTAATATTTTTCCAGTCTCAGTCACAAAGGTGGTTCTGTAAGTTATGTAATTTTATTTAAATTAGCCGTATTAGTAAGTCTTAATGACCACCAGGCTGTTGCTTATCTACTTTATAGGTTGCTTTATATCACTTCTTGATCTCAACCTGTGGGAAATGCAAAAACTCTGACCAGGCAGTAAAGGTTTGTTTCTCTATTATCCCATTAA
The DNA here is from genome assembly GCA_008638375.1 of Nyssa sinensis. Lineage (NCBI taxonomy): Eukaryota > Viridiplantae > Streptophyta > Magnoliopsida > Cornales > Nyssaceae > Nyssa > Nyssa sinensis. The sequence goes on from CM018032.1 coordinate 61,859,257, forward strand.
CTTATTTTATATCTCTTGCATTATAAAAATGGAAATTTTCCTTATAAACATTTAATTAATAATTTCTTTTTCTTATTTTTCTCTTTGAGTTGAAGATTTTTGAAGAAATGAAGAAATATGAAGTCAAACCTACTGGACAAACCTATATCTGTCTACTCAATGCTTGTGCAGCCACTGGCCGATTAGATAGAGTGTATGCCTTTTATTCTGTGTTCTAACTTTGCCCTTATTTTTTTTTTTTATTATCTGATTTGTTAGCTTGTGGACCAGATGGTCAATGACTTCAATTATCTGTTGGGTCTTATGTGGTACATGGGTGGGCATGTGACATATTTATTGCCGTAATGAAAACTGCCGATACATTCGCTGCTAGCTAGTAATCATTGCCATTACTGTTTTAAGTGCAGCAGTAATATTGTTTTCAAATTTTTGAGGTGAGAGTGGTTGATACCAATACATTCTTTTATAGTTATTATTGCCTCCTAAGTCCTATCATCACCTGGATTTCTGTTTCCACAAGCAAACTACTTCGAAATGCTCCCCTTGATCATATAGGTTGATATTCTGAGAGAGGAGTCCAAGCTGCATAGGTTTTTGTTTTATGAGCTTATGACTGCCTTTGTGAATAAAGCCTATTAAGTATTAACCCCTCCTTCAAGTCATATCCTATAATTTGACTTGTTCTCACCTAAAATGATATCTAGATTAATCCACATTCTGTGTTACAGGTATGCAATTGTCCGTGATATGACTGCTGCTGGTCTTGGTTTGAACAAGTTCTGCTATGCAGGACTTATAGCTGCACATAAGAACAAGACACCTGTTACAGAAGATACAGCTACGAAAGTAACTACCCTAGTATTTCTATGATTTTTTCTTAGATTTTTATCCTTTCAATTTCTTAAGTTTTTTTTTTAATTTTTTTCTTGGAAAGATTGTTGAACTTGTTGAGCAGTCCAAGGGGTGGTCTTCGGTTGAAGCATCAAGAGATAATGCAGAAAATGTCATGATGGGTATTTCAGAAGAAGAGTTATATCATATCCCGACTGCTGAATATATCCATAGGCGCGGTGGATTTGTGAATAAGCAATTAACTGTATATCATGTTGCACTTCATGCCTGTGCAGACCTTAGGAATGTAGAGGTACCATCTCATGTATCTAATATTCTCTTGGATTGATATATATATATATATATATATATATATAAAATTCTGATTTTTCATTACCAAATGAAGCAATCTCTATTAAACTATATCCCTCTTTTATTTTTACATATTTTGTTTGTTATTTTGCTTGCCATGATATTATGATACCATTTGCTCTGTCTCAAATGAGATGGATGTCATTGTTTTTACTTTTTACCAATGCAACAATGGATTTTTTCTTGCTTGTGTAAGAAAAATTGTTGTTATACGCACTAGCACGGTAGATATCTTTATATGTAGTAAGTTAATTGTGAGCTCAGGCATAATTTCATAGTTAACACAGTAAATTACTTGTCCTTTGCCTTACTCTAATATTTTAGTACTGCTGTTGGCATAGTTTTCAATGGGCCTCCTCAATTTCTTTCTTTGGTTAAGCAATGTTCTTTGGCACCTTTTTTTTTTTTTTTTTGCTGCTGAATTAAACAGTGATTCCAACATGCATTTGTGAGAACAAAATTGTATCTATTATTCTAATTGTTTGTATACCATGTCCGTTGGATATGTTCCCTCTGGCACTTTTCAATAATTTGCTTTTATCTTTTTTGAAAAATTGTATCATTACCATGTGTCTCAGGGTTAGTTGATAGCCCAGAAGTGAACAAAATGGATATGATGATGTTTTATTTCCCACTCTTCTTTCCTTTTCCTTTGGTTACATGGGAGCCTATGCCCAAACTAAGAAAGCTCAACACAGTATGTTATTTAGCAGTTCCTGATCCAGGAGCTCCTGACAAAAGGCCAAGGTGTTGAGGAGGAACAGGATCAACTTGCAGCCTAGATGGGCTGGACAAATTACTGCCCTCTTTTCCACACTGCATTCCTGTTCTTTGGAGAACAGGTGCGGCATGGCTCAACTAGATGCAAATATTTGTGGAATTGTGTAATATCATAGTTCACTATACTTGTAACCCCTTGTCTTCTTCCAAGCCTGACTTAGGATGACCTTTTTAATGATACTGGACCAAACTAATTTCAAGCCTCGAGAGATAGCTCATTTGTGCAGCATCATAGTTTCATAGATATAGGGGTGCAAGTCGGATGGGCTAACCTGAGCCCGGTCCGATTTTTTTTCGGGCTTGGACAATATTTTTCAAACTTAGGGACGGGCCTGGGCAGAGAAATCCAAGCCTGATCTTAATTCGGGTTGGGCTTGGGTTAACACTTCGGACAGCCCAATACAACCCGAGCCCCGATGATATATAACAAAAATTTTACGTTACAGCTATTACCTACTATGGTGAAATTATTTTACCTGCTTCTAGGGACTTGAGTATATAAATCTGCTTAGTTTAGAGTGACGTTTCGATGTGGGATGGAGTTCTACATTACCTGATAAAATGTCAACAGGGACTTCTCTTTTTGCTCAGCGTTCTTTCCTCCAAACCATATAGTCACAAGCTCTAATTTGAAAAATGAATTACCAAACTTTGAAACACAAAATGATCTGGTTCATCACTTTCACAGAACCATAAACTTCTCTGGTTCTTGATCCAATAAATGAGGCAACATTGATTCAAGATTGATCTTCATGTATGTCGCCTATTATTTGGTTTGAAAGAAGAAGGCCTTTATGAACGTTAGAGTGGTAGAAAGCGCTCCATTTTTCAATGAGATAGACATGTAGAATAACAACTTGAAAGGTTGTTTAAATGAAAGAAAGCTTTACTATATTATTGAAAAGGAAGACGTGGTTGAGATGAAATGTTTAATAATTGAGTATATATACACTCCATTAATCCTTTAAGTTGAAAAAGCATAGTGAGAGAACCCAGAAGAATGAGGAGAGTTGAAAACTTGAACAAGTATACGTGAGAGAACCAAGAAGAATGAGGAAAGTTGACAATACATTTGGGGAAGGAATCGGTAAAGGATCACATGGTTTTGCACTTTTGCCAAATCTAATCTCAATATTATTATAATTAAAACAACTGAAGAACACAAAGCTAGATTCTGGCTTTCAAGAACTCTTAAAGGTAGGCACTGAAGCACAAATAGAACCAATAAATTGATCATTGTTTACCATGAAATTATTTGAATCTTGGTTGTAATGCTAGACTGAATGATGGTTATGCTCTTGATCCATTATCATTGCTGGAAAACGGTTCAATGCCCTTAATCTTCTCTCATTGCTGAATGTTGGTGGCTTGGTGCCCAACTTGTTATAAAACATATCTTGAACTCGTCCCACATTGGAAATAACCTAAAGATAAGAGTTCTCCTCGTTTATAAAAGGTATCATCCCTGCCCTTCAATTTGTATGTAGAGCTGCAACGTGTCAATTGTTATGGGCCTTTGGCCCAACTATAGGACATCTGTAAAGAGAAGTCCAGAAAGTGCTTAAGTTTTAAAATTTTTTTTGTAACTCATCGGGCAACCCGAGTATTTTAGACTTAAGCTTGGGCAGTACTCGGTTTAGGTAGTTCAGGTTGAATGCCGGGCTCAAGATGGGCTTGGGTAGGGTATCTAATAGCTCGGGTTGAGCTTGGTCAGACTAAAAGCCTGGCCCAGTTGCACCCTTACATAGATATAGCCCCTTGTCTTCTTTCAAGTTTGACTTAGAACATGATGTAAGACTGCTTTAGGAAAGTTAGGATAAAGTTACCCAATTGTAACAAAGAGATGATTTTTTTGATTAGTAACAAAGAGATGATCAATTGTCTTCTCTTGCTCTTTGCACATACAGGGGTGACTCGGAAAGCAAAACCCTCTCTTCTTTAAATTCTCTGTCATCAAAATACACACCAAATAATGGACTAAGCAAAAAATGCCGCTTTTGAGGCACCTTAGATCTCCAAATTATTTTCCTTGGGAACTTCCCTCGTGGCTCGTCTACCAGCATCCTATAGAAAGACTTTATTGATTTTTTTTTTTTTGCTTTGTCACCAAGCCAAATCAAACCATTTTCTGTGTTCTCAAACAGTTCAACTTGATCTAACATGGCCATTAATTCCTCCACTCCATCCACTTCCCAATCAAAAAAATTCCTTTGAAAGCATGAACTGCCATAGTCCATACCTTTCTCCCACCCACCATGGAGACATAATCCATCACTAAAGCACTCTTATTGTCTGCAAGTATGAAAAGGTTAGGAAACCTTCCCCTCAAAGGTCCCTCACCACACCAATGACCTAACCAAAACTTTATCCCGGATGCCCCAACTCAAAACAAATAAACTCCCTAAATTTTTGTTTCCCCTTTTGAATAGCCTTCCATACTACACCCATAAGCCTTCAACCCCTCGTTTGAATACCAACCTTCTTCTTGACATCCATATTTAGTTGTTACCACCTCCCTCCAGAAAGCAGTGTTCACCACCCCAAACCGCATCCACTTTCCCAAAAAAGCTTGATTGAAAAGTTATAGATTTATAACACCCAAGCCTCTCCCTGCTAAGGTACGTTTCACTTTCTTCCATCCCACCAAATGAATCTTCCTAACATCCTTCATTCCATTCCACAAAAAAATTCTCTTTGAAGCTTCTCTAGATGTCTAACCACTGACCTGGGCAATGAAAAGAGAGACATATAATAAGTTGGTAGATTCGACAAAGTGCTATTTATAAGAGTAATTTTCCCCTTTTCAATAAATACTGCCGCTTCCACCCTACCAAACGACGCTGAAATCTCTCAATGACTGAATTCCAAATAGCTACCAACTTTGAAAATGCTCCCAATGGCAATCCAAGATACTTAGACGGAAAGGAGCCCACCTCACAATCGACTCCCCATGCCTTAGCCTCCACATCCTCCTCCTCTCCCCTTGGAATAACCCCACTTTTTCTAAGATTGACCTTTAAACCCGAAACTGCCTGAAAGCACACTAATACACATTGCAAATATCTAAGTTGCTCTTCCTCCACTTCACAAAATTGAATGACGTCGTCTACAAACAAAAGATGAAAAATTTTCACTTTCCTGCCCCTGCTATCTTGAATCTCAAAACCCCTCAACAAGCCTCCCGAGACTGCTTTGCCCGACATCCTGCTCAAAACCTCTATAATGATAGACAAGAAGGGGAATAGGGGATCCCCCGGTCTCAATCCTCTATAAGTGTGAAAAAAATCCCGTTGGAAACTCATTGACTAGGACTGAAAATGTCACTGTGGAAATACATGCCTGAATCCATCTTCTCCACTTCTCCATCCGAGTCATCACAAAAATGGAAAAACTCCAATTGAATTGATTCTAGGATTTTTCGATATCCAACTTGCACACCAATCCTTTCTCCCTGCTCTTCCTCCTTGAGTTAATGCATTCATTGGCAATCAAAGCAGGGTCTATGATCTGCCCCCCGCCACCCCACCCCACCCCACCCCACCCCACCCAACCCACCCACACACGCACACACACACGCAATCATTTTGGCTCGGATCACCTTCCTTAGATTCATTGAAAGAACTTTAGTCACTAGCTTATAAATATTTCCCACCGGCCTAAAGTCTTTGATGTGTTTTGCCCCGCCCTTCTTAGGAATCAATGCTATAAAAGACGTGTTGATGCTCCTCTCAAAAGCAGCTCTCATGGAAATAAGCAAAGAAAGCCTTGACGTCTTTCCTAACAACCTTCCAACAATGCTTGAAAAATGCCATAGAAAATTCATCTGCACTTGGGGCTTCGTCACCATCACAAGACTTCAAAACTGCAATTATCTCATTCTCCTCAAAATACCTTTTCAGCATAGAGTGGAGGATACTTCCACTGGTAAAGAACTGACCTCCAGTCCTTCCACATTCGGCCTCCATTGAGCACGATTCTGTGTACAAACTATGATAAAACCAAGCAGTCCCCTCCCGAACCTCCTCCACTTCTTGCAACCTCCTCTCATCAACAATCAACGAACTAATGTTGTTTTATTCTTTTGTGGGAATTAGCAACTTGACGGAAAACTTTGAGTCTCTGTCCCCTGCTTTCAACCAATAATACTCTAGATTTGTCTGCACGATATTTGCTCCATCTTTAATACCTTTCCCAACTCCCCTTTCGCCTCCCCCCCCCCCCCCCCCCCAAAAAAAAAGAGAGGAATTTTCCCTTTCATCTAGCCCTCCATCCTGCTCCCTGGCATCCAACTCCTGAATATTATTCAGAATCTTCTCCTTCAGCTGAACATTCCCAAATTCTTTCTTATTCCACTTCTTGAGATCCACTTTTAGAAGTTTGAGCTTTCGGCCAATACAAAACTGGGATCCCCACAAATGGAATAACTCTGCCACCAATCAGCCACCTTATCTATGAAACCCAGAACTTTCAGCCACATGTTCTCAAAACGGAACAGACTACTCCCCTACCTCACCTGCCACAAAAGAGGAAGATGATCAAACACTGGTTTGGGAAGACAAGTCTGATTAACACCAGGGAACTTCCCTTCCCAATTTGGTGAGATCAGAAAATGATCACTTCTGGACATTGCTGGGTCATCTCTATCACTCAGCCATGTGTATCTCCCACCTTCCAAAGGCAAATCCATCAAGCTATTGCGGTTTATAAAGCAAGAAAAGTCTCTCATTCCTCTAGTCATTCTCCCTCCTCTCCTATCGGACGGAAATCGAATTACATTGAAATCTCTCCCTATAATCCCGGGGTCACAGCAACTTCCTGCAACTCATCCCATAGCTGCCCTCTATCTGTCTCCATTGTAGGTTTAGGGTTTTATAAGGTTGAAGAAATGTTATAAGCTTTGGGGATAAAAGGTGGATAAATTGGCTTTATTTTAAAATTGATAGGTTACAGGATTTTCAGGAGAAAAAAATCTAAGAAAGTCTGGGCAGAATATATTTTAAAGTTTTAGATGTTAAATTAAAGACTAATGGGTAAGAGAATGATGGATTAGGGTTGATTAAGACTTTGTACTATAGAGTTTTGGGTTAGAAAAGGGGACAAAAACAGTGCTGTGAACAGTAACATGAGAATATTAGTTAAGAAGAAGAAGAAGAAGAAGAAGAAGAAGAGTTGAAAAGAAATCTAGGGCTCTCCTAGAATTCTCATTTTTCACCCTCAAAAGAGTTAAGCCACATCATACAAAATTTCAAATTCTCATAACTCAACTCTGTTGAAATAAAGAGATTACATAAATATTTATAGGCTGCTGGATTTCCCTACTCTTACTAGGAATATGAATCCAAAAATAGAAAATTAGGAAACTTTGACTAAAAAAGAATGTTATGGAAATCTAAAAATTACCAACTACATATGACTTCGAATACTTGAAAAAATAAAATTAAATATTACCAATAGCTTATTAATTTAAAATATACATAAATGAATATTTAAAGTAAACCTGAACCTTAATTTTACAAGGTCCAAATATTGGTCTGTAGAATTGCCAATTTTCCCTTTTTCTTAAATTCGAGAAAACTCATTCTCGAGTTTTGTAGTGTTGAAGTATGATAAACATGAGCAACAAACTTGCAGTGCTGGAGGCTTGAAAATTGGATTTGACTGTCCCTTTTGAAAGAAACAAAACATTACGAAGTAGTATCTTTTCCATTGTAACATTCAAAAGTTTCTGAAATTATGCAATCAATTATGGATACCACTTTTAGATCATTGACATCCTTAAATTGGTATGGAATAAGAAATTCAACCATATTCTCATCTTTTACTTTGACCTTTTCTGCTTTAACATCTTGATCATCATGTTCCTTCGCATTTTCTTCAAGTAGCACAACGGTCTCTACCTTTATTTCTTTCACCTCCCCTATGTCTTTAACTTCAATTGGATAAGACATTGAAATTGAAGTTGGACAAGAATTTTTTGATCAGTAAATTAAGATGTATAAACAAGGGTGCCCAAGAAGGGCATGTACAAGAAGAGGACCGACTTTACCGGAACTATAGCCTCAAGTCTCCCAAGAAATCCATTAGCATTTCTAGATACATAGGGGATTTTTCCCTAATCCAAAAGAAGTATTCAAAAAAGATTCTTTCATTTCCGATGGAGGAGATTCCACTCCGTCAAAAACTCTTTTGTTTCTTTCCCGCCAAAGGCACCAAACAAGGCAAATAGGGGCCATATTCCATGTTACTCTAAGCTCCTTTCTAATTCTGCTATATCTCCAATCCAAAAAAAGATGCTTCACTTTAGTCGGCATAACCTATCGTAAGCCAAGAATAGAAAATGACATGTTCCATACTTCCTGGGAAAACCTACAGTGAATAAGGAGGTGATCGACCGTCTCTTCCTCTTCTAAGCACAGAGGGCAATGACTAGGAAGGTAAAAGCCTCTCCTTTTGAGATTATGCTCCGTAAGGATAGTGCTCCAAGCCGCTTCCCCAGCAAAAAACACAGTTTTCGTGGGCACTTTTGAATTCCAAATTAACTTCTAAGGGAAAGAGATATCTTTTCCTCTCACAACCTCCTACAAAAAGATCAAATCGAAAAATTTCCGTCGCCACTTCCACTCCATTTTATCACATCCGGCTGACCCGATCTTAGCTCCACTTTGTTCAAAAGAGCCATCAACCCATCCACCTCCCCTAGCTCCTAGTCAAAGAAATTTCTCCTAAATCTCGGGCTCTAGACTTTCATTCCCTCAACTTCTTCAATGCAGTCCAAAACCAAGGCATTTTTGTTTTCAGTAATGATGAATAGATTGGGAAAGTTTACACACAAAACCCCATCCAGATGCCAAGAATTCGTCCAAAAACTCACCCTCACCCCGTCCCTTATATCAAACTTGATGCACGGGTTGAGGTATTCCTTTCCTCTCCTAATAGCTTTCCAAACTCCACCCTAGAACACCCATATTTGGAGGTAATGAGCAGAGTCATCACATCCCTAGAACACCAGCCTCCTTCCTCACACCCATATTTGGAGGTAATGACCTCTCTCCACAAAGCATGATCTTTAGTGGCAAAGCACCATAACCATTTACAAGGATCAAAATTTCGTTTCTTTTCCATCGAAACGGCCGAAATGTTTCCATTTCTCAAGGAACCGAAACGAAACATTAGTGGAATATCGAAATTCACATGTTTCCACGAAAACAATTTTGTTTCCGTGGAAACATACCGAAACTAGTGGAAACATACCGAATTAGAGGAAACATTTCTTTTGTATCAACAATAATTCTAGAAGTTAGTAAAAAATAATATCCATTTATTTTTCAAGGATTAAGACTCAAAATTACAAAAAGATATTTCTATTATTTTTCCTAAAATAATAGAAAAGTAGTAGGGAAAATAAAATGTAGAGAAACAACTATTTTAATACTAAGTTACTAATTATAATAGGTTTAAATCGCTATTTGTTTTACTTTTTATTTTATATATAACTCGTGTCAAATTATCTAATTCGTGGATATTACATAATATATATCTATTACGTCATTTATCATGAATATGATGTATATGCCTTAAACATGCACAAATATTCAATAAATACGTTTATTTGTATAAATAAATAAATTTTAAGTTATGTTTCCACATGTTTCTGATTTTTCTCCGTTTCCATTATGTTTCCGAAACATTTCCGAAACGTTTCCTTTTCCAGATAGACCGAAACTATACATCGAAACGATATTTTGATCCTTGACCATTTACCTAACAACGCTTGATTGAAGAGCTAAGATCTTTAATACCCAGGCTGCCATCTATGCAATCTACCACTGGAGCTTTAACATTATCCCAACCAACAAGGTGAATTTTCTCCCCCCCCCCCCCAAAAAAAACACACACACACAAGAAATCCCGCTGGATCTTGTCAGGTCTCCTGCGAACAGATGCCGTCATAGGAAAGATGGACTCATATTAAGTAGGGAGGTTTTCCAAAGTGCTGCGGATAAGAGTGATACACGGCCACCTTTTGACATGTATTGTTTCTTCCACCTTGCGAGCCTTCTTTGGAATCCCTCTATTACTGCATCCTAAATTCTTGTCAATTTGGAAGGCGCCCCCAAAGGTAAGACAAGGTACATGGAAGGAAGGCTCCTTACCCTGCACAGCCCAAATTCCAAGACAAACTCATCTGTCTTGCTCACTTCCCCTACAGGGATCAATTTAGTCTTGTTTAGATTCGCCTTCAAACCCGAAACTGTTTTAAAACAAATCAGAATACACCTCAAAGCACGGAGTTGCGATTCCTTTGCATCACAAAAACCAATAGTGTCGTCTGGGAAAGGAGATATCGGGTTCCCCTTGCCTTAGACCCTGGAAGACTGAAAGAAGCTGACAGGAGTACCATTAACTAACATTGAATATGAAACTGATGATATACAGGCTCAGATCCACTTCCTCCACTTCTCACCAAACCCCATTCTAGCCAACAAGTGAAGCAAAAAGTCCCAGCTTACATGGTCAAATGCTTTTTTGATATCCAACTTACAAATTAGCTCTTCCTTCCTTTGCTTTCTCCTTACATCCGCACATTGATTAGCAATCAAAACTGCATCCAGGATCTGCCTACCTCCCACAAAAGCATTTTGGCTCAAAGAAACAACTCTGCTCATTAACTCTCTCAACCTCAAAGCTAGCACCTTGGCTATAAACTTGTACAAGCTTCCTACTAAGCTAATTGGACGGTAGTCTTTTGTATTCTTGGCTCCCTCCTTCTTAGGGATCAATGCTATGAATGAAGCATTAAGACTTCTCTTAAAAGAGCAGGACTGATGAAACTTAGCAAACACCACCTTAACATTCCTCCTAATAATCTTCCAGCAATTCTTATAGAAGGCCATTGTAAAACTATCCGGGCTTGGAGCTTTATCCCCATCTCAAGATTTCAAGGCTGCAACTACCTTGTCTCCTCGGAGGCTTTTCCAAACTAACCGTCTCCCTTCTAGAATGGTGGAAAACTTTGGCGCATCCAGGCCTGGTCTCCACTCACAAGATTCCGAATATAAATTCTTATAGAACTCTACTATACACTCCTTCAAAGCTATACCTTCTTACCAAAAAGAGCCTCAAAAGTAGTTTTCATCAAAGCTAAGGATTCTAAAATTGATCCAACATGTTGTTCATTGGATTTACCTTGTCATTCAATTGAACAAAGCGTTCTTCATGAATTTACAATCTTGGGATAAAGCTTCTAACTTCGAATTTAATTCAATGTTTCTCACTGATTGATGTAGGACGACTTTAGGAAGTCTGCATAAAGTTTCCTGAGGACCAAAGGTTGGTTTTGTGATGGGTTTTGGTGGTAGAAAGCTTGTAGATTTAGGGTAAGCATAAGGTTGAAGAAATGTTATCAGCTTTGGGGATGAAAACTGGATAGAATTGGCTTAAAAATAGTTAGGTTGTAGGCTTTTCCCCAAAAAGAGTGTTAGAAATTCTGGACCACTAAGTATTTTAAGGTTTTAGGTGTTAAACTAAAGGTGAATGGGTAGGGAGATGGGTTAGAGTTAATTAAGACTTGGTATGGTAGAGTTTTGGGCTGAAAAAGGAACTAGAACAGTGCTGTTAATAGTAATACGAGAATAGTAGTTAGGAGAAGAGGAAAAAAAAGAAACCTAGGAATCTCTCTTAAAATTCTCACGTTTCATATTTTGAAGGGTTAAGCCACATCAGACAACACAATATCGAATTCTCATAGCTCAAGCTCTATTGAAATAAAAAGATTACATAGATATTTTTTAGTCTGCTGGACTTTCTTACTCTTAGTAGGACTATGATTCAAAAATAGAAAATTTGGGAAACTTTTACTAATGAAGAATATTCTAGGCTAGCTAACACTCCAAATAAAAATTGAATAACATTGTTTGACCAAAAATAAGACTCGTTAACCGCAATTACAGCCCATGTACAGTAAATATTGAAAGTACCAAAATACCCTTGACTCATAAAACTTGATAAAATATAAATAAATATGACCAGCAATGTAGTACCTTGAAATATACATAAATGGATATTCAAAATCAACTCAAAATTTAATTACACAAGATCCAAATACTGTTCTATGTAAAATTTCCGATCTGCCCTTTTATTTGTTAGTATGCTCCAAATTAGGATGGCATTCTTAACACTATTGAACCGAACCAGGCCTTGACAGATAGCCCATGGCTCTGGCGGGTCATTGATGCAGTTCTCTTTTCAAATTTATCAAGAGTATATGCGATGAGGTAAATGAAAGTGAAGTGAATTTAATAAATGCTCTGACGGTGAAAATGTTTTAAACTTTTTATTACGGAAATAGGTTTTCATACATGTCAATTTTTTATTATTTTATTTTCTTTCCTCACTCTTAGTTTTTAATTATTCATAATCTGACCAAAGACCTCATCATTTTAATTTTCCTCTGTCGCAACTTCCATGTTAACTTGTGATATTTGTTCATCATGGTAGGCTATGGAAACACTTCTGGAGATGCTAAAAAAGGATGGTCAAACTTCCGATGTCTTTATTCTTATGCAAACTATGAGGTACCTGATTGTTAATAATCAGCTTTTGTAGAAATATTGTTCAAGTCAAACTATACTCACTCATACATACAGTACATGTATATATGTATAGATATTTTTATTGATAATTGAATAGCTAAGTGATTTTAGGTGAGCTAATCTGTCTTGTTCTCTGCAAGATATAGATGGAAGAATCTGTGGGAGTACCATTTCTTCCTTTGGTGCATGACCTCGTCCTTTCTGCCTTTGTTTTTATTTACTTTTGAGGAAGACACAATGCTCTGTGTGGCTTCATGCTTTTCTAAGGAGGGTGGTATTGTTATCCAGGATTGTGAGTGCCTCTTAATGTAGATCTCTACAACTAGGATTTGGCGGCTTAAGCTTCACAGCCACTTATTTTTCCTGACCAAATATTGGGATTTATCTCTCAGCAAATCTTTTCTCTGCTAGGCCAGCCATATACAATAGATAGGTGAAGCCACATATCTACTGGTCCAAACATTTCAATAGCAAACAATAGATTAGGAGATTGGATCTAGATTCTAGAAGGCGCTTCCAGCGTTGCAGAATATTACATGTAGTGATAAGAATAAGGGGTTTTGGACCACGAGGATGGAATTCATCCTAGATTGAATTTGGAGTCATGGATAGATGACAGTAAATTGTTGATCATATAAGGACATGTTTTGAATAACCTAGACAATGTAGAAGAAGAAGGGAAAAAAAGACATGTTGCAAATGCTTATTGAAGGTTTGGTTTCTATTTACTTGTATTCTCTTTGTGCTTATAGAGATGAATGTGATTTTGTTGCCAAACATGTAATTTTGTATTATGCTGTTGGTATAATTATGGCATTGAAAATCGTGGTAGATCATATAAAGAATATATTTTTCATTGTTGGTAACGAAAAATGTAGCTAGTTGGACCTTTTAGAGCAATTATGTGAGAAAGCCATAAGCAATGATTTCTATTTTAGATTGTTAAGTGCAAAGGACAGAGTCAGACCCTAGAAAGAAAATGAGTGCAAAAGTTTGGAACATTGATGGTGATGAGTCCCTACAAGTATATGCTAGGAGGATAAGGGAAAGAAGTCATGTGGATCCAATGGAACTAGATCCGCCAAGGTAGTTTTTTTTTTTTTTTTTGTAACACATGGAAAGGGACACGCACACAACCTTAGAAGTCTTTACTTGAAACTCATTCTCTGAAAAGACGTTTTGAACGGAGATTACTTACCAAAAAAAAGAATTGATGGGAGATGGACAGAAGGCTATGAAGCATGCAACATCCTACCAATGCAGGACAAAGTTTTGTTCTTTTGAGCACCTGGAAAGGAACACACATACATGACCTTAGAGGTCTCAACCCACACTCATCCTCCAAAATGTTTAATACAGCTGAACTGACATGGTGTGCCACTCTTTGAACATAGCAAGAAATTTATATCCCTACTATTTGGAGTCGACTACATGAGTCATGTCTCACCATTCCACTCTATTTAATATTGTTCCCTCAGTTAGACCACACGTTGTCATATTTTTTTTACTATCTTTACCAAAGTTAATTTTGGTCGTACCTGCCCTTTAGCACGACTCTCAATATGCATCATGTCACTCTTTCTTACTGATGGATTTATTGGTATTCGTTGTGATGACTACACCACTTTAACCAGTTTTATCTTATTTTATTTCCAATAAGTTCTACTCATATCATATCACAAATATGTTTTTTTTTTTTAATTCTATCTTTTTTGGTCTTACCGCACATCCATCTCAACATCTCATTTCATTTTTAATTTAAGTTTTTCTTACTGATAAAAAAAACTGGATATTTAATTCTTTTTCCCCCCTCATATTTTCTTGTGGTATCTTAAGCTTTTTTGCTAATATGCTTCTTGTATGCTTGCTTTTTTAATTTGGGGAATTTAGTCAAAGGTCCTCAAATAAGTTGAAAATCTAAGTTAGGCTAAACAATTTTTTTAACCCCAAAAGTCTGTCACTTATTTCTGACTAAAATACCCCTCATTGTATAGTGGTTCCATAACCGAATAGACAACCGTGAATTAAGGGACCTTATTTTATTTTATTTTATCAAATTTCAAAATTCAATAACTTACGAATTATAAATTTATTTTTAATAAATTGAGATCTATCAAATAAGATCTATATTGCATATGAAATTCTGAAGAAAACAAATCGTTACAAAATAGTTAAATTTAACTGTTTCGTCTCTCTTTCTTTCTCGTTGAATCATTACATGATTTTTGAGGCCATTAAGCGCCATTGATCTTTGGATCTTGTTTGTGTCTTTTCTTTGGATCTTGTTTTAAATGAGAAGCTAAATTGTAGAGAATGGGGAAGGGAGAAAATAGAAAGATGAGAGTTTGATGTAGTTGAGGTGGTTTCCGATTGGTAGACATTGCTTTTGATCCATGGATTATCGGAATTAATCAACCAAGATTGTTGGTTTTGTGGGTCAGTGTTATTAGTGAGATCTGAAGAAGAACATTAGATGGTGGTTGTCACAGTGGCCGCCGGCTGTGATGGTAGAGAAGGTTCAGCGCCGATGGTTTCCTGATGATGAACAATACATGTCGATGGCGGTATGAACGATGGTGACTTGGGCATTTAGATTTTGTTGTGGATAGTTGTCTAGTCAATTGATGTTCATGGAATTGGCAAAAATGAGGAGTCACTAGGAATAATTGTCTCCTGGTGGACCAATCTCAAATGGAGTGTCTGTGGCTTGATTGTTGTCAATGGTGGCGGTGATAATTGTGAGGCGAACTAGCGGAGGAGGTCCACCAGATCGGTGTGTCAAGGCCGATCAACGAGAGAGAACCATCCATGGGTCAGATCTGTTGAAGATTGTGAGAATTGATGGTGACGATTGACAACTGGCGATGGCTATGGTGACAATCGATGACTGATGATGGTGAGATTGAGGCAACTTCTGGTGATTGATGAACAAATGGTTGCTCCCATAGAGTGAATATGCAGTGGTGGCGCTGGTTTTGATCAACGGTAGCAGTGATCTCCATTGGGTGAATATGAATATTACATTGGGACTAAAATAGTCATATAAGAAAATAAATATGTGCCAGCTAATCAACCCAAGGACTTGGAACTCAAAAAAACACGTGTGAATGGACTTTTGATAGAAAAGTTTTAGGCAATGTACCCACACTCCTATAAAGTCTATGTAAGAGACTTGTTACCAATTATCCCTTAAATTTTTTAGTGTGGTTCAGTTGTCAATATTTATTTGCAGAACTATCTTCTTTACATTAAACATGCTTTAAATGCCAAGTTGATCTGTTGCGATAATTGTCTCTCATAGCAGTTAATCTGGCACTTTCACTTTTCGTAGACTGAAATGAACTTGTACTGTCTAACTACCATTTTGCAGGTGCTATTTACATTCAGGTGACATTGGTCGGGGTCGTCAAATTTTTGAAGACTACATGAATTCAAGGAAGATGCCTATGGTGGAACTTTTTGTGGTGAGTTTTATAACTCAGTATCTAATCTGATAGGCCAGCAAACTATTCATCACCGAAGGTCAACATTTCTTAGTATTTTATAACTGCTATCAAAATGCTGATTCTTTGCACTGTATCTGGGAAAATTTGTGGATTCAATCAGCTCTTTCTTACTAGTAATGTGCTGACTCAGAGCTAGTTTAAAAGCCAAATTTTGTTTTTAAGATTACAGATCCTGAAGTTTTCCTGCTTTATCAATGTCTTCCATCCACCCTTTTTTTCCCATCACTCCGTTATGTAAAAAGATTAATAGACGGTTGTTAAAGAACCACCACCAATCTGGAAGTGGCCATTTCCTTCAATCCCTAAATATAATTTTTTAACAGCTTTAAAGTCTATGTGCTGAGCGCATGTGTTGTTCCTCACCTAATTTTTTTTTTCCTAAAAAAACTTATTTTATTATTTTGTAGTAGATTGGACATTTTTGCCATTTAAAATGTTAGATTTTGTGTTGTCTGATGTGGCACAATATTGATTATTTGTCATATGGACTTCAAAACTTGTGGCTGTAGACACTTATTGAGGGAGCCATGGTTGGGTATACTTCTGAGGGGATGAAACTTGCTGAAGAAACGCTGGTATGTTTGGTTTTCCCTGTTTTGGAATTGGCTGCTTGATATTTTAATTATATTTGTGATCTTCACACTCAAATGTATGGTTTCCCTGGCCTTATCCAGTTAAATATGAACTCTAGGGGCTTTTTCTTGAGCCCCAGAATGGGAAATGATCTCCTCCTGGCAGCCTCAGGTGAAAAGGTAAGCAAATAGTGCCTCTAGACACGGGGAAAAAGAGAGAGAAGAAAAGCATTAATTTTTCCTGATCTTATCCCTGTTATTTTGGTCAGTCAAAGATTTCCACATTTCCTTGCAGGAGGGTGGATATACCATCGCCAATACGATATGGGACCTGATGCAAACTCGTAAGATTACCCCTTCACTTCCTGCAGTTGAAGCATATTACAATGGCTTAAAAGTGAGTCTCCTTACTTTAACAATTCACTATAATGATATCTTAATCTTTTTAGTTTTCATATTAAGAAACTTCAGTTCAATCATTTGTTTCCGCTGGAGTCTTAAGATATAATAGGCAGGTGGACCTCAATTTCTTTTGATGTTTATTAGGAGATCGTAAGTGTTAAATAGAGGCTGAAGAGGAATTTAGTTGAAAGCATATTCAAAAAACTTCATTTAGAATTCACATTTTTCCCTAATTGTACATGAGGGACCCACAATAAGCCCAAACGAGTGTTGAGTTGAACCCTCACTCGGGGGTGAGGCCCTAGCCTGGCATACTATAGCCTGGAGATGCTATTCTGGGTATAAGCAACAGAAGTCTTTATGGAATCCTTACAAGTTAGAAACTTATTTGTGAATCATCTGGAAGAAAACTCATTTAGTATTCTTTGAAGCTCATGTGGTTTAACAAATTCTATGCCTCCTCTCTCACAAATCTATTGAAATTATTGAAATCATTTTCGTATCTTTTAAATGGTTGTCACTTTTATTATTATTTTTGTATATTAGTTTCATACCATTTCTTTTCCTTTTCCTTTTATTACTTTTTTGACTTCCAGAAGCGCGAAATACCTGAAGATGATCCTCGATTGTTATTAGTCTCTCGCACTTTAGACAATCTGCGCCTAAGAATGCCTGGTGCTGGGCGAGTATAGTAGGAAGATGAAGCAAATTTGCACAATGGTTTTCTATTTGGTGGGCACCCTATCTTGTTGCTGTTTCAAAGGGAATATTGAAGCAATACTTGCCTCGTTCGTAAATTTGTGTTAGTGGAATATGCATTGTATTGGAGATGTTAGATGGGTTAGCAAAGCATTGTTGAGGGTGGGTCGCAATGTGACCAAAAGTTTTGCTACTAGCTAGAGGAATGTACGTTCTTTATGCTGTTGTGCAGGGTTGCCTCTAAATCACCATTTTTAGTTTTTTATTTATTTATCGACGGATACTTCCCAATATTGGGTCCATGGGTGCGTGGTTGTCATAGCAGACTCTGGATATGCATGCTATCATAAACTTCAGCTTTAGTTTCTTAAATTTTAATTTTATTCTATATATTTATTTATATCGGAACTGGGTTTTAAATTTAGTCTAACAAGTTAATCTTATGGGATGGTGTGCTTTTGACCATTGTACATGGTCACCAGGCATGCTTTTGAGATGTTATTTCTGTGTTTGATGCTGATATACTTCATTCGGCACACGAAATTCACGGTTAGGATGATGTGCTGCCACCTTGTACTATTTTTTTTACCTGGCATGCTTTTGAGCCTGTTAGTTCTGTGTTGGATGCTGATGTACTTCATTCGGCACACCTGCCACCTTGTACCATTTTTTCACCTGGCATGTTCTCGAGCTGTTAGTTGTGTGTTTTATGCTGATATATTTCCTTTGGAATGCACAAAATTCACGGCTAGAATCAGGTTGGTGGTGGAGGTGAGACCGTTAAGAGGTTCCCACACACCTGAGCGTGGATTGAAAACCTCAGCCCAAGGAACATTTGTTCATTATTCTGGATTTCATCAAATATACACTGCATTTTGTTCATCATTCTAAATACTAAAAACACGCACACTTGGCATGAGGTGAAGCTGCCATCAGTCTACTAAAAGAATTCCAAGAGAACACGTGCACACTTCAAACACACACACCCCCCGGGGGGGGGGGGGGGGGGAGGAAGAGAGAGAGAGAGAGAGAGGGCAACGTACAGGCAGCAATCGAATCAGCCAAGGGGACCATTTGTTCATTATTCTGCATTCCATCAAATGCAACACAACATTTGTTCATCATTCTAAATAGTGTAAACACGCACACAACTTGGCGTGAAGTCAGTCTAATTGAAATCTAAGAGAACTCACAAGTGCACACTTAAGAGAGAGAGAGAGAGAGAGAGAGAGAGAGAGAGAGAGGAATGTACAGGCAGCAATCAAATAAATCAGCTAAATTGTAATACAAGCACCACTACCAGGCAACCTTCAGGTACTCACTCACATGACAAATGCAATCCCATAGTTGAATTATACTTGCTGAACCATAAAGTATAATTGAATATGTTGTGGGGCAAACTGAAATTTGATATGTACATTCATGTTCTCCAGTAGTTGTATGATAGTTGAAAGACCAGTGTCTCGAGATGATGAGCGAAGCAGAAATAAAATGCTAAAAAAGATGGGATACAGAATAAACATGCGGTCTCCATTGCAATCAGCCACAACATCCACCTCTTTGAGCAATCGTTCCATCTCTAGCCCCTGATGGTCCTTGGGGACGCCCATACCCAACCTTGATTCCAGATGACTGCAGTTGTTACCAAAACATAGTCAGACCCTGATTTTCCCATACACGTAAAACTCATGTCCTATGCTAACAATGAACCCAACAAAACAGCCCTAACCATCCATTATCCAACGTAATTTCTGTGCCAGTGCTTCCTTGCCTGGTTAAAATCTCTCTAACAACATGGCTAAAGAACATAAATCAGATTAAAGATGGCTGGATCATCGGCTTAGTCAATTTTAGCAAGACGGACGGGAACAATGGATTGTTTGCCATACAATGCATGCACAAGCAATAAACGGAACTTTTCAATTTATGTTTCTATAGCATATGGTGCCACTACAACTCGGTCACTAAGCAATTTACCTCGTTGGATACATCAAATACACCTTCCTGGATCTTCTGAAGTATCTTTGCAGCAGTCTTTATAAAGGCCTGTCAGAGATTATATTATATTAGTTTAAACATCAAATTAAATATGGATTGAAAGCTTGGTTTGACTTTGGTTAAGTTATATCACCTCCTCAACATTTTGGGCTGTTCTTGCAGATGCCTCCAAGAATAAAAGACCATTTTCCTTGGCAAACTGCTCCCCTTCCTCTTTGCTGACAGCTCTTCTGTGGGAAAGATCAGACTTGTTCCCTATGAGCATGATCGTCATGTTGGGGCTTGCATGCTGCCGAGCATCTTCGAGCCAGCTTGCTAAATGATTAAATGTCTCTCTCCTGGATCAGAGAACATCTTTGTGGTTCAAGTCAACCACACTCCAAATTGTACAAGAACAGGTAACCATAGTGAAGAGAAATAGAACATAAAGGATATAATTGTGGGAAAACCTTCAGACTGTAGGAACATAATCAGGTGTGCTCATGTCCAGAACAATGAAAATTTCAGGAATCTACCCATGCAAGAACTCATGGTAATCATATGAAGCGTTATCTGGGATTTTGATCTTACATTTGAATTACCTCATGCAACAAAAGATCTAAATAGGAAGTGTAACCATGCAAGTACTCATGTTGATCATACGGAGATTTGATCTTGTAGTGAATCCAAAAAGAATCAAAGACTTAAAATAACCTCATGCAACGAAAGATCTAAAATAGGTAGTGTAACCCAGCATCGTCTACTCAAATAAGTATGTGCAGTGATGAAGGTGATGAACTGATGACCAACACATTGCGTCATCTTGTCCACCCAAGGAAGGTTCTTCTTGGATAAACGGTCAGTTGTAAACCCCAACTTTGAATAATCCCATTAAGTTGTCACCTAACCCTTTCCCGGACTCCCAATTTCCTCCATTACCATCCTCGATGTCCGCCCTAAATCAAAACACCTCTCCAGTGGGTGATGTATCAGGTTTACTCCGCACAACCATTTACTCACTTCCATCCCCAACCCCCTATGCCAAGATATTTGCCAATGATGCTGAGGAAACCCACAGACCGACTTCATCAAGTGCAAGCAATATGATTAATCCATCAGACACAAATGAATTCAACCATCTTTCCTCCAATGTTGATTGCCAAGGAGTTGGAGGTGAGCTTCTGAGTGCCTCCTTGAATGCAGTCAGCACTGAATCACCTCAGAGATTGTAGATGTTAAGCACAGCTCCTTAGAATCTAGGGCTAAATCTTTTAGTCAGATTACTCTGTTTAATAAGTTTACTACAAAGTTGTTCTCTGGAATTGCAGGGAGCTGGTGGAAAATGTTCATGAGGAATCTTGGGGAATTGATAAGGGACCTGGTGGTAAATGTTCTTTTCCTCTTTTGAGACATTGAAAGCTGGTAAATGGAGAATATGAAGAACAAGAAGGGATACAGTGAAGACAACATCCCCTGGGCTTGTTTTTTTTGCCAGTCATCTGGATGTTATGGTGCTGGCGGAATAGAAGTGTATCTGATACTAGCCTCTCCATGCCTGATGATCCAGGCACAGTTATCTCAATTAAAAAGCATGGGAGGTTCACATGGAAGTAGGTAAGTCCCTAGGGAAGAAGCTTAAGCAAAAGATTTAATTGGCTGGAAATACCATCCTAGCAATTGGCTTAAGCTAAACACAAATGACAATTCTAAAGGCAACCTGAACATACTGAAGCAAAACTAGCATGGGGCTCTCAAGGGCTGATAGTAGTTGATGGGTGGTTAAATCTTCCATGAATATCAACTTTTGTACAGCCTACATTGCTGAGTTATGGGCAATGTTCCAAGGCATCGAGTTAGCATGGGAAGAAGTCCGTATGAGAATACTTCTAAAAAATGTTTCCTCAGGTGTAGTTGCAAGTATGAGTTCCCATCCCTTTTATGTGAACCCCAACAGGAACCTCGTTGATGTCTGTGGAGAGTTGAACAGGAGCTGAGATTGCAGAATCAACATCATCCCTGGAGAAGCCAACTCTTACGCTAACTGGCTAGCTGTTAGACCCTTTTACACTTGACACGGCGGCATGGGGCATGGGGAGGCATGTCCTGCCTTGGTGGCATTGGCATAGGCATGAGGAATGCTAAGTCATTGGAATCACATTCAAGAGTGGAATGGGATTCGTGAGCAGAATGGCATTCAGTGTTGGAATGTCTTTCCAGAGATGGGATATCTCAAAAATATTCTAAGTATTGGAGGGATACTTAGACGTTTAAGAGTTGGTGCAGCCGGTGGCTTGTGAACAGTTTGGTGCATGGCTGCCTTTGGCAAGGCAGATGCACACAGGGGGAAGAACTGATGTTGCAAGTGATTGTATGCACTCCTGTCAGGTGGACAAATTATCATTTGACATATATAGGGGGGAGTACCTCCTCAAAGCGCCCATGGGCGAGTGGCCTATGCGGCTAAGGAAGACCAAGGCATGAGGGGCACGGCTTGGCAACGAGGGCTAAGACGGAAGCTTGGGTTGGGTCAAGTGGTGCGTGGGTGCAAGACTGACAGCATACGGCCGTGTCCTTGAGTGTGGGCTCGGGGCTGGCAGTTGTGGCGCAAGGCAGTTGCAGAGCAGTTGCGCGGGGCAGTTGCTGGGCGCAAGGCAGTTGCGCAAGGCAGTTGCTGAGCAGTTGCGCAGGGCAGTTGCTGGGCGCAAGGCAGTTGCTGAGCAGTTGCGCAGAGCAGTTGCTGGGCGCAAGGCGGTTGCACAAGGCAGTTGCGGGGCAGTTGCTGGGCGCAAGGCAGTTGCGGCGCAGGGCAGTTGCGCAAGGCAGTTGCGGGGCAGTTGCTGGGCGCAGGGCAGTTGCGGGCTGACAGAGGGCGCAAGGCAACTGCCTGCTATGCTGGCATGATCCAATGGCTCACATTGTGTGCGACAATGGATGCATGGATCCTCACAGGTGGCACGCTGATCCAAGGGCCCCTATTGTGTGCGGCAAAGTGAGGCACGGATCCTCACAGGCGGCGCGTATCCAAGGCTTCAGATAAGCCCTAGCAGTTGGGGCGCAACTGCACAGCACAGGTGGCAGCCTGTGACAAACCCTAGCAGTTGGGGGCAACTGCATGCCATGTGCATGTCACATGGAGCGGTTGAGATCTCTGCCTATATAAAGGGGGCAAGGTCTCTTGTATTAGACACAGAAGTGTATAGAGAGAGTTATACACAGAGGTGTGGACGAATCTGTGAAGGAGAGTCTATTTTTGTAGCCTTTGGGCAGAGTCCTTTGTATTCATATGAGTATATAGTGAATAAAAGGTTGGGAAGAGTTTCCTGTAAATGCTTTGTTCTGTGTGTGTGTCTCAATTCGTGTTTGGCATTCCATTGTGCAGACCCTACGGTGTTGGAATCCTATTCTAGGGATTCAGCATTCCTTTGGGTGTGGTGTGATTGGCTGGTCAAGACAGTGGTCTTGGCGCCGCACAGGCGGAAAAAATTTGGCGTAGAATTTGACCCTGTGACACTAGCCACTCATGAATTACAATCTAATATCTCAATCTCTTAAACCAAAAAGTGTATTGTCCCAATTTTTTTTTCCAATTAATTAATATTAATAATTGGGAATTAGGTGATTAAATGATAATTGATGATAATTAATGACAACTAACGTGGTGAATCAGTTGAACTTGACATACTTGGTATTTTACCCAAGTGTTGAAAACTTTGCCGTCGTAACAAAGCCACATGATGCTGGGACCCGGAATTGTAAATGATAAAATTGAAAAGTATTAAAAACATGTTTGGATGACATGGAGACTAATTAATGGAAATTAAAAGCCCTGGGATGAGGTTGGGTTAACTTGGTTAGGAAAAGTGAAATTTGGTAAAACCAGAGGGTAACTTAATATAAAGAGAAGAAAGGAGCCTAGAGGAGACCCGAACGCCTCCCATTCTCTTCCTCCCTCATCTCATTTCTCTCTTTTCCTTCTCTTTCCCTCTTGATTTCTTTGGCAAATGGTGGCTAAGAATTGGGGATTTTGCGAAAGGAAAGTTCTACACACCATCTACTAGCACAGGGCAGTTGGAAATCAAGCCTGGAATGGATCTCAAAAGCTAGGGTTTCAATTTCTATAACTAAGAGTTAGGGGTTTATGCTGTTAATGTTAATTTGGGGCGTCTTCATGCATCTATCTTGATTTACATCATGAATATCGTACTTGAGTAGGAAATGTATGGTAAACCCTTGTTAAATACGGACACTCTATTTTGACTTGCGTGTCCATGTCAGACACTTTCAAAACATGTGTCGGAAACACGAAACGAGTGTCCAAAATTTTAATTTTTCAGAATTATGGGCATGTTAGTACACATTTAGAGTCTTTAGACACGTTTTCTTTTTTTAATTTTTTCCTCCTTTTCTTCTCTATTTTTTTCGGTTTATATATATACATATGTGAGTTCTATGTAGTAGTTAGTAAATTTGTTTTGGAATTTAATCGTGGATGTTAATGATTAAAGGAAGAAGTTCTTAAATATTTATTTAATGACTTTATTATTTTAATAGTATTTTTGTGATTTATGTGTTTTTACACAAATTTTAATTGAAATAATGTTATGTTTTTATTATATGGTCATGTAAAAAATATTTTATATGTATATATATATATATATATATATATATATTCAACGTGCGTCTTCAGGCATCTATATGTTGTTGTAATATGCTAGGCATGGGAGATATATAATGGAGTGTATGTACAAACAAGGCATGTCACTTCACAACACTCACACATGCCACCATACCATTATGAGCTTTTGTAGTATTTACTTCTAGTGGGCTTTGCTCAAAACACCCCCCCCCCCCCCACCCAAAACAACAAAACCACATAGGTTTTGCATGTGAAGATTGAACATAGGGAATGAAGACTTGCCCATGTACTTGAAGGATTATTTTCATACCCATTGTACCCTCTATGTCTTGGAAAGATGTAAATGCAAAACCATCTTTTGATTTGGGAATTGTACATTTTGAGAACTTGAAAACAAGGAATGGGAATTATTCTTTTGTTAAGTAACAATGCTTATTAGTTTGGGAAAGAATGCATGTAGACTTGTGAATGAATTACTTACACTTGAAACTCAAAGCTTATGTCTTGCCTTGTGTAATATGTAGACTTATGTATTACTAACATTAGTATATAATTGGAGGATATTTTTGGATGGAATTTAATGTCATTTGAAGTTAGGAACACTTTTGGCAAGAATATGTAACAATGGAATGTGTAAAAAGAAATGGACATAATGTATAACACAAGGGAAGGATGAGAAAATGCAATCTGTCTGAGTTTTTCCCCAGGTGAACCGGCCATCTGGTCATGGTGAATTGGCCTTCGGTTGAAGGCTCATTTGCAGCAGGTCATGGTACATTGAACTGGCCATCCAATCCCGCCAAACCGGCCAGCCGGTGGTCTATTTCTCTCCCTTCTTTGTTTATTTGTTTTAAGTTCCTTTCCCCTATTTTTCAAAGGTACTTATCTCAATTATTAACAAGGGGACTTAAAGGAGATTTACTAGATTCATTGTCTAATGGACCTTAATGATTTGCTAATTTTGAATCCCATGAAATGAACCTTGAAACTTGATTTTAACCAAGTCAAGTGAGTTAAACCATTGTGTGCATACAACTAGAAATGTGTGTGTGTTAAACTTGAATAAATTTAAATGGTGAAGTCCATGAGCATTTTTAAAGAGTTTAGGCAAAGGTTCTAAAGAAACCATTTTGGTAATGAACACCCATCACTATGTAAAATATAGAATTGGAAAAAGGAATGGTGCGAGAAACTAGTTTAATTACATGGATTATAATGATGAAACTGAGAAAATGATACGAATTAAATAATCCCAGTGATCATAATTTACTTAAGATGAACAACCCTGATGTGTAAGCTTGATAGAACTAAATGAAGGGAATTGACAACTGCATGAGAAGTGAATTGATTTCTCCTCTAAATGGACTCCTAACGCTTATGTAACTAGGGAAATCCTCAGGTAGGTAGGTAAAGTCATTGTGGTCTAAGCAAGCACAATGAAATCAATGAGTTAATGCCTTAAACTTACCTTAATGGGTTCACCCATGGGTCTTTGGGACTTGGGGCATGACAAAAAATAACTTATATTTGTGGTTTTTTTGTGTTA
The DNA here is from genome assembly GCA_008638375.1 of Nyssa sinensis. Classification (NCBI taxonomy): domain Eukaryota; kingdom Viridiplantae; phylum Streptophyta; class Magnoliopsida; order Cornales; family Nyssaceae; genus Nyssa; species Nyssa sinensis. Next base: position 61,885,170 of record CM018032.1, read on the forward strand.
TTTTCTCTCTTTTTTTCTGGTTGGGTTTTGGTGTTTTTTGGGGGGGGGGGGGGGGGGGGGGGGGGGGGGGGTGATGTAATGGTTTGCTATGTGGGAATGTCAGTTAAGCAAATTGAACCATTTCCGAATCTCATAGGAGCCCGGTCCAAAGTTGAGAAATTTAAACTGCATCACTTGGGATCATATCAACACAATTCATTCTTCAGTTAAGTAACAAAATGTGCACACACACTTGTGCTCGTGAACACGCATGCAAATATGTGCCTGCGTGGTTAGGCTGGCCTTCTCTCTTTCTTTTTCTTTTGTGTGTGTGGGGTTTTTTTTTTTTGGGGGGGGGTGGGGGGGGGGGGGGGGGGGGGGAATCTTCTGCTTACCTGGTTATGTCATAAACCAGAAGTGCCCCTGCTGCTCCTCTGTAATATGATCTGGTGATGGATCTGAAGGATTCTTGACCAGCCTGAAACAAAGTCAAGACTCTTGGCATAAAACACATCATAGAACACATTGATATGTATACAACCATACTAATATTTGGTGCAATTAGCACAATGAAAAGTCAGGAGCTACAAACTAGATAGTAAAATGAGCAGGAGTGTTAAGAGCTTAATAGTTAAAATACATGTTAGCTCATTCCCAAACAGTTTAAGCTTTTTGAGTAATGAGTTACTTAACAAGCACATCCCAAGATAATGTAAAAATTGGAAAATAGCATGCTCCACATATCTTTTGCAATGGAATGACGAAGAAGATGATCCGTATCTTTTCCTATTCTTTTTGCACATATAACACCAATTTGGTAGCACCAAATCTTGCCTCCTTAAAAGTATCCATAGTTAACATGGCCTCTGAAGCAACAATCAACACAGAGAAACTTTGGAGAACACTCTGACCCTCGAAATGCCTTTCCAAATCAGGACAATTCCCTCTACCTAGCACCCGATAGAATGATTTTATCCAAACCTCCCTGACTTATCTTGATTTCAATGAAAAACATCCAACCTCTCCATGCACATTGAAAAACCATATAGAGTCTCAAAAGAAGTCTCCACCGACTCCAATCCTCAAGCCTAAAAGGCCCTAAAGAAATGAGGCTCCCAAGATACTCCCTCTTCATGAATCGAACATAATCTAAAATAAGAGCTTTCATTCAGGTGCAGTATGAAAGAATCTAGCGTACCTATCTCCCTCTTTAAGCTATAAAGCTCGGGATTTTTGTCCCCAACTAATCTCCTTTACAAGGACAATTATTCCTATGTCTGCCTTCTTCTCCTTTCCTAATAATCTCCTCAACTGATCTTCCCCCTCTTTGGCATCCAACTTCTTAATATCCTCCTCCACCCCCTTCCAAATCTACATACAAATTTTCAAACTCCTTTTTATTCTAGAATTTCAAATACCACTTCAACAAATTCAATTTCTAGCCTAAACAAAACTAGAAGAGCTAGATACATTATACCCATTCCACCACCCCTTAACGAGATCAATAAAACCTGGTACTTTCAAACATATGTTCTCAAAACAGAATGGTCCCTTCCCACTATGAATCCCCTAGCTATCAAGCATAATAGTCACATACTTAGAAACTAGTCTCAGAAGAACAATCTGGGACATTAGATAAGTTTTTCTCTCACTTTGTTGAAATTAAGAGTTTTTCAATCCACGACATCAAAGGATTAACCGTATTATTCATCCACGTGATCCTTCTGAAGGAAGATTCAACAATTTATCAGCCAAACATACATATATATATATATATATATATAATCATTAATGGCTGCAATAATCCCATCACTCCCCAACCTTTCCTAGGATAACATGGACACATTAAAGTCTCATCCAATACCCCAAGGATGGTTCCACCTACCGTTGGCCTCCAATAAATCCTACCAAGGCTCCAAAGTCCTCGTCTAAAGAGCTAAACCATATGTTCCTAAAGAAAACCCAAATAAACCCACCATCAATGTTTGAGAATAAGCATATTGTAGAGTGAGTCCCCAACCTCTCATCCACTTGGTCAACAATCCCTTTATCCCACATTAAGAGAATCCCTAAATTTCCCGATTCACACCTTTAAAAAAAAACAAACCTACCTCCCTAAACACTTTGATCAATTTATTTTGAGACCTATTCCACATTACTTTCTCAAAGACAATCTGTTCCGTGTTAGTTCCTTGAAGACAAACAAAAACCGCTTTCAAACCTTCAAAATTGATTTAGTCACCTTTCTTTTGTTCTTGCTCATAGCTTTGTTGCCATTATTTCTTTGACTAAAGCTGCAACTATCAAACCCACTTCCCAAACACTCTCGGTACAACATGTGAATACTAGATGAGTACTGCATAAGGCTTCATTCCTTTCTGCCATTGATCTCCAAAGCTCTTTGAAGTGACAATTCACATAAGCCCATTGTGGTGCTTTGTCTAATTCTTGGCCCCTCTTTGTGAGAAGTTGCTTTCCCTTTCTCTTTGCTTCCATCATTGGGCTGGTTTTCACTTAAGCTTGCATAGTTTCCAGGCTCCTGATCTGTTGGGAAAATCCATCTTCCTTTGGAGATTTTTATCGAATTAAAATCCTTGGAGATAGAGCCTTGCCCATTGAAAATGGCAGCCATTCATTGCGCCTTCATCCAATTTAACGAAACCCCCCACAACTATTTCCAATCACCATGAAGACTGATACATCCCAGAAGTGAATTGGAAGGCCAATCAACTTGAATCTAAAATTGGGTCTCTGGTTCCCCAATCTTGGTACACCACTCAGTGGTACCCACTGATCAAGTCGAACCACCTCCCTCTGAAGCTTTCAAGGCCCCTCATGCAACACTAATTTCGCTTCCAAATACAATATTGCCATTTTGCTTTTAAATCATACAAGGATAACCCCAAAACTCTGATACTTTTCAGCGCAATATCAATAGCCAACGTAAGAAATGTAAAGATGAACAATCTAACACAAATCTCACTTTTTTTTTGATAGGTAACGAAAAAATGTATTATAAATAAACATGCCAAAAGGGACGCAACCCATGTACAAAAAACAGGAGCGCTACCAACAATCCTCAATACAATAGCCAACGTAAGAAAGGTAAAGATGAACAATCTAACACAAATCTCACTTTTTTTTTTGATAGGTAACGAAAAAATGTATTATAAATAAACATGCCAAAAGGGACGCAACCCATGTACAAAAAACAGGAGCGCTACCAACAATCCTCAATACAATTAAGCTCTCCCATTAAATCAGGAAAAAAAAAATACAGAAAAATGAGATATTTCACCATAATCCAAAAACAAAAAGTATCTAAAATCCTTTTCTTCAACTTATGCGAAGGTATATCATTTCTATATACAACATACAAGAGTCCCTCACCAGAACATATTCTCCACTTGAGCATTCCCATGATCAAACAACACGAGAGAGAAAAGGAAAAGAAACTCAACTTTTGTTATTTAAAATGCAACAAAACAACACTAAACAATAAGGTAAGTAATTCTAGGAAACAATATGTTTGAAATTCTAATGAGTGAGGTGAGCGGATTGAACAAATAGGATCAACTTGGTAATTTCAAATCCTCAGAGGTAACGGCATTTGGAAAAGAAGGGACCAATATCAATACAATTTACATGTTGTAAAAATGGCAAATCTTTATTATTGCATGCATTGGAATTCATGGGAATTGCACAAACCCAACCACAGACGTGAAATTCTCTCACCTAACACTTCCTACCAATATCTCAAAGTTTGGGCCCAAATAAACTTTATAACACATGAATATATATAGTCTTAAATTTGTGTCCAAAATGCATAAATGGTTACTGATTGACCAGAGGTCATTTCTTACAGATCCTAATGCAGTTTCTGAAGTGGTTGGAGGAAAAGAGCGTACTTGAAACTTGAAATGTATATAACTTTGGTTGGTATTCCAATATTTGATCTGACGTCTTCGCTGTAACAAGCATTCATTTAAATTTTATTTTTTTCCTTTTACTATTGTTGGAGCTAGCATGTGAATTTCGTGAGAATGAAGATTAAAATTAGAAGACTGAAAAATAGTTAAAAATTCAAATAAAAAAGATCACAAACTTAAGTAAGGCCGGAGCTAAAAGAGGATGAGTATAAATTTTAGGGCTGTTCAGCCAAAGGTACATAAAAAGTAACAAAATTATCAACAAGTTCAAGTTCAAACTTAATTACCAACCACGTTCACAATCTTTTATTGGACAAAAATGTCCCTTTAGTGTTTTTTTTAAGAAAATAATGAAGTTGGATGTTCGATACTTCTAGCCAATCTTCAAGAAGACGTTTTAAAATTTTAAAATTCAATAACTCAAAATATATAAATCTATTTTCAATATAATTTAAATATTTGTACTCTAAAAATCGAGATCTATAAAACAAGATCCATATGTAATATAAAATTTGAAGAACAAAAATTGCTTCTCAAACTGTGAAATTTCACATTTATAAAGAAGGTAATGAAATTTTCATTGTCACTATGAGTTTAATGCTTGTTACCACTTTTATTTATTTTTTTGAGTTGTATTTTGGATGTCAAAAAAAGTATTTTAAAGTAGTAAAAATTACAACAAAAAAAAAATCAGTTTAAACATAAAAGCAGTGAGTGTGAAATTTTACAAATAAACACACTCTAACACAAATTATAATTGGAAGAAGGGACTTAGATTGCAAGGAAGTTGACAAGATGGGTCTCACTACTAAAAAAAAAAGTGAAAAAGAATCAGTGAGAGAGTGAATGAGACAAAGAAGTGTAAAATTTCACACTTTTTAATAAAAAAAACTTCTTCCCAGCGAAAGGTAATATTTTACACTTTCAAAATTCTCAAAATTATCAGTTTTATTGAGCTTTTGGCTACATGTTAGATGCTTAAAACTAAATTTCAAAGTAATGGGAATTTGTCCATGAAAAAAATTAGTATTTAAAATACCAAAAGTCCATGAAAAAACCTACTTTTTGTCCATAAAATATCAAAAGTCTAGCGAAAGGTAAAATTTTACACTCCACGAATCGTATCTTAAATTAATGATAACTCTACTTTTTGTCCATAAAAAAACCAACAAAAGAAAAAAGGAAGACGGTTTCACAGTAGTAAATGATGATGTTCACTTTGAATGACAAAAATCTCACATCTATGTAACTCTAGGAATAAATTATGTTGCGTGCATAACATAGATATGGAATTTCGGAACTTACACTTAAATTTGAAAGAAGACAAGTATTGTATTTTGTCATGATGGACTAGAAAGCTATATCACTTCAATGATGAATGAAGATCACTTTAATCACAGATCTGCGAATTGGTTGTGGTATGACAGTTGTTTGATACAGATAAAAATTGAGAATGGGGATGGGATTTGTGGATGATGGTTTTGTGTGATGGCAGTCCAGCGACTACACACGGTGGTGTTCGCCAAGTGGGTGGTGGCGTTAGGCAGTTATTCCGGTAGCGGCAGTGGCAGGCATTGGTTTGGCGATGACAATCAGTGACGGTTGTTTTGGCAGCAGCTGTGCTGGGACTCGGTGGTATCCGATGGTTTATCAGAGTGGGTTTCGATGGTGGAATTGTTGGTGGCTATGGATGGAGATGATGGCAATGGCTGGTGAAAAAGAAGAGAGACAGAGACAGGGGGGTGTCTTGACTAACTGCAGATCAGTGTAGTAATGAAATGAGAGAATTTCATATAAGGAGTAAGCAAGTCAATAATGAAAAAAATAGTCTCTACCACGTCGGCAACTTGGATCTGTGCTCAATTTATAAAAAAAGGGAATTCCTTGACCTTTGATTCGAAAAAATTGTGGGTCTTAAAATAATATTTGTCTTATACAGGGACTTAGACCTGATTAACCCTAAATTTTAATATGGTGATTTAGAAGCGCATCCATTAGTATTGTTTCTTTAACACGTCAGTCTTATATGGTTTCAAGGAACATATTGGGGACCTTGCAAATAATTGCAATAACAACACATAATTACGCAAAATAGTAACGTGAGAAAGGTTAAATAGGTGGTATACATAAAGGAAATAGTAGTTACAGTGTCCCAAATCTGGAGCTTAATGGGCCTTCCATCGATGGTCACCATGCGAGCACCGAACTCGACTCCAATGGTAAGATCATGCACTGGTTGAAACCTCTTGTCTGTGAATTGCAACAACAGACACGATTTTCCCACACCTGCGACTCACAAATGAATCTCAAAATTTCAACACATGTATAAATAAATATATAAAGATTTCGACAATTAGGGTTTCATGTTCGAGCTGAGAGAAATAAGCTCCAATAATACGATTAAGAAAGCAAGAAAGGGTTTACCTGTGTCGCCGATGATTATGTACTTGAAGAGATAGTCGTAAGACATTTCCGATAAGACGCCCTCGACGAATACGACGAAGAAACAGATGAGGATATCTCTGCGTTCTTCCGGTGTTGCCTGAAAGATGTTGGGACGCTCCGACGGACGCCCAGCTTGTTTGTCCAAAAACGTACAGAGAGAAAAAGAGGCAGATATAAAAATAAACAAAGGAATATACTACGACGTATTTCACGACCCACACGCTACGATTACTTCACCCCCCCCCCCCCCTCCACGTATATACATTTACATATACATATACACACACAAATAATAGTGGTCATAAAATATATTCTCTAATTATATTCTATCAAATTCACAACATTTATTCTCTAATTTTTTTATTATAACTATAAAATAATAAAAAATACATATAATTAATATAATAATCACACGAAAAATTTGATACGCATAAATTAACCTAGAATAACTCATAATCAATTCATAAAATAATATATATATATATATATATATATTAGTCATTGACAATGAGATAATAATTTCTTTTTTGAGTGCAATGATGGAGAGAGAAAATTTGACCTCTGTATATATGTGTGCATATATTAAGTCTTGAACTCGAGTTATTTTGTAAATGTAAAAGATTATTGTCTCGAGAGAAATCTCGGTCCAAATTGTAATAATAATAAATATCATAAATAACTTATAAATAGAAATAATAAATTACAAGTGATTAGTAAATAAATAATAAAAACATAAATGAGACATGAAATTGCAACTTATGCACGAGAGGAAGTAAAGAAGGAAAATAACAAGAGTTAATGATAAAAGGATCAAAATGTCATTTTCAAGTGACAATCAATCTTCTATATATATATATATATTTATTTATTTATTTAATAGAATAATGTGGAAAGAAGGAATCAAACTCACACCAATTTCACTTGCACCATTTAGTTTAAACCTCCTATATATATATATATATATCATGTCTTATAACTAAAATGTTAATTTTTTTTCAGTCATGCATAATACTTATAAAACTTATACATCATCCGAAAATATCTGTTATTGTAAAAAAAAAAATTATTTAGATTAGTCCTATTATTTTACAAAAGAAAATTTAAAATCTAATTTGAGCTAAAATCTGTAAGAAATTGACATCAATTATAGAAAAAGAAGCAAAAATATGTCAGATACATAAATTCAAGATCGCTGTTTACACTATTAAATGAGTTAAACAAACCCCTTAGTTAAATAATTATATATAAATTTTTTTATAAATAAAATAACAGAATAATATACCTTGCAGTGTGAAAAGTACTTTAATATTTATAATATTAAATTTTAGTGAGAGTATGTGAAATGTATCTAAATAAATGAAATCCCATATCATAAAAAAAAAAAAAAAATTCCATTGGTGTTAAATTTCATTGGTAAAGTTCTATATTAGTTTTAACGTCCAATTATTCGTTTTTTATGTTATTTTTTTTAAATATTGCAATTTTATATGAAAAAAGAGGCATAGAGGAGATCAACCAGTGTGTTCAAGATTTATTTTCTGTCAATAATCATCCCTACTTAATGTATGCAATCACTTTTTCAAATTATCTGTATGGGATTAAGTGACAAGGAATCAAATATATAGTTATACTTTCTCTTTGATTTATTAACTAATATAATTAATTGTGAGTTCATTCATATACATATATATATATATATATATATATATTATGCTAGCATATGGAAAAAAATTTGGGTTAAAGGTTGAAATCAATGTGATGTGAATTGACATTTGAACCATTAGAGCAATTCAAGGGAGAGTGCCATCCGGGGTGTCAACCTCATAATTGTTGAAATGGCACTTTAAATTCAAAATTTTTTACTACAATGGGGGTGACATCCAAGGTTGTAAAATGGCACAAATGTCCTTGGGGTGCCATTTTTACAAACTTTGGATAGAGAAAATGAAGAGGTGCCATTAAACCGTTCGGTCATTTCTAATTTTACTATTCCAACGGCTTTATTTCAACCAAAAAATTCTATAAATACAGAGATTTTGTGAAGAGAAAACTTACAAAAGCCCGAAAAATCATTTGAAAATCGCTTGCCACCTCTGAAAATCACTGTGAGTATCCTGCTCCTTGCTTTTGATTTTTCTTGCGGCCATGAATGTTGGTGATGGCAGATATGGAAGGGTGTCATCGCGCTGCCAGCGGTGGTGGAGGGAAGGGAAGAGGAGCGACGAAGGGAGGTTTGCGGCAGAGGGAGGCGCACGGTGTAGAAAGAGAGGAAGGAGGCGCAGAGAAAGAGGAAGGGGAAGGAGGTGCAAGCGCAGGAAAGGGGAAGGGGAAGGAGGCGCAAGAGAGAGGAAGAGGAAGGGGAAGGGGAAGGAAATGCTGAGGAAACCGAGAACTATATATATATATATATATAAAATCGATTTTAATTTAAAATAACTTTTTTTATTTTAGTTAATTGTTAGAATTTAAATTTAAATTTAAATTTAAAATTAATTTAATTTTTGTAATTTAAATTGAATTTTTTAATTTTAGTTTATTTATTTATTTATTAATTTTTTGTTAATTTAGGGTGATTTTATTTATTTAGCTAATTTTTATAATTAAAGAATTTTTTTCCTAGTTTAGTTAATTGTTATTTAGAATTTAAATTGGTTTTTTAATTAAATTATTTTTTGTAATTTAATTTTGAGTTTTCTAATTTGATTTAATTTTTAATTTTTTTTAATTAAGGGTGATTTTATTTATTTTTTAATTGATTATTTTATGCCCATTCTTTAAATTGGTTATAATTTTTTTTTTTTTGTAGATGGATTCATAATTCGACAGTTCTTTTATTAATTTGCTTATGAGCGACACCGATTTATATGATGATGTAATGCAATCCAATCTTATAATATTGGTGCCAGTACAAAATGAAGCCGCTCCAAGAGCGAGAAAATCGCAAAGGATAAAGAACTTCTTTCAAGAAGAAGATAAATTAATTATGTCTGCGTGACTTAATACAAGTAAAGATGTAATTACTAGGAATGAACAACAAGGTGGTGCTTTCTAGCATAGAATATTGAAATACTTATAACTTCATAGAGGCAATGAAGAAGAGCGTTTGCAAGCTTCTATTAAAAGTCGTTGGACTGATATAAATGCAAAATGTGATAAATTTGTCAATTTTTATAGTCAAATTGAAAGACTGCGACAAAGTGGACACACCGAGCAAAATAATGTAATGATTGAGCTTTTTTAGATAGACACTACTATGATTTAATATTTTAATTATTGACTGAATGATTTCATATGTTTTTCAGGTTGATGAAGCAAAAGAAATATTTGCTAAGATCATTGGAAGATCATTTCAATATGAGCATTGTTGGAATATATTGAAAATGGAGCGGAAATAGACTGATAATCTCATAAACAATAAGAGAGCAAAAACCCATTCAACTGATAGTTCTGCTGAATCGAATCATGTTGAATCTTGCTATTCAACTCTATATTTAGGGGATGACACTGAACCCTCGTCCATTCCCAACCTTGATAGGCCATTGGGCAAAAAGTCTTCGAAGAAACAACTTAAAAACAAAGAGAAACAAATCGGTACTGAAGCATTACTAGATCATCGCCACTGGAATCAAAGAATGGAAGTGAAGCGACAAAAAGTTGAGCGGCACGAGAAAATGTTTGCTCAATATGATATAGCATTGGAGCAACATCGTAGACAATTAGAAATTGAAGAAAGGCAGTTAGAAGTTGAAGAAAGGCAGAATGAAATGAAAATCATGGAAACTGACACTACTGACATGGACCCAATTTTTGTAACATATTGGAATAACCTGAAGATAAAGATTATGAAAAGGCAGGGTTTTAATTTTTAGTCATTATTTATTATGTTATTATTATTTATGAAAAACTATATATTAAGTTTGATTGAAATGAAAGTACTTGTGAAATTGAAAATACAACTTAAAATTGAAATTGAGAAAATTATTCTTCGCCATGTCGTTCCCACAAATGCTCGATAAGATCTGACTGCAGTTGAGAATGAGTTGCACTGTCCCTGATTTGACAATGGGTTTGCATGAAGTCTTCCAATTCTGGTGTATACGCATACGACACTTCTATAAGCGGATTTGCATCACTTCCATCAAAGTCATTGTTACCAATATCTGCTTCATTCTCAATGACCATGTTATGCATTATTATGCATGCTTTCATAATATCTGCAAGTGTTTCTTCATCCCAAAAGCGTGCTGGTCCACGCACGATTGCAAAACGAGCTTGAAGTACCTAAATGCCCACTCTACATTTTTTATTGCCGACTCTTGTGCTTTAGCAAAATATTTTTTCTTCAAACCTTGTGGACAGGAAATTGTTTTTACAAATGTTAACCAGTTTGGATAAATACCATCAGTTAGATAATATCTCATTGTATACTTATGGCCATTAATTGTATAGTTTATTGGAGGAGCATGACCATTTGCTAATAATGTAAAAATAAGGGAGCTATCTAGCTAGAACATTTATGTCATTCAACAAACTAGGAAGCCTAAAGAAGGCATGCCATATCCAAAGATCTTGAGAAGCCACAACTTCCAAAGTGATAGTTGGTTTATGATAATGACCAGTATACATACCTTCCCATGTGGTCGGACAATTTTTTCACTTCCAATGCAAGCAATCAATACTCCCTAACATGCTGGGAAAGCCACGTTGTTCCTCCTTCTGTAGCAATCAAGCAATATTGCTGTTGTTTGGTGGCCTAAAGTAATGGTCTCCAAACATTACAATAACAACTTTCACAAACCTTCTCAAACTCTGTATGGCAGTACTTTTTTCAATTCTGATGTATTCATCCACATAATTTGTCGGTGTTCCGTAAGCAAGAATTCTATAAACAGCTGTTATCTTTTGAAGGGATGACAAACCGAGAACTCTAATGGCATCTGTTGTTTGGATGAAGTATGGATCGTATTGTTCAACCTCATTTACAATTCGGAGAAAAAGATGACGACTCATTCGGAACCTCCTTTAGAAAAAACTTTTATATACACAAGGGATAGCAAAATAGTCGTGGTAGAGTCTTTCGTGACCTTCAACTCTACCATGATTAATTGTTCTGTGGCATGGAATGGAACCACGATGCCTTCTTATCCGTCCCTAACTAAACCTTTCTGACCTTTTGGTTACAGTATACAACATATCCAATTCATCATCATCTTCTTCTTAATATTGAGGATCCCTCCTAAAATATTAGGATAACGATTCATATAAATGGATGAATGAAAATATGAGAGGATAAATAGTCAAAGAGAAAGGGGATATTGAATTTATAGAGAGAATGTAATATAGATGGATGAAAACATGAGAAAAATAATCATATTTATAGACAAATTTTACTTTTTTGAATTTTTATTTTGGCGGCTAAATTTTGAAATTTGAATTTCAACGGCTGAATTTTGAAATTTGAATTTTGGCGGATAAAATTTGAAATTTTGACTGTAAAAATATATCTATTAAATTACGACCGTTGTGAAGGAGAGGTTGCAAAGAACTGTTTTGGCATTTTTCACATTCTACTGTTCCTCTCAACGGCTCAATTCAACCCACAAATTCTATAAATATAGAGATTTTACAGAAATTTTAAAAGAGACAACTTACAGATTTTGCCGGAAAAGCTTACCGTGAAAATCGCTCCCTTTTACTGGTTTTTCTTCAAACCAAATGAGATCGATCACCATTTGGAAACAAAAACACATCAGCATAAGACGAACCAAAAAAAAATAAGCCAAGAAGACGAGATGATCGGTAAAAGTCGAAGAAGAAGGGTCAGAATCTCACCAATTTCCGATCGTGATAAGAAATCGCCTCAATCATCGCAGCTCTGCTCTGTTTTTGGAACTGTGGATGAGCAAATGGGCTGAACCCCTTGTAATTGATTTTATATATCCAGAGGCACGTGGGGAGGGGGGGAAGGGGGGAAGAAATCCGAAACTTCTCTGTGCCTCCTTTGCCAATATATATGTATATATAATTGATTTTAATTTAAAATAAATGTTTTTATTTTAGTTAGTGGTTAGAATTTAAATTTAAATTTTAAATTAAATTAATTTTTGTAATTTAAATTAAATGTTTTAATTTTAGTTTATTTATTTATTTATATATTTCTGTTAATTTAGGGTGAATTTATTTATTTAACTAATTTTTATAATTGAAGAAGTTTTTTCTATTTTAGTTAATTGTTATTTAGAATTTAAATTAATTTTTGTAATTTAAATTGCATGTTTTAATTTTAGTTTATTTATTTATTTTTGTTAACTTAGGGTGGATTTATTTATTTAGCTAATTTTTATAATTGAAGAATTTTTTTCTATTTTAGTTAATTGTTATTTAGAATTTAAATTGATTTTATAATTAAATTAATTTTGTAATTTAAATTGAATGTTTTATTTTTAATTTATTTATTTATTTATTTTTGTTAATTTAGGGTGAATTTATTTATTTAGCTAATTTTTTTTAATTAAGGGTGATTTTATTTATTTTGTAAGTGATTATTTTATGCTCATTCTTTAAATTGAAATTTGAAATTTGACTAAAAAATATAATCCGTTAAATGCGAACTATGAAAAATATATTCCATTATAAATATAACGTTAAGTTTAATATATTTTATAACAAAATATAAAATATTGAAATTGCACCCATTTTAGCACCTACCATTGGAGCATATTTTATTAATTCAGGGGTGCCAAAACACTGTCAAGTTTGTAAATAGGTGATTGGAACCCCCAAAAGAACTGCCTTGGATGTTCTCTAGTTTAATTACAGTTTTCAATAAAAAAATATTAAAATATCAAAATGGTACCCCCATTTTGGCATCTACCATTAGAATAGATTTATAATTCAGGGGTGCCATAACACTATTCAAAGTTGTAATAGGCTTTTTGGCACTCCAAAATGACAACTCTCTTTGAGTTGCTCTTAGCATTTGGGGAAAAAAAAGGGTTAAAGGTTAAAATCAATGTGATATGAAATGACATCTGAATTTCTGAGGACTATTTAAGCTTCTTGGAATTTGAAATTAATTGCTTGATTACATTTGATATTTAATAAAAAATCTAATATCTTTTTCACTCAAGAACTTCATCTAAAATGGTGCATTGCTGATACATTAAGATTTTCTCCTGTATTAGCAATCTTTAATTTCTTCAATGTACTCTTGGCTTTATGTTACAGATGGAGTATAATTATTATATATAACACATTCAATGATACATTAAGAGAATTTAGTACCGGAGATGATTCAAATCCGTTGATCGCAGATTCATCGGTAACTAATCGCAAGCACAAAGCATATAAACACTTATTATCATAAAAACAACTTTATTATTTGACTCTAAGATTCACTCTTAAAATTACAGTGATTATTATCTTTTCTAGTAATTAAACAAAAAAAAAAAAACTTGGTTGCTGCTGTAAGAAAACTATATATGGCCTTTATAAGCTTGATACACCAATTAGGCTTTGCTTCCCATTCTCCTCTCTTGGCTCTATTTCCAGTAGCAAACCTCTCTTGAATTCCAAATATGGACATGAAATTGGGAAATCATCACCTTTTATTTTCCACCTGTAGCAAAAGTGGAAGGAAAAAATAAGATGAAAATATTACTTATATGAGATTTATGATTATATATTTAAGGAGATAAGAATGACTGATGCATCCCACATCAGATATGAACAATCTCTATGATGGAATTAGAAAAACGGCGCAAGACACTTCTAAAAGAGAGATGCCTTTTGAGTTTAAGGATGAAAATAATAAATCCACGAGGTGTCGCCACTGGCCTGTAAAGTGTGGGGTTGAGATGCAACTCATCAATTAAGTGACCAAAACTAGGTAAAGTTTTACCTATAATTTAAGACAAGATGATGAAGGAAGAATGCAGCCTCCACTTTTGCAAGTTCTGCCCCTGGACAGAGTCTCAGTCCACCACCAAAAGGGTTCACCTTTCTGTTCATTGCTTGATCCTGAGAATACAAACAAAGGGACTCATTGAAATCAGGAAAAGAAAATTAGTAGAAGTTAGTTAATACTTGATTAATTATTAGTTTATCACTGTAACTGTTACAAAGTGGTTAAGAGTTCATGGAAGTTTATAGAATAAATGGTGTATTTACTAGGTCAGCTCAGATCAACCATCTCCACATCTGTTAGAAAATTTGAAACATCAACTCACTGCATCCTGCTACAAAGATCCATGAAGATCCAGTAACACTTTATAGCCTGTTAGATTCAGCTCAACTAAGCCTTTTCCCAACTATCTGGGGTTGGATATATGAATCATGTCGCAGCATTCCCTTCTAATAAGACATCATATCTTTTTTTTACTGTATCGATCAAATTTAAATTTGGTCATTCCCGCCCCCTTAGCAGGACCCTCGATATGAACCATGTCGATCTTCCATAGCCAGTAAATCTCAGTTCTTTAATATCCAGTTATTAATCACATTTCACAATTAGTTGATGGGTTGTGTTAGAAAGGATCAAGTGTGGTTGGATCATGGAGGATAAAGTTCACACCATGTGGCTGATCTACCAAAATAGGAACAATGTCCTGATAGAACTGAACTTGAAAGAAGTTACATACAGCCCATCTCCAAGGATTAAATTCTGAGGGATCTTCATGAACAGATGGATCAAGATTTGCAGCAGTAAGGACTGGAAGAACCTTCCATCCTGAGGGAATAAGATACCCTGCAACAACCATAATCAACTGAATGTAACAGGATTTCTATTAACCAATACAAAGATGTAACACTGGAAAAAAAATGATGCTAACCTTTGAATGTGACATCTTGAAGAGCTTTTCTGTGCACAAATTTGACTACATTCCCACATCTGAGAGCTTCAGATATAACCTGATTACAAAGCTTCTGTTAGTTACATATAGGAACTAAATTCACAACAGAAAGTGAGAGCATGCAAAAGTTACTAAAAATTTATGTAATTATATCATTACATTGGAAGTGAACTCCATTTGCTTGTAATCTTCCCAATTCAAGGGCTCTCCATATTTTTTGTTTTCCCTTATTGCTTGGTGTTCATCCTGTATAATTGTCAACGAAAATAGTTGAACATGACTAACATTATACATAAAGTTTTTTAGACACAAAATAGTAGGGTCTACTATAATAAATGAGAAAATTAATTAAGAAAATCTGTTATACATGACATTTTTCTTTGTAGATACCTTTAAGCATTCGAGAACATTAGGATGTTGCCCCAGAAAGTAGACAACAATGGCCAAAAGGGCTGAGGTTGTTTCATAGCCTGCTAGTAGAAGGTCCAGTACAATACTCACTTTCTCTTCAGTCACTTAAGTTCCCTTTCAGCAAAATCTCATCCAAAATGTCCCCTTTAGCAGAACCCACATTATCCTTTTCCCTTTCTTTTATAATCTCCTTTAAAGTGGATGAGATCCTTGTTCTAGCCTGAGGAAAAGCCAGTTAATTAAAGAAGTTAAACATAGCTCTATAGTTGTATAAGAGGAATGGAGGTCATTGTGTCCTGCCCAAAAATGAAAAAAAAAAAAAAAACAAAAAGAAAGAGACATGTCATTTCCAAATATGACATCATTGATAGGTGGACCCGGTCTATAAACTAAGTTTATTAATCAAATCAATCACAGTTTACCAACTGAACTTAAAAACTTTTTTATCCCCCGGTCTATGAACCAGGTTCATACAAAAATTTCTTGTGTCCACAAAAGCAACACATACTACCAGCATTAATAACATCCCCTTAAGAGAAATAACGGCTAGTTTTCAAGTTTTAACACTTTGCACTGGTGGGTTTTTTCCTTGTACCTTGACAGCCTTAGCATATGGGGACCCTGGGACATTTAGTGGAAGGGAGACAAACCCTTTCATGAAGGTAAGAAAGTCTTCTAGTATTTTTGAAGCTAGTGTCTCTTCTGGCTCAATACTTAGCAGATGTCTCAACATAAGATACAATGTAAACTGCATTCATCAATAACAAAAGACAGAATTAGAGACTTGAAACAATAGATGCGTGCTCTCACTTTCTTTTGGAACCTGAACATACCTCTTTAGCTTCTTTGAAAAAGACAACTTCTCGACGTTCTTTCCAGGATTCCATGACTGAGATGGACAACTTCTCAACGCTATGAAGGAAGGCAGGCATGGACTTAGACATGCTGATGAAGCTGACTGCAACACTTCTTAGCTTTTTGTGAAGTTCTCCTGACACAAGCATCATAGATAGCTTGCCAAGGATGCCATGGACAGCTTTTGGGTAGCTGCTCTGGAATAGCCTCTCTTCATTCTGAAGAATGAATGTGTTGAGCTCATGATCACAAGAAACTATCGCTGGGCAACCAAAAAGATGTGATTTGAAGACCTTCCCATACCTGAAAAAAAAAGAAGAAGCAACAATTGTGAATTCCATTTGCAATTCACTCAATACTCCAGAGTCAGTCATGGGACTAATCCTTCATTTACACACACACACACACACACACACACACATATATATATATACACACATTTAAGTACTTATCTTTCATGGACGAGAAGAAGAGATGAAAAAAAAGTGAAATGAAAGAAACTTGTAGTATCACCTAGAGCAATGTTTTTCTAAGAAGCTTCCCATAGAGTTGGATTTATGTGGCTTGAGATAACCAATGGTCTCTCCAAAAAATGGCCATCCCATGCTTCCATGAGGTAAGTTTGTTGGCTCTTGTTTAACAAAGAAGAAATGTAGAATAAAGTAAACCAGAACAAGCCCTATCAAGAGAGCTAATGATATTGGCAAAAGTCCTATCATAGTGCTAGAAAACATTTTCTGTGAGGAGAGAATTAAGCCAGCAGGTTTGGCCTGCCCTCTTATAAATGTCTCCAATGGTTTGTCCCTTGTATTTACAATTTATATAATGCTTTAACCAAATTCTAATCATCTATTACAGCCTGTCCTTTTTGTTAAAAAAATAAATATATATATTTATTGAAATTGAAAAAAGGGAAAAAACTTAATAACACTGTTTCCAAATTTTTATAATCTCTCTGTTTTAGTTTAAGGAAAATAAATGTTATGATTGAAAAGTCAAAACATAAAGTGTTATAAAATCTCTAAATTGTTCTTTTTTTTTTCTTCTAATTGATGTGATTATAGTAACTAATGTGTAAGGAAATTAATTTTGTAAAATTGTACTTTTATTTGAGTGTAAAAGTATTAAATATATGTCTCCTTAAAAAATTTATTTTTCCAAAAGGAACTCTTAAAATGAAAAGAGTATTTAAAATTATGTAATTAATGTGATTCTACCACATCAGTATTATATTATTTATGATACAAAATTTGCGAAATATATTATTTTTCAAATGAAAAAAAGTCTTATGGTAATGTAACATGATGTTTCTTCATGGTCATGCAAATCAACTTTTGACAGTATGAAATAAATGATATAATGATGATTTTATATTTTAAAATATATTTCACATGTCAAAAATTAATTTGAATAATCATACTTTGCCATTGGACTTTCTCTCCTTAAAATGGGATTGAGGGAATATTATATTGCATTGGGATAAATTATTTTAATCCCCGTTTTCTGACTAGAGTTGAAGTAATTGAGATAAATGAAAACATAATCCCAATGTCATCAAATGGTTAAAACACCCTGTCTCATTTACACTTGCTTACTATAGCATTATCTTATTGCATTTTTCATCTTAAATGACATGACATGACATTAAATTAATGATAATTCATACATAAACACATTATTTAATATTTTGCCAATGATATATTGTGATATTAAATTAATGATAGTTCATTATATATACAAACACATTATTTAATACTCTGTCAATATATAAATAATATATTGTCGAATCATTTGAAATGCAAAAAAAAAATAAAAAATTAAACACAATTGATTCTTCTCAAAAAAAAAAAAAAAACATGTCAAAGAAAAAAATCACATTTCTATCACTTGAAAGGGTTAAAATCACATTTAATTTTGATCCTCCCCCATTAATACCTCTCTTATCACACAAATCCATCCACATAAATATTCAAGAACCTCAGCATCTTGACAGTTATCCCATCTACAACAAGTGATTTCCTTTTCTTCTTGGGCAGTATGAATAGGAGACACTAATAAGTATTATGTGAAACAAACAAATAGAAAAAACCATCTAAATTTGTTCTCAATTTTAACTTTATAGCAATTGCTTAGGTTGGGTGAATCAATACTTTTGGCAAGAAGTAAGGGTTTCTCTACACTTTGATTCTTAGATTTGTTTGGCTTCCACCCACCTATCTACCCACCCTTCTTCCCTACTCCTTGAGAGGCTCATTACATTGATTGGCCCTAAGTGTCCCCAAAATTGTACTACCTTTACATGCCTTTCTCACATACTCTAGCTCAAGTATTAGTGAAAGACTTAAACTCAGCTTAAAAATGTGAATGTTGGTTCCTAAAAGGAGAGCATCAAGGGGACAAACTTGGTTACAATTCTTCTACTTTTGAAAGTGATAGAGAACAAAAGTTTCAAAGGCTTTGATTAGATTCATTGCTTTGTGTGGGTTTGATGTAGATGTATGCAATGAAAATCCGACCAAAGGTATAATAGGCTCTCTACCATCTCCAAACTCCTAGTATTTGACTATTGTTTGTTGAAAGTCTTAAAAAACATGTTGTATGTTGAATGGGTTCATGAACTGTATCAATCACAATTTGTTGACTCGATATAACTTTTTTTTTTTTTAACATAAATTACATTAATTTCTCTTGAAATTTGTAAAATTATACTGACATGTTATATTTTTATTGACAAATTACAAATACTCTCTTCCAATTAATATTTTTTTTCAAAATGATAAAATTATCTCTTTCATTTTTTCAAATTTGACCAATTGTTTCTAACTTTTTTTTTTAAATTTTTTTATTTGTTAAAAATAAATAAATTTAAGGTTAATAACTTATTGTCATTTTATATAAAAATAGACTTAAATTTTTAACCAATATATATTTGAAATTGAAAAAAAATAGTCAAAATTGAAAAAAATATTTTTTAAAAAAAATATGAAAGAGATAATTTTGTCATTTTAAAAAAATTGAATGAAAGATAAAATAAAGAAAATAAATGTAATTGTTAGATATTTGAAAAAAATTAATATAATTTATCTAATTTTTGTATTTCTTCAAAATTAAACAAACTCATGATTGATGAGCCAGCCATCATAGTAAAATTTCTCCTTCCATTGTGGCAAAGCAAAGGCAATGAAAAAGGGGTTTCACACTGAGTGTCTGTCCTACAGAGAGTGCATGGTGCACGTGCAATGGAGTTGGGACCCACAGGTGAGTCAAATGAGTAGATGGTGGGCATCTGGAAGATCCAATGAGCTGGAAATCAACACTAAGATTGCAATGATAGCCTCCGGACCCACATTTCAGTTTTACTTGAATGCGCATGTATGCTTGCATGTAAGAGAATTATTACCAATAATAGCAAATCAATATGGAGCTAATAGAGTCAATGCATCCATTCTGTTGCATTGTCAAACACAATATTGTAAGTTTTATTATATTTTAACACAACCTCTGTACTCTTTTACTAATCAAAAGTCAAAATGCCAATTACACTAATCTCTTCTAAAATTTTGATAATTATATTAATATATTTTGATATTTTTAAAATTATATTAATTTTTTTTTTACTTTTCTTGACATACAATAAATATAATCTCTAGCTAATTTTTTTATTTAAAAAGGCAAAAATGTCTTTCCATAATTTTTTTTTATATATTTTTTTCAATTTTGAGCTATTTTTTTTTCAAATAAATAGTGATTAAAATCTTAAATTTATTTTTATATACAATAAAAAAATTCTTTAAAAAAAGTTAGAAAAAAATTAGTCAAAATTAAAAAAATACAAAAAAATAAAAAATGAAAAGATAGTTTTATCATTTTGAAAAAAGAATTTAATTCGAAGGAGTAATTGTAGTTTGTCAGAAAAAATAAAAAATATCAGTGTAATTTTATAAATTCTAATGTAATTGTCAAAAATATTAGGAGAAATCAGTGTAATTTACTAAAAATTAAAATATTTCGTAGAAGATTGAAGTCTTATTCAAATTGATAAAAATATCATTTTCTTCAAGAGTTTAAATTTAAAGATTCACACACTATCTTTTATACTCTTCTTGGATTGAGGGATTTGGAAGGAAAGAAGGAGAAATGAAAACAAGGAGAGTTTATTTCATACAAAATTTAAAATAAGGAATGAAAGGAAAAGAGAGGGAATGGTTTCTTAATTCACATTTAATCCATTTCGCTCCTTTTTTTGAAAGAGGAAGGAGACGAAATGAAAAAATTATTAGGTATCGATTTATCTCTATCTTTTTAAAATAAGTGAATTTCTATTTTAACTTTTTTACTCGATTAATAAAATATTCTCTCTCTTTTCTTTTCTCTCTTTCTTTATTTTTTCTTACTAGCTATCCAAGAGTAAAAAAGAGGGACGAGATACTTGATTTCCATTTAATCTATTTTACTCTTTTTTTAAAAATGAGAAGAGACGGAAGAAAATGATTAGAAACGACCGTTTTATTCATATAATAAAACATTTTTTTCACCTATCTTTTCTCTCATTTATTTTTTCGAAGCAAGATGAGATGGTTACGTTATTTTATTTATTTTTTTCTTTCCTCTCTCTTGTTATTTAACTATAAAAAAAAATTACACTTTTCTCTTCTACTTTCATTCATAATTAATATTATTATCTTTTCTTTTTTCCTTTTCATTTATAGAGCACATTTAGGTTAAATTTTCACTTTTATTAAAAAACATAAAATATTTCATAGAATATTATTAACTATTGAGGAGAAAATTTGGGGATTGAGGCAACCATTTTCAAAATTGGATTTTGAAATTGATGAGCCAAGTTTCTCTCTTTACAAAAGTGGGAAAGAGGTCCCCCCAACCCCCGTGGGGGTTACCATGATATATATCACATATTCTTTTGAAATCATCATAGCTTTAGACGTTTAAAAAAAAAAAAAAACCCTAATTGCAACTTTATGGAAGCAAATCATCATCATTTTGTCTCTTTCTGGGTGCTATTGTAAAGTTGAGTTGCAATTCTTGGTTAAACAAACTAAAAATAAAGAAACCCATCTTTTGGATTAAAAAAAAAAAGCCCCTAAATGCGGATACACAAACATTGTATCATTCAATTTTACAATTAACTATATATTAAGGAAACCAATCACAGCACGTAACGATAGATTTTCATACATCATTCAACTATATATATATATATATATATACATGTATTGTGATTGTTGTGTTTTGATTGGTTTCCTGGGTGCGCTTGAGATTGAGGAAGCAAATGGGTGAGAACCGACATTCTTCAAAACTTATGATGATTATATTAATTTTTTTTTTTTTAAGTTTTTCAGACATCTTTTATTTTATCTAATAATATATAAATACTTTATTTTTATTAATTTTTTCTTCAAAATAACAAAACTATTTCTTTTATTTATTAATTTTTTTTTGTATAGTTTTAATTTTGACCAGTTTTTTTAAACTTTTTTTTATATGAAAATAAATTTTAGGTAAATAATTTTATTTTATTTTATATAAAAATAAATTTATGGTTTTATCTATATTTATTTGAAAATTAAAAAAATGGTCAAAATTTAAAAAAAATGAAAAAGAAAATATATGAAGGAGTAGTTTGTCATTTTAAAAAAAATTAATTAGAGAGAGTTATCTGTATATTATCAAGTAAAGTAGGGAAGGTTAATATAATTTTAAAAATTTTAAAAATGTCAATATAATTATCATAAATTTCAAAAGAAGAAATCAATACAATTTATTAAAAAAATAAGTAATATTACAAATTGTATGATATTATCAAAAAGACGAATTGTGTACTAATTTTAATAAAGAATAAAGAATTAATTTTGAGTATTGGATATGAAATTTGTTGAAAATGAAGATATTCCCTTCATCTCATCTCATCTCATTCTCTCTCTCTCTCTCTCTCTCACACACACACACACACACAGGAGAACCCCAACGCCCGTGGGGTGTACCATCATCCAGAGACATTCTTTTGGTACCATCATATCACAAGATGTTTTTTTAAAAGCCCTAATTACAACTTTATTTGTTTTTTTGATAAGTGCCCCTATTTACAACTTTATGCTAACAAATTATCATCATTCTTGTCTCTTTTGGGGCTTTTTGTGAAATTGAGTTAACAACTTTTTTATATGATCCAGTTCTTTTGTGTAATAAAATTTTAGTTTTTTGTCCCTTACTTTTTCTTATATGCTTTTTTTATTTTATTTTTTGGGTTCAAAGAAAAGCTCCTAAATTCCGATAATAACTAATTAATTCCTTATCTTTTTTTTTTTTAAGGAAGATGTTATGGGTTCTATTCTCAGTGTTGGATATTAGGTTGGGTTGGACCCGAAGCCCACAGCTATTGGGGCATCCACAAAGTTTGAATGAGAGTTATGATAAGATTAAAACTCTTATTATTATATAGTTGGTTTTGGATTTGAACCAAAACAACTATTTATCCTACGACATAGTTGTGGGATAAGTGTGGAAAGAGTTTTTGGTTACTGAGAAACTCTCCTGCCTCTCAAGTTCTCTCTGAGATTCTTTTGAGGTTACCATCTACGCCTCTGGACTTGGATTGTGGAAAGACATAGAAGACTCATATTGTGGCCATTCTATTGACGAGAGAGTTCCATCCATGGGGATCCAGTGGTCATCAGAAAGCCGTAACACAAGCTAAAGATCTTTCGCTTCCGCGAACCCGATTGAAAGAGATAACCGGGTTCATACCCGTTTTTACATATATTTCCTTCATTGGTATTAGAGTATTTTTACTTGTGTTCGCTAATTTGATGATATTATGCATGAATATATGATTAATATTATTTAGATCATGCATAACTTGAATCAAAGGTTTATCCACTTGACTGTTTTTAAACGGTAATTATTAGAATACCTTTTGAACGATCCGCTACGGTGAATATGTTCTAAATATCCCTAGAACGAAGTCAGTAAAATTTCATGATGATCCACCGTTGGATCAATGAGAGATCTAAGTTTAAAGTTATGTTTTTTTTTAAGAAAACACATGAATTTTTTGGGTTTTAATAGACTGTTATTTGAACAGTAATTATTTGAATACCTTTTGAACGATCCGCTACGGTGGATATGTTCTAAATATCCCCAGAACGTAGTCCTTAAAATTTCATGACGATCCACCGTTGGATCAATGAGAGATCTGAGTTTAAAGTTCTAATTTTTTAAGAAAACACATAAATTTTTTGGGTTTTAATAGACTGTTATTTGAACAGTAATTATTTGAATACCTTTTGAACGATCCGCTACGGTGGATATGTTCTAAATATCCCCAGAACGTAGTCTTTAAAATTTCATGACGATCCACCGTTGGATCAATGAGAGATCTGAGTTTAAAGTTCTGATTTTTTTAATAAAACACATCAATTTTTTGGGTTTTAATAGACTGTTATTTGAACAGTAATTATTTGAATACCTTTTGAATGATCCGCCACGGTAGATATGTTCTAAATATTCCCAATAGGTAGCCCTTAAAATTTCATGACGATCCACCATTGGGTTAGTGAAAAATCTAAGTTTAATGTTATGAATTTTTAAGAAAATACAACTTTAATATGATTTTTTGGGTTATAATACGATCTATAAAACTTTAATAATTATGCATGAAATTTATATTAAATTGTTCTTTGTCGCGAGAGCTTTCCAACAATATATAGAACATAATTTTTTGTCAAAAAATGAATGAAATATAAGGTCCTAAAGTATGACAGCAAGTCATATCAAAATTTATTTTGAAGTAGATGAATTGTAGAGAAATATGACCCCCACTCTCGGGGGGGGGGGTGCGTGGGAGCACATGCATCATCTTTCGGGGCCTATTTTTTGATACCTTCAGAGAGTGAGCTTCACTCACTGAATTTGTGACCCCGTGATATATTTTTTGTAATTTCTTAGCTTCTGGAAATTAGTTTAAATTAATTTTTATTACAAAAAAGTGTAAAAAAATCTACTTAAAAATTTTTTTAAAAAATTTCCAGGAGCTATATTTGAGATTAAAATTACAATCAGTATTTAGTATACTGTTGGGGGTCAAAATTATTTTTTGGAGAATTTTTTACCTATTTTTGATATTTTTGGGGCTTTTTTTTTTTTAAAAAAAATTAATTTTTATCCCAAAAATTGGTAAAAAAATTCTAGAAAATTTATTTTAAATGTGAAATTTTTTTTGGAAAGGCTCTGAAAATTAGGAACAATTGTATAATGTGTGGATTATATTTTTTGGGTCATATTGGATTATTTATGCATTAATTATCATGTGGGTAATTACTTGTTTCATTTTTATTTATTTGATATTAATCCCCATTAATTGTGAGACCCAAACACCCACTCCCATTGTGGTGAGGTGTGGTAAAGTCATCCAACAAAGCCCATTATATTGTTATGTATGTTGTGTTTGGATGTATTTAATTGAATTGATATTCTAGTACACATGTTATGTGATGTTTGGAATTTACAAAGATAATTTTGAGATATATGAGTTTTTGGCGCGGCATCCCCATTTATTTCATTATTACTAGTAGATTGATGTAGTAGGTTGATTCAAGCTATGTAATCAATTTTTTTTTTTTTTGAGAAATGATGTATTAATTTTTGGGAAGCCTTATAAGGGGATGTGTTTTCGCAGCAGACTCATATATCCAAAAATTATCTTTGGCATGTTGTACTAGAATGCCAATTAGACTCAATTGGAGTCCATTTTATATTGGAAATTATTATTATTGTGTGGATGAATTAAATTAATTTTAATTCAATTTTATTTTGCTCGAAATCGGATAAAAATATACTTCTATTTTACATAAATGAGAAATGATTATAAGCCTAGCGGAATTTTCTATCTTATAGTGTAAATATAGAATAATATTTTTAATTGGGTTTTTGGTAGCAAAATAATAAAGTATAAAAATGTATGCTAAATGTCACCTTGCGCAAATTGAATGTAGATGGCCTCTAAGAATGTGATTGCTGACCTAACAAAGGGTGAAAAGCTTGATGGTACCAACTATGACATATGGCATAGGAAAATTCAATACCTGCTAAATGAGCAAGAGGCTCTAGAGACCTTGACTAATGTCATGACCCCACCTGAGGAGGGCAATAGTGCCCAATACCGTCGAAACATGGAAGTCTATCAAGACTGGATAAAGAAAGATCGATGCGCGCGTTTTACTATGTTAAGCAGCATGCATAATGATTTTATTAGGGAGTTTGAAAGTTCTCCCACAGTCTATGATATGTGGAATATGCTGAAAATTTCTTTTGGAGGAATTACTACCACAAGGCTACGTGCCTTGACCCTCAAATTTGAGGGATGCAAGATGGATTCTAAGCACACTATAGTTGAGCACTTAAGGGTGATGTCAGCCATGATCCGTGATTTTAAGGCTACTGGAAATGATCTTACTGATGAACAACAGATCTTAGCAGTTATTCGCTCCCTGCCAGAAACATGGAACCAAATGAAGCAAATTCTGACTCATAATGAGAATATCAAAAATTTTGTTGATATATCGCGTCATTTGGAGTTAGAGGCGGAGTGCCAAGAGGTGAATCGCTCTACTGTCCTTGTCGCCCAAGATGGCTATGATAAGGCCTGTGGGCCTAATCAAAGGAGACGATGAGGTAAGAAAAAGCAGGGCGGAGCAAATAACTTGGCTCCAAAGGCAAGCAGAGTAGCCAAGCGCCAAAGAGGCAAGCATGGCGGCAAAAGAAATTTGGCCAAAGTGAAGTGCTATAACTGTCAGAAGCTGGGACATTTTGCTCGTGATTGCACTGAGCCAAAGAAGGTATCCACTAACCAGTACTCTTCTTTTTCACTTGTTTGTTCGCATGTATTAGTTGCTTATTCATCTCCTTTGTGGATATTAGATACATGAGCAACCAAACATGTCGCACAGGAAAGAGTAGGTTTCGTGGAGTACCATCGGATACCAGTAGGTAGCCAAAGCATTTTTATAGGGAAACAGTGCGAGTGCAGAAGTTCTTGGAGTTGGTGCTTATCAGCTCAGATTGCGCTCAGGGCGTACACTGATTCTTCATGATGTGCTTTATGCACCTAGTGTCCGATTTAATCTAGTTTCTATTTCAACATTAGTTGAACTTGGTTTTTCTTTCAGCATTGATGGTAGACAAATGGTTATGTTTTTGGATGGTGATTGTTTTGGACATGGTTTTCTTTCAAATAATCTTTATCAGTTGGATGTATTAGATTATAATTCTTCATCTATATGTTTGGCATGTGATGATTATATAGATGATTCTGTTAAATAAAATGCTAGTCTTGGCCATATTGGACAAGAAAGGATGGCTAGATTAGCTAGAGAAGGCCTATTGGGGTCTCTCGCTAAAGTAAGCCTACCTACATGTGAGTCTTGTTTGGTTAGAAAGAGTTGTCGTAAGCCTTTTGGAAAGGCTACTAGGACTACTCATCCTCTAAAATTAGTCCATTCAGACATTTGCGAACCAATGAATGTGAAGGCATGCAATGGCGCATCTTATTTCCTTACTTTTATAGATGACTTTACGCGATATGATTATGTTTATTTGATTTCTCATCCGATAAGAAGCATTGGATTGCTTCAGACGCTTTCTAGCTGAGGTTGAGAATCAAATCGAGCGGAGACTTAAGGTCTTTCGCACTGACCGTGGACGCGAGTATCTATCAGATCAGTTCAAGGAACTGTGTGAGGAAAAGGGGATACACAGGCAATTGACGATTTCTAGAATGCCGCAACAAAATGGTGTTGCTGAGCGACGAAATCGTACATTATTAGACATGGTTAGATCAACAAAATGGATTGGTCAGTCGATTCCAGAGTAATCCTGGATTAGCTCATTGGAAAGCGGTAAAGAGGATTTTTCGATATCTTCAGGGTACCATTGATCTTATGTTGTGTTACAAAAGTGGGGTTTTGAGATTGAAAGGATACAGCGATGCAGATTGGGCTGGCGACCGGGATGAGCGCAAGTCCACTTCAGGATATGCATTCCTTCTTGGTGAATGAACTGTTTCTTGGTGCAGCAAGAAACAGAATTGTGTAGTGTTATCCACGATGGAGTTTGAATATGTAGCTTGTTCATTAGCAGTACATGAGGCATTTGTTGAGAAAATTTTTACAGCGCCTTGACATAGCGCCATGTGAGCAGGATGTTGTGGTCATTTATTGTGATAGTATGGCAGCTTTAGCATATGTAAAGGATCCCAAGTATCATGGGAGGACCAAACACATTGATATACGTTTTCACTACATTCGAGATATGGTTGCGCAAGGGGAGGTGGTCTTAAGGCATATATCTATAGTCAATATGGTTGCAGACCCATTGACCAAACCCATCCCTAGAAATGTTTTTACATCACATGTAAGAAGTTTGGGTTTAGTTAGGATATGATGTATTGGACACCATTTTGACATTGTCTTATATATATGATGTTTGATTCATATTGAGATGAATATTATGCAAGCATACATTTCTAAGAGATGTCAACAAGCTTTGATTGGCTCTCTCACACGAGCAATCGCCTTGGCGCTGGATTAGCGAGCAAGATGAGACATTGAATTCTTAGCTTGTGGGAGAATTCATTTTATCATATATGTCGCCTTAATTGAGTTAAGATGAGATTTCCTTTTAAAAAATCGAGCATGAAGGTTGACCACACACCTCATGTAGCTTGAAGTAAGCCGAATGTGAACCTTCAGACGGGCGCTTGGACAGCGACTGGGTTGGAGTGTTCGGGTTAGGCGCTAAGATAGTGACAAGGGGCGCTGAGATAGCGACGAGCGCTAGATAGCGATTAGACTAAGATTCGTATGACGTTTATTATTATTTTTATGATATTGAGATTGACAAGCCCAATTGAGTGGGAGCTCCATCGTAGCATACATTACATACTGTATATGCTATTATTGTGACCTTTAATAAAGAGAGTGACTGAATGTATCCCTGCTTCGTCACTGTGTGAGTTCTGTGAACCATTTTGAGTTCCACTGTGCCCTTTGTGACCTAAGACTACGTTATGAAAAGAGAGCTTGATGTTGCTACTTTAGCATGTTGCTAAAGGATCATGATTGATGCGGTCCGGCGGGGCATGTCTAGGAAAGCAGTTGAGTTCGATTGGATTAACGTGAGTAGTTAGGGAAGACAGTTCTGTAATACACTATTGTGTTGTGACTCATTGCCCGGGCAATCGTGTCGGTTTCTGTGTCTATCGATATGATCATGAGTACAATACAGATTAGATGGTCCATGCATCGCGCTGAGATTAGTTCTTACAAGGGATAACGGATGCTGAATCTAGTGTAACAGAATAGTCCGGGGCATAGACGAGATCTTTTATTTGTTTATAGTGAGGTACTATGTTGGTGTGATGGTAGCTTGATATAGTACTCCTACTCCAATCTTTCTCGTCTGGTCGCACGATCCATTTCCTGTATGTCGAAGGTGATGTAGAGGACTTAGCACTCACCCTTTGTGGATGAGTGGGAGCTGTTAGATATTGGGTCGGGTTGGACCCGAGCCCATAGCCATTGGGACATTCACAAAGTTTGAATGAGAGTCATGATAAGATTAAAACTCTTATCATTATCTAGTTGGTTTTGGATTTGAACCAAAACAACTATTTATCCTACGATATAGTTGTGGGATAAGTGTGGAAAGAGTTTTTGGTTACCGAGAAACTCTCCTACCTCCCAAGTTCTCTCTGAGATTCTTCTGAGGTTACCATCTACGCCTTTGGACTTGGATTGTGGAAAGACATAGAAGACTCGTATTGTGGCCATTCTATTGACGAGAGAGTTTCATCCGTGGGGATCCAGTGGTCATCAGAAAGCCGTAATACAAGCTAAAGATCTTCCACTTTCGCGAACTCGATTGAAAGAGGTAACCGGGTTCACACCCATTTTTACATATATTTCCTTCACTCAGTATGACTCTACTCTCACCCTCACCCCCACTGATGTAAGACAGAATTAGTAAGTTATTTTAGAATTGTATTAAAATTGTTTAGTTTTTAATTTTAATTTATTCTTAATTTCTCTAATTTTTTAATTTTATTATGATTAATATAGAAAATATAGGAATTAGTAGTTTCTTATTTAAATTAATAGTCTTTATTGTAATAAGATTAGTCTAAAAATAAAATTTTTTGTTTCCTAATCAAAGTAGTAATGTTCTAGCACTATAAATATGATGTAATAGGTCTTTATGATTAAGTTTTTTTTTTTATCAATAAATATTAATTACGAATTTTGAAAAATTATTTTCTCTTATTTGGATGATGAGTCATCATGTTATTTGTTTTATAAGAAATTCGACGTGTTCGATTCTTCTTCCATATTTTCGTTCCACATTAACGATGAGTCAGGTTGGACTTTATTTATAGGGTTCATGTTGGCGGGATTTTTGT
This sequence comes from Nyssa sinensis, assembly GCA_008638375.1. Classification (NCBI taxonomy): domain Eukaryota; kingdom Viridiplantae; phylum Streptophyta; class Magnoliopsida; order Cornales; family Nyssaceae; genus Nyssa; species Nyssa sinensis. Next base: position 61,915,112 of record CM018032.1, read on the forward strand.
GTAGTTGAAAAATTGGTAGGTCGTTGTTGAGTTTTTTCAAAGTCCATAATTAAGAGACTAATCTAGTTCATAATTTGATAGGAATAAATACTAACATTTCTCATCAGGAGAGTGAAACATGTATCTATGATCGGCCTTTGGAGAAAAGACATGAATGATGTACTGGATTAGCCAAGGAACCAATCACGGAGTTGGGCAGGAAATTGTGTTATGGTTTTATGGGCCTAATGGTCACCACTAAGCAGGACAGGTTACTTTGGTCTTTGGGTGGGCAGTGGGCCTGTAAACAGAGCAATTTTGAGTCCAGGTATGAACTTGAGACGGGCCTAAGCACCTGCACTGTGTGAAACTCACAAGCTATCAAAGTAACCACGCCCGGGCCCATTCAGACCTTTGACAGAGTGCTTTATTTCAACCCTGTTGCAAACCACCTCCACAGGCATGCGTGCCTGCAAAATTAGAGTAATTTTGAGTTTTTATCATATAAGATATTGTAATTATTAGATAGTTTAAAAATTAGAGACAGAGTGATTGAAATAAATTAAAGGATAAAATTACATCAATTTTTTTTTGAGATTTTTAACAATTATATTAAATTTTCTTGAGATTTTTGAAATTACACTGACTTTTTATATTTTTATTAATAAACTATAAATACTCATTTTAGTAAATTTTTTTAAATAATAAAATTGTCACTTTCATGTTTTTTCTTATTATAAAATTTGAATAATTTTTTTGGGTTTTTTTTTTATTTTCAAAATTTTTTGATTAAAACCTTAAATTTATTTTTGTATAAAATAATAATAATTTATTTACCTTAAATTTATTTTTATATAAAATAAAAAAATTATTTTAAAAAAAAGTTAAAAAAATTGGTCAAAAACGAAAAAACAATTCAAAAAAGCAAAAAAAAAAAAAAAAAAGGGTGATGTATTCTAAAATTAATGAAAGTTGATTCTACTTCACATTCTCAAAAAAATTTACTATTTCAGCTCAATGTAATTCAAGAACCTTAAGAGCATGTTTAGAGGGACTTAAAACCTTTAGAGCATGTTTAGAAGGACGATCGAGACATAAAAGGCCTTAATGTCAACACAATGTAATGAACAAAAATAAATAAAATTTCACTTGAAAAGGTGAAGAAAAATCTCAGTTCTGTGATGACACCCTGGAATTTTCACAACCATTAACAACTTATCTCTCTCTCTCTCTCTCTCTCTCTCTCTCTCTATATATATATATATATATAGATATACTCCAAATATATTTTCCTTTCAAAAACATTTCATAAAATCAAGGACCCATGCTCACCATCCATCCAAATCTCAAGCTAGGGCACCCATATACACCAACCAAACCAGAAACCTCCTCCATATCTCTGTCACTCAAAACGAAAACTCGTCCTGCAACAATAGTAAACACCATCCATGAAAACAACCAAACCAAACAGACCTCAGCAGGCAAAATCAAACGCCTGGTTCTCACACAGGAAGGCAGAACCAAACTCAACACCTACCCAGACAGAGACTTCTATGCCTACCCAAGATTTGTGACCCATGTTGATGATAACTTCATTTCCACATTGACCAAACTTTATAGAGAAAGGTTAAACCCTGGCTCGGAGATTCTTGACCTTATGAGCTCATGGGTTAGCCATTTGCCGAAAGAAGTTGAGTACAAGAGAGTGGTGGGACATGGACTCAATGCACAAGAGCTTGCCAAGAACCCAAGGCTTGATTATTTCTTTGTGAAGGATCTGAATCAGGATCAAAGTTTTGAACTGGAGAGTTGCAGTTTTGATGCAGTCATATGTACAGTTAGTGTTCAGTATCTTCAACAACCAGAAAAGGTAAGATGAAATTGATATTGTAGACTTCTAAATACAGAGATAAACGTGGTTAATTGTAGCATTAAAATTTTGAGATTAGCATTTTAATGTATTGTCCATCATTTCACTTTGGTCATTGCCCTTAAAGATGTTTTTTTCCGTGGGTTTGATTCATTTCGTGACAATGTATCTCTCAAATAACACTATCATATGTGTTATAATTCATTAAAAAAAATAAATCATAATACATGATATAATATTATTGAGAGAACATATTATACAATAATAAGAGCATTTTTAAAGAATTTTTCATTGCCCATAGGCTCCCTACCTACATCGCAAACATAAAAATAATTAATGGGGTTATATTTGTTTGTACGTTACGTGCGACATGGATCTCAAAACCTTAATAATGAGTTAATATTTCGTGCTCTTTTGGGATTGTATATGGTTTCAAGGGTTAGATGATATATTATATGTGCATGAATTTATTGTAACTGTACATCTGACATATCAGTGCAATCATAGGATACAATGATTCGGGTAATCGAATGAGCCTTTAATTGAGTTCAATTCGAATAACTTGATCTTTTATATAGTATTAGACCACTTATTGACCTAGAGTTCGAGTCAATCTCAATAAATTAACAACCTTCAAATTATATTCAAACTTCAATTGATCTCAAATGAGTTTCTAACTAATTCGATTACTAGCTAGCCCAGCTTGATTAGTTTGATTCATTTTACAACCCTAACATTGTTACAATTTGTTGATGGGTTAGTAAGAAAATGGTGGAAAATAGAACTTAAAACTTAGGAAAGACACTGAGATAATAACTGAATTTTAAGATGAAACTCAGATTGCTAATGCAATTACAGGTATTTGCTGAGGTGTTTCGGGTGCTAAAACCAGGTGGAGTGTTCATTGTCAGCTTCAGTAATCGAATGTTCTATGAAAAAGCCATTAGTGCATGGAGAGAAGGAAGTGCACACAGTCGGATACAACTGGTCGTGCAATACTTCCAGTGTGTTGAAGGATTCACTCAACCGGAGAATATTCGGAAGTTACCAGTGGCCGGTGGTGCTCAAGAGGAAGACAAATCTCCTTTCAGTTGGATTATGAGGTTGCTGGGTTTGTTTCCTGGGTCTGACCCTTTGTATTCAGTGATAGCTTACAAGAACTTCAAACCTATATATGAATCATGATGGATTCTTCTCTTAGAACAACTGTGTGTACTAAATAAATTTGTTCTGGTAAAGGCAACTGTCATGTATTTGTTAGGATACGACGATTTGGAGTCCACACGATGTGATTTTCAAAATTTCTGTATGTCCAAATTGAAACATTACTTCTTCCACTGCTCAGTTTTGCATTCATTTTACGCCAAAGTTCAAGCTGATCTCCCAATTCCTTATAAGTATTATGGATCTTCTTCCACTGAAAAGCTAAGGCATAAACAGCTTTAGTAATATGTTGCAACACTTTTGGTACATGCACGACTCTTTTATTCCTTTTATGCCAGAGGTAATACATAGAGGAAGCAAGGGACAATCTAAGGATAGAAACCTTAAAAAAGGCCCTGAAACATTTGCAACCATCCAAGAGGGAGTTCTTGAGACCAACCATGGTGAGACTTGGAGATAGACAGAACATTTTCACAATGTAAATTATATTGATATTTTTTTGAGATTTTTTGATAATTCTACTAATCTCTCTTGAGTTTTTGATATTACAATGATTTTCTTTACTTGCCAAACTATAAATACCCTCATTCAGTTAAATTTTTTATCTTTTCAAAATGAAAAAATTGCACCTTTAATAATATTTTTAAATTTTAACCAATTATTTCAATTTTTTTTTCATTTTCAAATAAATATTGACTAAAATATTAAATTTATTTTTATATAAAATAAAAATAAATTATTTACCTTAAATTAAAAATTAAAAGTAAGAAAAGTTGATCAAAATTTAAAAGAAAAAAAGAAAAAATACACATGAAAATGGCAAATTTGTCATGAAAATTTGGCCAAAAACGATATTTGTAATTTATCAAGTAAAATAAAAAATATCAGTATAATTTTAAAAATTTTAAAAAAAATAAATATAATTATCAAAAACTACTTGAATGATTGGTGTAATTTATCCAATATCCTCTCCTTAGACAGCATTTTCTTTCCAAATGACAGCTGAGAAAGGACTGGCAAAGAAAAGGTGCTCAATATCCTCTCTTTCATAAAGCAACTCTTGCCCCAACAACAGCAAAATACAGCACCTAAACACAAGAAGCCAAACACCCCCAAAGCAACACAGTTAACATCTGCTTCAAAACAAGCAAAACAAAAGTAGCAGCAGCTAGAGCTAGCAAGCCTCAACAAACTGAGAGACCACAGTAGCAGCAACTGTAGAAATAGCTTAAACTGCAAACCCCAGCACCCTTAACGCCAACACCTTAATCAACAATGGCAGTGCACTGCAACAACACTCGACAAGAAATAGAGCAACTCCAATTGTCAAGAGATTAAACAAGGCAGAAGACCACCCCAGCAGCTCAAAGTAAAGAGAATTATTAATCACAATTTGATTCTGAACATTGTGTTTATTTTTAAAGATGATCAATATCCAGAATAAGGTGACAAACAGCATTTAATTCTTAAATATCACACAGAACAATCACAAAAAACAACCCATGTTGAAGATGACCTTGAGTTGATTTTGCATCAACTTTTCCCTCATACCCAAAAAATAAATAATAAAAAAAATGGTTTTGATGACTATACATATGTAACATATGGTGAAAAGAAGCTATTTTTCATTGTCTTGAACAGTTCAGATTTCAGTAATTGGTAAGATATAAGCTCTCAATTTTAGCAATATGCCATGCACACTGATGCTGTATGCCAATACACTATCCAATTAACATGGTTAGTTCTGTTTTCAACCTATACCTCCTAAAATCATGTGTAATTTATTTAGTAAAAAGGAAAAAATAAAAAAAATAAAAGAAAAAAATAAAATTCTTCATATATTCTCTTTTACTCAAATAAATTCAAAATAGAACAAGAGAAGAAACACCTTTTGAATTAAAGACGATGCTCCAATATTGCTCCCAGAGACCAGAATTCCCAACTCCTTGATTGGGCAAGACCAAAAAGGAGTTCAGTAAGATTTATCAAAGCTAGCTGTCGAATCTTATTCCTTTTGTTGGACTTTTAGTCTTTTACTAGTTACTCAAATTAGAAACTTGTCTCATGTTTTAAATCATTAATTAATTAATTTTTTTGGTTATGGGTTAAACCTAAGAATATGAAATATTCTTTTCATTGCAGAAATAGAAGCAAGGAACCAAATCTTTCTTTTTCTCTTTTCACTATTTGTTTTAACAATAAAAAAAATTCTCAATTGTGATTGTACGGCACAAGGTATCAAGTAAAGAAGCAGAGAACAGCAAATTAATATTTCCCTTCCTGCAGGTTTTTAGTTGCTGACAAGCATTCTAGGGTTAAGATATCATAGAATCAGGCGAGACATGTAAATGTCCTCCATGATCAGGACCATTTCATGACAAACTTCTATATTACAATGCTTGTATGCTTAAAAACTGATCCACATTCCATTGCGGATTACGTGTAATTAGTTCAATTATTGGATCATAAGTATTAGATCTTTACTTTATAATCAAAATATTAAGAGTATGGTCATTTCACCTCATCATCTAATGTGGTTCAAACATTTTATGGTGAATTTGTTTATCAAAACTTACGGAGAGAATTTAAATTTGTGAAAGAAATTGATACCGGATTGGATGATGAGGTAAAGTGACCGTCCCACAAAATAATATATTGAATTCTAGAGGCAGAAAGAGACTTATGTATTTCAGAAATGTTTTGGAATATTCACTGCTCAAGGTTCTTGTACCACCTCATGGGTGAAAAGTGCAGATGTGGGTAGAGTGACAAAAGAAAAAAAAGCCTAGGCTTCAACTTAACGTTATGAGGGATTATAGATTCATTAGAAGCAAGGAAGTTGCTTGAGCTGGGGTTTATTCCATTTCTGATGATTATATAAGGAGACGGTCAATTGCAAGCAGAACACACAAGCTCTCTATCTCTTTCGCACTCCCAAAACCAAGTTTCTGCCCTGTCTTGCTTTGTATAGCCAACATGCAGGCCACCAAGCTGGTTCCAGCTTCTGCACAGCAACTGATCAAAAGTGATCGAAGCATGTTCATGGGATCCGATGACGGCGTGATGATGAAGCAAATTCAAGCAACCCATGCTCCTGATGGCCGAGAGGTTGATGTCAAACCTATTCTCCATATCATTGAGGACATTCTCCAGCGTGCCACCCTGCAGAATGTAGATGCCACTGTACTGGTATAAACCTACTTCCTTTTTTCCTTTTCTTTTAGTAAAAATTTCTGAAATATATCTTCAGTGACATTATTATTTTTATTTTCAAGTGGTGCATATATTCTCCTTTTTAATCTATTTTATTGACATGCAAATTGAAATCACGAACTGCGTGCGCACCCACTGATCAAGAAGTATCACACATTGCAGATTGATTAATGCATATATAATTTGGCCAAAGATATATATATATATATATATATAGTTAATTCCTTCTATTAATGCTAATTCACTTGTGATTTCACTGTAGGATACCCAACAGATGGAGGATAAAACCCACCAAGCCGATCACAGCACCATGCTTGCTGCACTGTCACATATAATCGATCGAATTTCTTGCGAGGTTATTATATATATCCCATAGAATTTGTGTTCATATTATATGATAAAAGAAAATTCATGTCATTATAACATATAAAATCTTTATGTTGCACAATATATACATCATAAGTGGATTATTTATTACACCTATTTACATCAACATTTTTCATAAAAATGTTATTATCAGATAGCGCAAAGGTGTTTGGGTGGAGGAGATGGGCATTCAACTACGCTCACCTTGTTTAACATGCTATCAAGCTATCCATGGGATGCTAAGCTAGTGGTAACCCTAGCAGCTTTTGCTTTAAACTATGGGGAATTCTGGCTCCTTGCCCAGATCTATACTTCAAACCAACTTGCAAAATCAATGGCAATGCTTAAGCAGTTGCCTACCATCATGGAGCACTCAGGCCCACTGAAGCCACGGTTCGATGCGCTTAACAATCTCATCAAGGCCGTTTTGGATGTGACTAGGTGCATCGTTGAGTTTAAGGAGCTACCATCTGTGTACATTACACGGGATGTGCCAGCATTGTCTACAGCCATTGACACTATCCCAACTGCTGTCTATTGGGCCATCAGAAGTGTTATTGCTTGTGCAGCTCAGATTACCAGCCTCACTGGCATGGGCCATGAGTATGTTTTTTTTCTATTCATGCCATTATGCCATGCTCAAATCCTTAAGGATGATATCACAATATTTATAATGTCTGTTATATATGTGTGTGTGTGTGTGTGTGTGTGTGTGTGTGTTTATGTGTGTAAATCAAGTTTGGCCAAGGATTAAGTGATCAAATTTTCTAGAATAAAGCCAAAAATGTATTAGCTAGGGAAATAAAAACAGAAGGATGGCAACTTTATAGTTAAATCCTGATAAAACATTATGGCCATAAGGTGTACGTTACAGAGATTTTTACAACACTCTTGATAATTGTTGTTCTTTACTCATTAAAAGAAAATTTCTTGCACTGATTTCAGGTTCGTATCCTCGACGGCAGAGGCATGGGAACTGTCCACTTTGGCTCACAAGATGAACAACATACATGAACATCTTAAAAAGCAACTGGCTATTTGTTACCAACATATAGGTTAGTCATTAAGCATGTATTTGTATAGTAATATGTGTTGTCGAGACATTGCAATGCCCTAAAAATGGACAATCTAACTAATGAAGGATTTTCATTTGATGCAGAGGAAAAGAGGAATGTTGAAGCTTACGATGCACTGTTGCATATCTTTGAAATGATCCACATTGATAACATGAAAGTTCTCAAGGCTTTGATTTATGCCAAGGATGATTTGCAACCACTTCTTGATGGTTCTACTAAGAGAAGGGTTTGAATATTTTTGAACTCCCACTACTCTTACTACTAGTAATACATATAATTTGCAACCACTTTTTGATGGTGTTACTAAGAGAAGGGTTTGAACATTTCAGAACTCTACAACTCTTGCTGCAAGTAGTACTAATCAATTCGTTTGGTGACGATTTATATATATATATATATGTATAGACATTTTATTTTACTGCTGTTAATTAATGACTTACTACATGCAATTTCGGCCAAATTTTTGGTCATTTGAGACATTATGATTATGAATCAACGACATGTTTTTTTTTAAATTTCTGCAACTGTTTGGCAAAAACAGGTCAACTTGGACACTCTAAGGAGGAAAAATGTGTTGTTGCTCATATCGGGTTTAGACATCTCAACCGAAGAACTTTCGATTCTTGAACAGATTTATAGTGAATCTCGTATCCAAACAGCAAGGTTGGATTCCCTGTATGAGCTGGTGTGGATCCCAGTTGTGGATCGTTCAATCCAATGGAATGACCCGATGCAAAAGAAATTTGAGAATGTGCAATCTACAATGCCATGGTACTCAGTGTACCACCCTTCATTGATCAATCAAGTGGTTATTAGGTTTATCAAAGAGGTGTGGCACTTCAAGAATAAGCCTATCCTTGTGGTGCTGGATCCTCAAGGAAGGGTGGTGAGCCCTAATGCAATCCATATGATGTGGATATGGGGAAGCAATGCCTTTCCTTTCACTAGCGTGAGAGAAGAAAATCTATGGAAGGAAGAAACTTGGAGGCTTGAACTGCTGGTGAATGGTATCGACCAAACAATACTGAATTGGGTATGTTTGCCTTCCCATATATCTATATTAAGTGATGCTATATATAACATATTTTCTCAAAAATAGATTTTCTCACTTCAAAATATAAAGTATTGGGTTGAAAAATGAGTCGAGCTATTTGAGCTCAACTCATGATCGACTCGGTTAGAGGCTCGTTTGAGATCGGCTCACAAGACTAATAAGCCAAGCTTGAACATATTTTGAGACTCACAAATTTATTGAGCTCGACTCAAGCTCGACTCGTTAAGCTAAAAGTAGTATAATTCTATATAAAAATGTAAGCTACTCGAGCTCAATTCGTGATTGGCTTTATTAAAAGCTCATTTAAAATCAACTCAAAATATTAATAAGCCGAGCTTAAATACAATTTGGAGCTCGTTTATTTTAGTGAGTCGATACTGGACAACCTACTGCTCGGCTTGGCTCGACTCATTTGTATCCCTAATAAGGTAGTGGGGTCCATTATAATATATACACATGTATAACTATTTGTTTGTATCCATTTACGACTGTAAAATGAACCAGACTATTCGAGTTCATCTCATAATCAGCTTGGTTTGAGCCTCGTTTGAGATCAACTTGTGAAATAAATATGCTTAACTTGGAAATATTCTTTGGCTTATTAATTTATTGAGCTCAACTTGAACTTGGCTTGATAAGACAATAATTGGTGTAATACTGTCTAATACTATATAAAAAAATCAAACTACATAGTTTAGCTCCCGATCTACTTGATTAGAGACTCATTCGAGATTGACTTGAAAAATTAAAAAGTTGAGATTTAACATAATTTGGAGTTAATTTATTTTAGCGAGCCAAGTTTGAATAACTCATGGCTTGACTCGATTCAACTCGTTTGCAACCCTATATCCGTTATACATAACATTTTCCATCTATATATACATGTAAAAAAGTGCCCTTGCAAGTCATGTCCATATACACACAAGCACATGTGCATATACACATATAGTTTGTTATGATAAAATAGTGTGGAATGATGTCTTGTATGATCAGATAAGAGATGGAAAATACATTTTCTTGTATGGAGGGGACAACATCGAATGGATTAGAAAATTCACAACCACAGCACGCTCTGTTGCACTAGCTGCTGGCATTCCATTAGAGATGATCTATGTGGGAAAAAGCTCCAAAAAAGAGCAAGTCCGAAAGGTTATGACAAGCATAATCGTGGAGAAGCTTGGCCATTGCTGGCAAGACCTCACCATGATGTGGTTCTTCTGGACAAGATTGGAGAGCATGTTGTTTTCCAAGATTCAACTGAAGACTGCCGTTGAACACGATCCCATGCTGCTAGAAATCAAGAAACTGCTCAGCTACGACAAGAATGGAGGATGGGCAGTGTTAAGTAAAGGATCATCTGTGGTGATCAACGGGCATGGAACCACTATGTTGCCTGCATTGTTGGAATATGATATATGGAAGGAGCATGTGGTTGAGAAAGGCTTTGATAGGTCATTTAAGGATCACCATGACATGCTTCACCGCGCATCAATTCCATGTTGCCGCTTTGAGTTCCCAAGCACCACTGGAAGGATCCCGGAAAATATGAAATGCCCTGAGTGCCTCCGCATCATGGAAAAGTACATCACTTTCCTTTGTTGCCATGATAAAAATGCTATAAACACACAATACTAAACTATATATATGAATATTGTGTGAGCTTTATGTGGTGTGATATCAAGATTCACTTTGTGAATTCAAGTTTTTACACGGATAATAGGACTTGGTGATGTAATGTCACAATATATCAATATTTATGATAATAAAAAGTACTTTGTTTTGGGTATGATAATTGGCTTACACTTGTTCCTTACTTTTTTGAATTGAGATATGCATGATATATACTACAAATTAAGGTTATTATCCATTGTAATTTCCTACACTTTTTTAACAAATAGTGAGGGAAAATCCTTGCAAAGGATGCTCAATAAAGAAATTTTTTTGAATATATATAGTTCCCACGAGTGGTTGTTGGTTTACTATGTTTTATAGGAACCTTGTTCTTTTAATTTCTTGTCCACACACCTCAGTAAAATGTAAAACCTAGAGTTGCATGTAAGAGATTTTAAAATAAATTAAAATTGAATAATATTATATGTAAAATAAATAAAAATTTCAAACATAGGTGAAGCCTTTTTTAATTTAATTATTTATATACTAGATAAAGTTGTCAAACATGGATTTGTTCTTACATCCACTGAGAAGTTTAGTTTTCTTTCATTAAATTTTTATCTATTAATGATTAATTTTTATAAAGTTTCCTATGGACTAAAAGATTTAAAAAATGAACTGAGTGGGGTTAGTCCAGTTGGCCATTCATACCCTATTCTAAAAGGGGGGTCATGAATTTTAGTCTCACTCTCCTATTAGGGGAATGTAAGCATTTATTGCCATCGAGTTATAAACTAGGTTGGGTTATCTATCTAAAGTTCATATTAATTTGAGAGACTCTTGATGCTGTTTAGTTGTGTAGTATATATTTTGTTACTTCGTAATACTGTTGTAATTGTACTATCCCATGCATATTGACGATGGAATGTAAGAGTTCACTGTGCACCACTTTTTCCCTCGTACCCAAAGAAATTAAATTAAAAAAAATGGTTTTTATGACTATACATTGGGTGAAAAGAAGATATTTTATTGCCTTGCTAAAAATACAAAATGCCAGCAAGTTTTCTAGAAAAATTCCAGCCTTATATTCAAAAGTGCCATAATCATATCCATTAAAAATGAGGGAATCAACTTGCAATTTCATAATCATTTTCTCAGCATTTTACCATACCACTTGAACTATGAAACATCTTTGGTTACTGTATTGGCGAGGCTTCAAGAATTTCAAATGCTTAAAGCTTAAGATCCCTAGTATTTTGGGGGCTATCACCATCTAAGAAAGGCTTGAATGAGACTCATCCTCAGGATAGAGCAACCTTAATTTGTGCTATAGTATGAATTTTTTGAATTCCATCTTTGTAAACATTAAGACGAGGGAAAGGAATTGGGCATTGTTTGGTCCACTGCAAGTGTAGTAATTAAGGGTTCAAATTTAAGAACAGTCACAGGGAACTTATTTATCCAATGGAGGCGAAAATGAAAGCTGGGGGCTGGACTCCGGTAATCAAGAGACAAAGAAGATATTCTGTAGCCAATGGTGGAGAGACACAAGGTATGTTCACTATCTTTGTGGATAACTTATTAGAATCTATGGATCTGAGCGGGTTTCAAAGATTGTTTACAAAGTTTAGGGTGGTGAAGGCTGTGTTTATTCCTAAGAAAAGATGTAGGAAGACAGGTTCAAGATTTGGATTCATAAGATATGATTGCTATGTAGTTGTAGGAGTAGCAGTGGAGAAGGTCAATGGCATATGGTGTGGCAATAAAGAACTGGTGGGCTGAAGATGGATGACTATGGAAGAGAAAAAAAAATAGATAGAGGGGATTTATGGGGAAAGTTTGGGCTAGCCAGGGGAAAAACATTCATGGAGCATGAAACACAAAGAGGAGTTTGGTATGCAATAAAGTCGTCAAATATTGAGGAAAGATTCTAGTGAAGAGAAAGTGAAAACTAGGGTTCTCAATGACCATCGATCCATTGTTGAAGTAGTTAAAGGGCCCAGAGAATCTTCTAGTTCTCGTAAATTCATTGTAGTTCACAAGGAAGGTAACGGGTGGCTGTGTAGAAGTGCGACAACAAGACTATAGTTTGTGAGAACTGTGGATATCATTCAAGAAATTTTTATTAGTAAAGGGTTCATGGATGTGCAAGTTCGTGCATGTAATGGACTTTATGTCATTCTGACCTTCCTTTCAGTGGAAGAAATGAAGAATATGTTGCTTGATAGAAGGGATTGGTTGGATATATAATTGGTTTGAAAATGTTAAGATAGACTGGATTAATTGTTATGGTACTCCACTAGACCCGTGGAGTGTCAATACTTTTCTAAAATTGGTAAAGTATGGGACAAATTCTTATAACTTGATGTAGGAACGACTAGGTTGCAGTCTTTTGAATGTGGAAGAATAAAGGTTTTAACAAATCATTTGGTGGAAAATCATTAAAAATGATGTTATGAAGTTTATGAAGGATTTTCACAATAACGTTAATATGGTAAATGGACTTAACTCTTCTTTCATTACACTAGTTCCAAAAAGAGACAATCTAGTTGATTTGGGTGGCTATAGACCCTTTAGTCTTATTGGGTGCATATATAAGATTCTTTCAAAAGTTCTTTCCTTAAGAATAAAGAAAGTCTTACCCTCAATAATAAATGTCAATTAATAAGCTTTTCTTGAAGGTGGGAATATACTGGATGGGGTTCTTATCACTAATGAGATCGTGTATGGTTGGAAGAAAATTCATAAAAGGGGATCCTTCTCAAACTTGATTTTGAGAAAGCCTTTGATAGTGCCAATTGAAACTTCCTTTTTCATGACGGCTTATTTTGGCTTTAGCTCTTCTTGGATAAGGGAATGTACCTCCCCAGCTAGGATTTCAGTCCATGTGAATGGTTCTCCCTCGTTTGAATTCTCTTTGCAAAGAGGCTTAAGGCCAGGAGATCTATTGTCTCCCTTTCTTTTTAACATTGTTGTGGAAGGCCTCAATATACTTTTCAAGAGAGCAAATTTTTTTGGCTTAATTAAAGGGGATTCTATAAGAAGTAAATGTGTGAATGTAGAGAACAAAATTTAATGGTGCATGCAGCACAGCGGACAAGGTCATTCCAAATTCAAAATCGTTGGATTGTAGAGAGTTGGCGGATAGAGAGGATAACCTTTTTGGGCGGCTGAACAATTGTGATGGGCTTAAAGTGAATTAGCATGGGATATATATTGAGGTGGTATTGGGCCCTTTATGGTTGGTAAGTAATAACAACCTATGTTAGGATGTCCCATTAGATGGTACTCCAAGTGGTAGAAGAATAATTAAGGGAATCCTGTCTCATTGGGAATCTCAATTTTATTGCAACCGATGGTGGTGGACAATATTCGAATGGCTCGATGTTGGTGAGTTAGAAGAGCTCATATGTTGAGGTGTATCTGAAAAAGACTGAGATGAAAAAGAAAACAAAGTCAGGGTGGGATGTAGTTGGGATCGTAAGAAAGATGAAGTCCAATGGAGCAATGGTTGGAAAGAAGAAAAAAAGAGTGGTGATTTTCAAGGCAACTGTAGCTTTAATTTTGCTCTATTTGACTAGTGACCCAACGACAATCAGAAATATAAGGTTGCTGAATGAAGCACATGTGATTTGGGTAGTTGGAAAAGCTCTTGGTCTTGTATTTGATGGAAATAAGGATGTGGTGATCAACAAACTGGTGGAATTAGAAAATAAAGATGAAATCTAGTTGTCGTAAGGGAGGAAATCCAATTCAATGTAAGTTGTGTTTCCCTTCAGTGATAGTATTGGTGTTGGTTCATTGATTAATGAAGCTTTTATCATGGAATGTGCATGGTCTAGGTAAGCAGGAAAAAGGGGAATCCGAAACGACTACTAAAAGAAAAAATGTTGATTTTGTGTTAATTCAAGAAGCTAAAAAAGCATATTTGTTTAGAAACTGTCTGTTTAATTTGGTCCAAAGGTGAATTTGAGTTTTTGATGGTCAACTCTAAAGGTAGAGATGGGGGTTTATTGTGTGTTTAGGATAAAAAAAAATTTGTTATGTCAGAAAGTTTCATCGATGATAACTTCATCATTATGGCTAGTATTATTCATTCCCAATTTTGAGTGTAGATAATTAATGTATATGCCCCAAATGTTGTTGATGAGAGAAAAAAAATTTGGGTTAATTAATAAGACTAAAGAAACAGTTTATTCATTCGTGATGTCTATAATGCCCCAAGCTCATAGTCCTAACAACTTGAAGACCACACAACATTTTGGCTCAAAATTTTAATTCCCAGTTGTTAGTAGTAAGACTAATGGTGTCTTATATACTAATCATATTACTCCTACCCAATCGATGTGGGACATGAGTATCACATTCTCCCCCTTTAGGACCACATCTCCTCTTAGGGTGGATCTCAATCTCCCAACCGTCCATTAAGTAGACATTCTAAGGGATTCTATCTTATGGGAATCGGCTCTGATACCACAAGTGTAACGCCCCAGGCTCACTACAACCTGAATAGCCCATAACATTATGGCTCAAAAGTTTAAGTTTAAGTTGTTAGTAGCAAGGCTAGTGGTATCTTATATACCAATCTTATTACTCCCACCCAATCGATGTAGGACAAGAGTATTACAGAAATTCTCTGAGCAATGACAGTTCAGACCAAGGCTCTTGGGTATCTTTGATACTTCAATTGATAATGTTGTGTGAAATTTTTAGAAAATGAGGTGTGGAATGCTATAAATGAATGTGATGGGAACAAGGCTCCAGTTCTAGATGGCTTCAATATGCTTTGTATCAAGAAAGGATAAAAGATATTCAATAAAGAGGTATTACGTACGGTTTATGAAAGAATTCCATACAAATGGAAGGCTAGTAAAGGGGTTAAACTCATCCTTCCTCGTGTTGTTACCTAAATGTGACAATCCTATTATGTTAGGTGAATACATGCCTATTAGTTTGGTGGGTTGCATTTATAATATTCTGGCAAAAGTACTATCTAGTAGATTAAAAAGGTATTATTTTATGTTATTAGGGAGGTTCAATCCGCTTTCTTAGTTGGAAGAAATATCTTAGATGGTGTATTAATTGCAAACAGAGTTATTGATGGGTGGAAGAAAAAGCATGAGAAAGGTATATTATTAAAGATGATGCTCCAATATTGCTCCCGGAGACCAGAATTCCCAACCGCTTGATTTATCAAAGCTAGCTGTCAAATCTTATTCCTTTTGTTGGACTTTTAGTCTTTTACTAGTTACCCAAATTAGAAACTTGTCACATGTTTTAATCATTAATTAATTAATTTTTTTGGTTATGGGTTAAACCTAAGAATATGAAATATTCTTTTCATTGCAGAAATAGAAGCAAGGAACCAAATCTTTCTTTTTCTCTTTTCACTATTTGTTTGAATAATAAAAAAAATTCTCAATTATGGTTGTACGGCACAAAGGTTTCAAGTAAAGAAGCAGAGAATAGCAAATTAATATTTCCCTTCCTGCAGGTTTTTAGTTGCTGACATGCATTCTAGGGTTAAGATATCATAGAATCAGGCGAGACATGTAAATGTCCTCCATGATCAGGACCATTTCATGCCAAACTTCTATATTACAATGCTTGTATGCTTAAAACTGATCCACATTCCATTGCGGATTACGTGTAATTAGTTCAATTATTGGATCATAAGTATTAGATCTTTACTTTATAATCAAAATATTAAGAGTATGGTCATTTCACCTCATCATCTAATGTGGTTCAAACATTTTTATGGTGAATTTGTTTATCAAAACTTACGGAGAGAATTTAAATTTGTGAAAGAAATTGATACCTGGATTGGATGATGAGGTAAAGTGACTGTCCCACAAAATAATATATTGAATTCTAGAGGCAGAAAGAGACTTATGTATTTCAGAAATGTTTTGGAATATTCACTGCTCAAGGTTCTTGTACCACCTCATGGGTGAAAAGTGCAGATGTGGGGTAGAGTGATAAAAGAAAAAAAAGCCTAGGCTTCAACTTAACGTTATGAGGGATTATAGATTCATTAGAAGCAAGGAAGTTGCTTGAGCTGGGGTTTATTCCATTTCTGATGATTATAAAAGGAGACGGTCAATTGCAAGCAGAACACACAAGCTCTCTAGATCTATCGCACTCCCAAAACCAAGTTTCTGCCGTCTTGCTTTGTATAGCCAATATGCAGGCCACCAAGCTGGTTCCAGCTTCTGCACAGCAACTGATCAAAAGTGATCGAAGCATGTTCATGGGATCCGATGACGGTGTGATGATGAAGCAAATTCAAGCAACCCATGCTCCTGATGGCCGAGAGGTTGATGTCAAACCTATTCTCCATATCATTGAGGACATTCTCCACCGTGCCACCCTGCAGAATGTAGATGCCACTGTACTGGTATAAACCTACTTGCTTTTTTCCTTCTCTTTTAGTAAAAATTTCTGAAATATATCTGCAGTCACATTATTATTTTTATTTTCAAGTGGTGCATATATTCTCCTTTTTAATCTATTTTATTGACATGCAAATTGAAATCACGAACTGCGTGCACACCCACTGATCAAGAAGTATCACACATTGCAGATTGATTAATGCATATATAATTTGGCCAAAGATATATATATATATATATATATATATAGTTAATTCCTTCTATTAATGCTAATTCACTTGTGATTTCACTGTAGGATACCCAACAGATGGAGGATAAAACCCACCAAGCCGATCACAGCACCATGCTTGCTGCACTGTCACATATAATCGATCGAATTTCCTGCGAGGTTATTATATATATCCCATAGAATTTGTGTTCACATTATACGATAAAAGAAAATTCATGTCATTATAACATATAAAATCTTTATGTTGCACAATATATACATCATAAGTGGATTATTTATTACACCTATTTACATCAACATTTTCCATATAAATGTTATTATCAGATAGCGCAAAGGATGTTTGGGTGGAGGAGATGGACATTCAACTACGCTCACCTTGTTTAACATGCTATCAAGCTATCCATGGGATGCTAAGCTGGTGGTAACCCTAGCAGCTTTTGCTTTAAACTATGGGGAATTCTGGCTCCTTGCCCAGATCTATACTTCAAACCAACTTGCAAAATCAATGGCAATGCTTAAGCAGTTGCCTAGCATCATGGAGCACTCAGGCCCACTGAAGCCACGGTTCGATGCGCTTAACAATCTCATCAAGGCCGTTTTGGATGTGACCAGGTGCATCGTTGAGTTTAAGGAGCTACCATCTGTGTACATTACACGGGATGTGCCGGCATTGTCTACAGCCATTGACACTATCCCAACTGCTGTCTATTGGGCCATCAGAAGTGTTATTGCTTGTGCAGCTCAGATTACCAGCCTCACTAGCATGGGCCATGAGTATGTTTTTTTTCTATTCATGCCATTATGCCATGCTCAAATCCTTAAGGATGATATCACAATATTTATAATGTCTGTTATATATATATGTGTGTGTGTGTGTAAATCAAGTTTGGCCAAGAACTAAGTGATCAAATTTTCCTAGAATAAAGCCAAAAATGTATTAGCTAGGGAAATAAAAACAGAAGGATGGCAACTCTATAGTTAATTAAATCCTGATAAAACATTATGGCCATAAGGTGTTACAGAGATTTTTATAACACTCTTGATAATTGTTGTTCTTCACTCATTAAAAGAAAATTTCTTGCACTAATTTCAGGTTCGTATCCTCAACGGCAGAGGCATGGGAACTGTCCACTTTGGCTCACAAGATGAACAACATACACGAACATCTTAAAAAGCAATTGGCAATTTGTTACCAACATATAGGTTAGTCATTAAGCATGCATATGTATAATAATATGTGTTGCTGAGACATTGCAATGCCCTAAAAATGGACAATCCAACTAATGAAGGATTTTCATTTGATGCAGAGGAAAAAAGGAATGTTGAAGCTTACGATGCACTGCTGCATATCTTTGAAATGATCCACATTGATAACATGAAAGTTCTCAAAGCTTTGATTTATGCCAAGGATGATTTGCAACCACTTCTTGATGGTTCTACTAAGAGAAGGGTTTGAATATTTTAGAACTCCCACTACTCTTACTACTAGTAATACATATAATTTGCAACCACTTTTTGATGGTGTTACTAAGAGAAGGGTTTGAACATTTCAGAACTCTACAACTCTTGCTGCAAGTACTACTAATCAATTCGTTTGGTGACGATTTATATATATATATATATGTATAGACATTTTATTTTACTGCTGTTAATTAAGGACTTACTACATGAAATTTCGGTTAAATTTCTGGTCATTTGAGACATTATGATTATGAATCAACTACATGTTTTTTTTTTTAAATTTCTGCAACTGTTTGGCAAAAACAGGTCAACTTGGACACTCTAAGGAGGAAAAATGTGTTGTTGCTCATATCGGGTTTAGACATCTCAACCGAAGAACTTTCGATTCTTGAACAGATTTATAGTGAATCTCGTATCCAAACAGCAAGGTTGGATTCCCTGTATGAGCTGGTGTGGATCCCAGTTGTGGATCGTTCAATCCAATGGAATGACCCGATGCAAAAGAAATTTGAGAATGTGCAATCTACAATGCCATGGTACTCAGTGTACCACCCTTCACTGATCAATCAGGTGGTTATTAGGTTTATCAAAGAGGTGTGGCACTTCAAGAATAAGCCTATCCTTGTGGTGCTGGATCCTCAAGGAAGGGTGGTGAGCCCTAATGCAATCCATATGATGTGGATATGGGGAAGCAATGCCTTTCCTTTCACTAGCGTGAGAGAGGAAAATCTATGGAAGGAAGAAACTTGGAGGCTTGAACTGCTGGTGAATGGTATCGACCAAACAATACTGAATTGGGTATGTTTGCCTTCCCATATATCTATATTAAGTGATGCTATATATAACATATTTTCTCAAAAATAGATTTTCTCACTTCAAAATATAAAGTATTGGGTTGAAAAATGAGTCGAGCTATTTGAGCTCAACTCATGATCGACTCGGTTAGAGGCTCGTTTGAGATCGGCTCACAAGACTAATAAGCCAAGCTTGAACATATTTTGAGACTCACAAATTTATTGAGCTCGACTCATTAAGCCAAAAGTAGTATAATTCTATACAAAAATGTAAGCTACTCAAGCTCAATTCGTGATTGGCTCTATTAAAAGTTCATTCAAGATCAACTCAAAATATTAATAAGCCGAGCTTAAACACAATTTGGAGCTCGTTCATTTTAGTGAGTCGATACTGAACAACCTACTACTCGGTTTGGCTCGACTCATTTGTATCCCTAATAAGGAAGTGGGGTCCATTATAATTTATAAACACATGTATAACTATTTGTTTGTATCCATTTACGACTGTAAAATGAACCAGACTATTCGAGTTCATCTCATAATCAACTTGGTTTGAGCCTCATTTGAGATAAACTTGTGAAATAAATACGCATAACTTGGAAATATTCTGTGGCTTATTAATTTATTGAGCTCAACTTGAACTTGGCTCGATAAGACAATAATTGGTGTAATACAGTCTAATAATATATAAAAAAATCAAACTACATAGTTTAGCCCCCGATCTACTTGATTAGAGACTCATTCGAGATTGACTTGATAAATTAAAAAGTCGAGATTTAACACAATTTGGAGTTAATTTATTGCCAAGTTTGAATAACTCATGATTGACTCGATTCAACTCGTTTGCAACCTTATATCCGTTATACATAACATTTTCCATCTATATATACATGTAAAAAAGTTCCCTTGCAAGTCATGTCCATATACACACAAGCACATGTGCATATACACATATAGTTTGTTATGATAAAATAGTGTGGAATGATGTCTTGTATGATCAGATAAGAGATGAAAAATAAATTTTCTTGTATGGAGGGGACAACATCGAATGGATTAGAAAATTCACAACCACAGCACGCTCTGTTGCACTAGCTGCTGGCATTCCATTAGAGATGATCTATGTGGGAAAAAGCTCCAAAAAAGAGCATGTCCGAAAGGTTATGGCAAGCATAATCGTGGAGAAGCTTGGCCATTGCTGGCAAGACCTCACCATGATGTGGTTCTTCTGGACAAGATTGGAGAGCATGTTGTTTTCCAAGATTCAACTGAAGACTGCCGTTGAACACGATCCCATGCTGCTAGAAATCAAGAAACTACTCAGCTACGACAAGAATGGAGGATGGGCAGTGTTAAGTAAAGGATCATCTGTGGTGATCAACGGGCATGGAACCACTATGTTGCCTGCATTGTTGGAATATGATATATGGAAGGAGCATGTGGTTGAGAAAGGCTTTGATAGGTCATTTAAGGATCACCATGACATGCTTCATCGCGCATCAATTCCATGTTGCCGCTTTGAGTTCCCAAGCACCACCGGAAGGATCCCGGAGAATATGAAATGCCCTGAGTGCCTCCGCATCATGGAAAAGTACATCACTTTCCTTTGTTGCCATGATGAAAGTGCTATAAACACACAATACTAAACTATATATATGAATATTTTGTGAGCTTTATGTGGTGTGATATCAAGATTCACTTTGTGAATTCAAGTTTTTACACGGATAATAAGACTTAGTGTGATGTAATGTCACAATATATCAATATTTATGATAATAAAAAGTACTTTGTTTTGGGTATGATAATTGGCTTACACTTATTCCTTACTTTTTTGAATTGAGATATGCATGATATATATTACAAATTAAGGTTATTATCCATTGTAATTTCCTACACTTTTTCAACAAATAGTGAGGAAAAATCCTTGCAAAGTATGCTAAATAAAGAAATTTATTTGAATATATATAGTTCCCATGAGTGGTTGTTGGTTTACTATGTTTTATAGGAACCTTGTTCTTTTAATTTCTTGTCCACACACCTCAGTAAAATGTAAAACCTAGAGTTGCATGTAAGAGATTTTAAAATAAATTAAAATTGAATAATATTATAAGTAAAATAAATAAAAATTTCAAACATAGGTGAAGCCTTTTTTTAATTTAATTATTTATATACTAGATAAAGTTGTCAAACATGGATTTGTTCTTATATCCATGAGAAGTTTAGTTTTCTTTCATTAAATTTTTATTTATTAATGATTAATTTTTATAAAGTTTCCTATGGACTAAAAGATTTAAAAAATGAACTGAATGGGGTTAGTCCAGTTGGCCATTCATACCCTATTCTAAAAGGGGGGTCATGAATTTTAGTCTCACTCTCCTGTCAGGGGAATGTAAGCATTTATTGCCATCGAGTTATAAACTAGGTTGGGTTATCTATCTAAAGTTCATATTAATTTGAGAGACCCTTGATGCTGTTTAGTTGTGTAGTATATATTTTGTTACTTTGTAATACTGTTGTAATTGTACTATCCCATGCATATTGACGATGGAATGTATGAGTTCACTGTGCACCACCTTTTCCCTCGTACCCAAAGAAATAAAATTTAAAAAAATGGTTTTTATGACTATACATTGGGTGAAAAGAAGATATTTTATTGCCTTGCAAAAAATACAAAATGCCAGCAAGTTTTCTAGAAAAATTCCAGCCTTATATTCAAAAGTGCCATAATCATATCCATTAAAAATGAGGGAATCAACTTGCAATTTCATAATCACTTTATCAACATTTTACCATATCACTTGAACTATGAAACATCTTTGGTTACTGTATTGGCGAGGCTTCAAGAATTTCAAATGCTTAAAGCCTAAGATCCCAGTATTTTGGGGGCTATCTCCATCTAAGAAAGGCTTGAATGAGACTCATCCCTAGGATAGAACAACCTTAATTTGTGCTATAGTATGAATTTTTTGAATTCCATCTTTGTAAACATTAAGACGAGGGAAAGGAATTGGGCATTGTTTGGTCCACTACAAGTGTAGTAATTAAGGGTTCAAATTTAAGAACAGTCACAGGGAACTTATTTATCCAATGGAGGCGAAAAGGAAAGCTAGGGGCTGGACTCCGGTAATCAAGAGATAGAGAAGATATTCTGTAGCCAATGGTGGAGAGACACAAGGTATGTTCACTATCTTTGTGGATAACTTATCAGAATCTATGGATCTAAGCGGGTTTCAAAGATTGTTTACAAAGTTTAGGGTGGTAAAGGCTGTGTTTATTCCTAAGAAAAGATGTAGGAAGACAGGTTCAAGATTTGGATTCATAAGATATGATTGCTATGTAGTTGTAGGAGTAGTAGTGGAGAAGGTCAATGGCATATGGTGTGGCAATAAAGAACTGGTGGGGTGAAGATGGATGACTATGGAAGAGAAAAAAAATAGACATAGGGGATTTATGGGGAAAGTTTGGGCTAGCCAGGGGAAAAACATTCATGGAGCATGAAACACAGAGATGAGTTTGGTATGCAATAAAGTCGTCAAATACTGAGGAAAGATTCTAGGTGAAGAGAAAGTGAAAACTAGGGTTCTCAATGACCATCGATCCATTGTTGAAGTAGTTAAAGGAGCCAGAGAATCTTCTAGTTCTCGTAAATTCATTGTAGTTCACAAGGAAGGTAATGGGTGGCTACATAGAAGTGCGACAACAAGACTATAGTTTGTGAGAACTGTGGATATCATTCAAGAAATTTTTATTAGTAAAGGGTTCATGGATGTGCAAGTTCGTGCATGTAATGGACTTTATGTCATTCTGACCTTCCTTTCAGTAGAAGAAATGAAGAATATGTTGCTTGATAGAAGGGATTGGTTGGATATATAATTGGTTTGAAAATGTTAAGATAGACTGGATTAATTGTTATAGTACTCCACTAGACTCGTGGAGTGTCAATACTTTTCTAAAATTGGTAAAGTATGGGGCAAGGTCTTACAACTTGATGAAGGAACAACTAGGTTGCAGTCTTTTGAATGTGGAAGAATAAAGGTTTTAACAAATCGTTTGGAGGAAAATCATTAAAAATGATGTTATGAAGTTTATGAAGGATTTTCGCAATGACGTTAATCTGGTAAATGGACTTAACTCTTCTTTCATTACATTAGTTCCAAAAAGAGACAATCTAGTTGATTTGGGTGACTATAGACCCTTTAGACTTATTGGGTGCATATATAAGATTCTCTCAAAAGTTCTTTCCTTAAGAATAAAGAAAGTCTTACCCTCAATAATAAATGTCAATTAATCAACTTTTCTTGAAGGTGGGAATATACTGGATGGGGTTCTTATCGCTAATGAGATCGTGGATGGCTAGGAAGAAAATTCATAAAAGGGGATCCTTTTCAAACTTGATTTTGAGAAAGCCTTTGATAGTGCCAATTGAAACTTTCTTTTTTTTATGACGGCTTATTTTGGCTTTAGCTCTTCTTGGATCAGGGAATGTACCTCCCCAGCTAGGATTTCAGTCCATGTGAATGGTTCTCCCTCGTTTGAATTCTCTTTGCAAAGAGGCTTAAGGCCAGGAGATCTATTGTCTCCTTTTCTTTTTAACATTGTTGTGGAAGGCCTCAATATAATTTTCAAGAGAGCAAAACTTTTTGGCTTAATATTAAAGGGGATTCTATAAGAAGTAAATGTGTGAATGTAGAGAACAAAATTTAATGGTGCATGTAGCACAGAGGACAAGATCATTCCAAATTCAAAATCGTTGGATTGTAGAGAGTTGACGGTTAGAGAGGATAACCTTGTTGGGCGGCTGAACAATTGTGATGGGCTTAAAGTGAATTAGCATGGGATACATATTGAGGTGGTATTGGGCCCTTTATGGCTGGTAAGTAATAATAACCTATGTTAGGATGTCCCATTAGATGGTACTCCAAGTGGTAGAGGAAGAATTAGGGAATCCTGTCTCATTGGGAATCTCAATTTTATGGCAACCGATGGTGGTGGAGAATATTCGAATGGCTCGATGTTGGTGAGTTAGAAGAGCTCATGTGTTGAGGTGTATCTGAAAAAGACTGAGATGAAAAAGAAAACAAAGTCAGGGTGGGATGTAGTTGGGATCGTAAGAAAGATGAAGTTCAATGGAGCAATGGTTGGAAAGAAGAAAAAAAGAGTGGTGATTTTCAAGGCAACTGTAGCTATAATTTTGCTCTATTTGACTAGTGACCCAACAACAATCAGAAATATAAGGTTGCTGAATGAAGCACATGTGATTTGGGTAGTTGGAAAAGCTCTTGGTCTTGTATTTGATGGAAATAAGGATGTGGTGATCAACAAACTGGTGGAATTAGAAAATAAAGATGAAATCTAGTTGTCGTAAGGGAGGAAATCCAATTCAATGTAAGTTGTGTTTCCCTTCAGTGATAGTATTGGTGTTGGTTCATTGATTAATGAAGCTTTTATCATGGAATGTGCATGGTTTAGGTAAGCAGGAAAAAGGGGAATCCGAAACGACTACTAAAAGAAAAAAATGTTGATTTGGTGTTAATTCAAGAAGCTAAAAAAGCATATTTGTTTAGAAACTGTTTGTTTAATTTGGTCCAAAAGTGAATTTGAGTTTTTGATGGTCAACTCTAAAGGTAGAGCTGGGGGTTTATTGTGTGTTTAGGATAAAAAAAAATTTGTTATGTCAGAAAGTTTCATCGATGATAACTTCATCATTATGGCTAGTATTATTCATTCCCAATTTTGAGTGTAGATAATTAATGTATATGCCCCAAATGTTGTTGATGAGAGAAAAAAATTTGGGTTAATTAATAAGACTAAAGAAACAGTTTATTCATTCGTGATGTTAATAACGCCCCAAGCCCACAGTCCTAACAACTTGAAGACCACACAAGATTTTGGCTCAAAAGTTTAATCCCCAAGTTGTTAGTAGTAAAACTAATGGTGTCTTATATACCAATCATATTACTCCTACCCAATCGATGTGGGACATGAGTATCACATTCTCCCCCTTTAGGACCACATCTCCTCTTAGGGTGGATCTCAATCTCCCAATCATCCATTAAGCAGACACTCTAAGGGATTCTATCTTATGGGAATCGACTCTAATACCACAAGTGTAACGCCCCAAGCTGACTACAACCTGAATAACCCACAACATTATGGCTCAAAAGCTTAAGTTTAAGTTGTTAGTAGCAAGGCTAGTGGTATCTTATATACCAATCTTATTACTCCCACCCAATCGATGTAGGACAAGAGTATTACGGAAATTCTCTGAGCAATGACAGTTCAGACCAAGGCTCTTGGGTATCTTTGATACTTCAATTGATAATGTTGTGTGAAATTTTTAGAAAATGATGTGTGGAATGCTATAAATGAATGTGATGGGAACAAGGCTCCGGTTCTAGATGGCTTCAATATGCTTTGTATCAAGAAAGGATAAAAGATATTCAATAAAGAGGTATTACATATGGTTTATGAAAGAATTCCATACAAATGGAAGGCTAGTAAAGGGGTTAAACTCATCCTTCCTCGTGTTGTTACCTAAATGTGACAATCCTATTATGTTAGGTGAATACATGCCTATTAGTTTGGTGGGTTGCATTTATAATATTCTTGCAAAAGTACTGATATACCATAAAAGAGCAGGCCAATCAGCACTTGACACGTATGATTATGAATCCAACTCATGCTCGGCTAACTCAGCTCTCGCTTAGCCAGTGGCTAAGAGCTCGAGCATCCAGATCAGTACAAGAAGTCGGAAGTGACAGAGCATATGCCTTTAGAGCACATATATCCGGATAGGGATCTCAAAGTTAATTACAGGGTACAGACCAACACTCCAGACCTCGTCACTGTCTTAGCGGATGCCGAGCAGGGAATAAGGATGCAATCCTCAACACGGAGACAGTCTTCAACAAGGAAACAGTCTTCAACGAAGAAACAGCCTTCAACAAGGAAACTACCATCTATGGTTATTTCTATGCAATACTCTACAAGGTAACTGCAATCTCCGATGATCAAATCCCTACAACCAAGGCTCCGAATCCTAATTAACTTAGGAAGGCTACGGTCTATAAATTAAACCCTAAAGGTACGCTTTATTTTCATGCTCATTTTTTGGCTTTCAATACAGTCTTTCAATTCCTTTTACTTACTTAAGCATCGGAGCGGCTATCGACGGAGCCAATCCGGTGGTCCTCTGATCATCTTTCTGAGTGTTCTACAGGTCACGGAGCCCATACTTATTGCGAGTCAAAAAGTGCAGCATCAAGTACTATCTAGTAGATTAAAAAGGTATTATTTTATGTTATTAGGGAGGTTCAATCCTCTTTCTTAGTTGGAAGAAATATCTTAGATGGTGTATTAATTGCAAACAGAGTTATTGATGGGTGGAAGAAAAAGCATGAGAAAGGTATATTATTAAAGATGATGCTCCAATATTGCTCCCAAGAGACCAGAATTCCCAACCCCTTGATTTATCAAAGCTAGCTGTCAAATCTTATTCCTTTTGTTGGACTTTTAGTCTTTTACTAGTTACCCAAATTAGAAACTTGTCACATGTTTTAAATCATTAATTAATTAATTTTTTGGTTATGGGTCAAACCTAAGAATATTAAAGATTCTTTTCATTGCAGAAATAGAAGCAAGGAACCAAATCTTTCTTTTTCTCTTTTCACTATTTGTTTTAACAATAAAAAAAATTCTCAATTATGATTGTACGGCACAAGGGTATCAAGTAAAGAAGCAGAGAATAGCAAATTAATATTTCCCTTCCTGCATGGTTTTTAGTTGCTGACATGCATTCTAGGGTTAAGATATCATAGAATCAGGCGAGACATGTAAATGTCCTCCATGATCAGGACCATTTCATGCCAAACTTCTATATTACAATGCTTGTATGCTTAAAACTTATCCACATTCCATTGCGGATTACGTGTAATTAGTTCAATCATTGGATCATAAGTATTAGATCATTACTTTATAATCAAAATATTAAGAGTATGATCATTTCATCTCATCATCTAATGTGGTTCAAACATTTTTATGGTGAATTTGTTTATCAAAACTTACGGAGAGAATTTAAATTTGTGAAAGAAATTGATATCGGATTGGATGATGAGGTAAAGTGACCGTCCCACAAAATAATATATTGAATTCTAGAGGCAGAAAGAGACTTATGTATTTCAGAAATGTTTTGGAATATTCACTGCTCAAGGTTCTTGTACCACCTCATGAGTGAAAAGTGCAGATGTGGGGTAGAGTGATAAAAGAAAAAAAAGCCTAGGCTTCAACTTAACGTTGAGGGATTATAGATTCATTAGACGCAAGGAAGTTGCTTGAGCTGCGGTTTATTCCATTTCTGATGATTATAAAAGGAGACGGTCAATTGCAAGCAGAACACACAAGCTCTCTAGATCTATCGCACTCCCAAAACCAAGTTTCTGCCCTCTTGCTTTGTATAGCCAACATGCAGGCCACCAAGCTGGTTCCAGCTTCTGCACAGCAACTGATCAAAAGTGATCGAAGCATGTTCATGGGATCCGATGACGGTGTGATGATGAAGCAAATTCAAGCAACCCATGCTCCTGATGGCCGAGAGGTTGATGTCAAACCTATTCTCCATATCATTGAGGACATTCTCCACCGTGCCACCCTGCAGGATGTAGATGCCACTGTACTGGTATAAACCTACTTCCTTTTTTCCTTCACTTTTAATAAAAATTTCTGAAATATATCTGCAGTTACATTATTATTTTTATTTTCAAGTGGTGCATATATATATTCTCCTTTTTAATCTATTTTATTGACATGCAAATTGAAATCATGAACTGCGTGCACACCCACTGATCAAGAAGTATCAGACGTTGCAGATTGATTAATGCATATATAATTTGAACAAAGATATATATATATATATATATATATATATTTGCAGATTGATTAATGCATATATAATTTGAACAAAGATATATATATATATATATATAGTTAATTCCTTCTATTAATGCTAATTCACTTGTGATTTCACTGTAGGATACCCAACAGATGGAGGATAAAACCCACCAAGCCGATCACAGCACCATGCTTGCTGCACTGTCACATATAATCGATCGAATTTCCTGCGAGGTTATTATATATATCCCATAGAATTTGTGTTCACATTATATGATAGGAGAAAATTCATGTCATTATAACATATAAAATCTTTATGTTGCACAATAATACATCATAAGTGGATTATTTATTTCACCTATTCACATCAACATTTTTCATATAAATATTATTATCAGATAGCACAAAGGTGTTTGGGTGGAGGAGATGGACATTCAACTACGCTCACCTTGTTTAACATGCTATCAAGCTATCCATGGGATGCTAAGCTGGTGGTAACCCTTGCAGCTTTTGCTTTAAACTATGGGGAATTCTGGCTCCTTGCCCAGATCTATACTTCAAACCAACTTGCAAAATCAATGGCAATGCTTAAGCAGTTGCCTAGCATCATGGAGCACTCAGGCCCACTGAAGCCACGGTTCGATGCACTTAACAATCTCATCAAGGCCGTTTTGGATGTGACCAGGTGCATCGTTGAGTTTAAGGAGCTACCATCTGTGTACATTACACGGGATGTGCCGGCATTGTCTACAGCCATTGACACTATCCCAACTGCTTGTCTATTGGGCCATCAGAAGTGTTATTGCTTGTGCAGCTCAGATTACCAGCCTCACTAGCATGGGCCATGAGTATGTTTTTTTCTATTCATGCCATTATGCCATGCTCAAATCATTAAGGATGATATCACAATATTTATAATGTTTGTTATATATATGTATGTGTGTGTGTGTGTGTGTGTTTATGTGTGTAAATCAAGTTTGGCTAAGGATTAAGTGATCAAATTTTCCTAGAATAAAGCCAAAAATGTATTAGCTAGGGAAATAAAAACAGAAGGATGGCAACTCTATAGTTAATTAAATCCTGATAAAACATTATGGCCATAAGGTGTTACAGAGATTTTTACAACACTCTTGATAATTGTTGTTCTTCACTCATTAAAAGAAAATTTCTTGCACTGATTTCAGGTTCGTATCCTCGACGGCAGAGGCATGGGAACTGTCCACTTTGGCTCACAAGATGAACAACATACACGAACATCTTAAAAAGCAATTGGCAATTTGTTACCAACATATAGGTTAGTCATTAAGCATGTATATGTATAATAATATGTGTTGCTGAGACATTGCAATGCCCTAAAAATGGACAATCTAACTAATGAAGGATTTTCATTTGATGCAGAGGAAAAGAGGAATGTTGAAGCTTACGATGCACTGCTGCATATCTTTGAAATGATCCACATTGATAACATGAAAGTTCTCAAGGCTTTGATTTATGCCAAGGATGATTTGCTACCACTTCTTGATGGTTCTACTAAGAGAAGGGTTTGAATATTTTAGAACTCCCACTTCTCTTACTACTAGTACTACCATATAATTTGCAACCACTTTTTGATGGTGTTACTAAGAGAAGGGTTTGAACATTTCAGAACTCTACAACTCTTGCTGCAAGTACTACTAATCAATTCGTTTGGTGACGATTTATATATATACATAGATATGTATAGACATTTTATTTTACTGCTGTTAATTAATGACTTACTACATGCAATTTCGGCCAAATTTAGGGTCATTTGAGACATTATGATTATGAATCAACTACATGTTTTTTTTTTTTTTTTTTTTTTTAAATTTCTGCAATTGTTTGGCAAAAACAGGTCAACTTGGACACTCTAAGGAGGAAAAATGTGTTGTTGCTCATATCGGGTTTAGACATCTCAACCGAAGAACTTTCGATTCTTGAACAGATTTATGGTGAATCTCGTATCCATGCAACAAGGTTGGATTCCCTGTATGAGCTGGTGTGGATCCCAGTTGTGGATCGTTCAATCCAATGGAATGACCCGATGCAAAAGAAATTTGAGAATGTGCAATCTACAATGCCATGGTACTCAGTGTACCACCCTTCATTGATCAATCAGGTGGTTATTAGGTATATCAAAGAGGTGTGGCACTTCAAGAATAAGCCTATCCTGGTGGTGCTGGATCCTCAAGGAAGGGTGGTGAGCCCTAATGCAATCCATATGATGTGGATATGGGGAAGCAATGCCTTTCCTTTCACTAGCGTGAGAGAGGAAAATCTATGGAAGGAAGAAACTTGGAGGCTTGAGCTGCTGGTGAATGGTATCGACCAAACAATACTAAATTGGGTATGTTTGCCTTCCCATATATCTATATTAAGTGATGCTATATATAACGTATTTTCTCAAAAATAGATTTTCTCACTTCAAAATATAAAGTATTGGGTTGAAAAATGAGTCGAGCTATTTGAGCTCAACTCATGATCGACTCGATTAGAGGCTCGTTCGAGATCGGCTCACAAGACTAACAAGCCAAACTTGAACATATTTTGAGACTCACAAATTTATTGATCTCGGCTCAAGCTCGACTCGTTAAGCCAAAAGTAGTATAATTCTATATAAAAATGTAAGCTACTCGAACTTAACTCGTGATCGACTCGATTAAAAGCTCATTCAAAATCAACTCGAAATATTAATAAGCCGAGCTTAAACATAATTTAGAGCTCATTTATTTTAGTGAGTCGATACTGAACAACCTACCGCTCGGCTTGACTCAACTCATTTGTATCCCTAATAAGGTAGTGGGGTCCCTTATGATATATAAACACATGTATAACTATTTGTTTGTATCCATTTATGACTGTAAAATAAACCAAACTATTCGAGTTCATCTCATAATCAACTTGGTTTGAGCCTCGTTTGAGATCAACTTATGAAATAAATACGCTTAACTTGAAAATATTCTATGGCTTATTAATTTATTGAGTTCAACTTGAACTTGGCTCGATAAGACAATAGGTGGTGTAATACTGTTTAATACTATATAAAAAAAATCAAACTACAATAGTTTAGCTCCCGATCTACTTGATTAGAGACTCATTCGAGATTGACTTGATAATTTAAAAAGTCGAGATTTAACACAATTTGGAGTTAATTTATTGCCAAGTTTGAATAACTCATGCTTGACTCAACTCAACTCGTTTACAACCTTATATCGGTTATACATAACATTTTCCATCTATATATACATGTAAAAAAGTGCCCTCGCAAGTCATGTCCATACACACACAAGCACATGTGCATATACATATAGTTTGTTATGATAAAATAGTGTGGAACGATGTCTTGTATGATCAGATAAGAGATGGAAAATACATTTTCTTGTATGGAGGGGACAACATCGAGTGGATTAGAAAATTCACAACCACAGCACGCTCTGTTGCACTAGCTGCTGGCATTCCATTAGAGATGATCTATGTGGGAAAAAGCTCCAAAAAAGAGCAAGTCAGAAAGGTCATGGCAAGCATAATGGTGGAGAAGCTTGGCCATTGCTGGCAAGACCTCACCATGATGTGGTTCTTCTGGACAAGACTGGAGAGCATGTTGTTTTCCAAGATTCAACTGAAGACTGCCATTGAACACGATCCCATGCTGCTAGAAATCAAGAAACTGCTCAGTTACGACAAGAACGGAGGATGGGCAGTGTTCAGTAAAGGATCATCTGTGGTGATCAACGGGCATGGAACCACTATGTTGCCTGCATTGTTGGAATATGATATATGGAAGGAGCATGTGGTTGAGAAAGGCTTTGATAGGTCATTTAAGGATCACCATGACATGCTTCACCGCGCATCAATTCCATGTTGTCGCTTTGAGTTCCCAAGCACCACCGGAAGGATCCCGGAGAATATGAAATGCCCTGAGTGCCTCCGCATCATGGAAAAGTACATCACTTTCCTTTGTTGCCATGATGAAAATGCTATAAACACACAATACTAATATATATATATATATATATATATATATATGAATATTGTGTGAGCTTTATGTGGTGTGATATCAAGATTCACTTTGTGAATTCAAGTTTTTA
Source organism: Nyssa sinensis (assembly GCA_008638375.1). Classification (NCBI taxonomy): domain Eukaryota; kingdom Viridiplantae; phylum Streptophyta; class Magnoliopsida; order Cornales; family Nyssaceae; genus Nyssa; species Nyssa sinensis. Next base: position 61,947,310 of record CM018032.1, read on the forward strand.
CACGGATAATAAGACTTGGTGTGATGTAATGTCACAATATATCAATATTTATGATAATAAAAAGTACTTTGTTTTGGGTATAATAATTGGCTTACACTTGTCCCTTACTTTTTTGAATTGAGATATGCATGATATATACTACAAATTAAGGTTATTATCCATTGTAATTTCCTACACTTTTTTTAACAAATAGTGAGGGAAAATCCTTGCAAAGGATGCAAAATAAAGGAAATTTGTTGAATATATATAGTTCTCACGAGTGGTTGTTGGTTTACTATGTTTTATAGGAACCTTGTTCTTTTAATTTCTTGTCCACACATCTCAATAAAATGTAAAACCTGGAGTTGCATGTAATAGATTTTGAAATAAATTAAAATTGAATAATATTGTATGCAAAATAAATAAAAATTTCAAACATAGGTGAAGCCTTTTTTTAATTTAATTATTTATATACTAAATAAAGTTGTCAAACATGGATTTGTTCTTATATCCACAAGAAGTTTAGTTTTCTTTCATTAAATTTTTATCTATTAATGATTAATTTTTATAAAGTTTCCTATGGACTAAAAGATTTAAAAAATGAACTGAATGGGGCTAGCGCAATTGGCCATTAATCATACCCTATTCTAGGGGGGGCGGGGTCATGACTTTTAGTCTCACTATTCTATTAAGGGGATGTGAGCATTTATTGCCATCGAGTTATACACTAGGCTGGGTTATCTATCTAAAGTTCATATTAATTTGAGAGACTCTTGATGCAATTTAGTTGTGTAGTATATATTTTGTTACTTTGTAATACTGTTGTAATTGTACTATCCCATGCATATTAAAGATGGAATGCATGAGTTCATTGTGCACCATTTTTTCCCTCGTACCTAAAAAAATAAAATTTTAAAAGAATGGTTTTTATGACTATACATTGGGTGAAAAGAAGATATTTTATTGCCTTGCAAAAAATACAATGTCACGACCCGAAACCTAGCTACTCTATGCAGATCTCGTGTCGTGAGGCCGATCTGATGACCGTCCTTACTTTTTTCATTCTTTGTATCAATGATAACAGTAAATAATGTGAACATAACAATAAATTGTGGAAGTCTTAATACAAAATATTGTTCAATGACTGAAAAATGTAACTGACATAACTAAACATAAAATCACTTTTAGGTGGTGAGTACATGGGAGAGACTACATCATTCTATTCATGCTTCTCAACTGTCTCCCTAAGCTCCTGATCTGCCTACTGTGGTTTTATATCATACTCACCTGAAAAAGATAGTAAGTGAGGTGAGCTAACAACGCTCAATAAGTAAAAGCCTATTTCCAATACGGGTTAGGGTTAACATAAAAATATATATACTCATAGGGTAAACATGATAGCCAATCATGGAACAGTTGTAGTTAACGTTAAAAATGCCACAATGGCCAATAAATAGTAAGGCTCAATACACAAGTATGAGTACTGGTAACATGAATATGGGACAAGCTCAATAATCATAGTCAACATAAATATACTACCATAATAATTCGGTCACAGTCAAGTCCAATAAATAAGGAAACTATCAACATAGATCTATTCATAGGGAAATGAAAACATCCTATAAATCCAATAAAATCAATCATAACAATCAAACATGAGTGATGCATTTACTCTGTTCAGGGTTTGACAGACCCTCCGTCTTTTGGGGGTCCGTCATACCCCCTTAACATGAATGCATATAAAATGCCCTTATAACTCACTGCGTAAAAATTCCATCATTGCCACGTGTCTGTTCACGGACTCGACCCGTAGGTCCTGTCAATCAGATAGCATCGGAAGAAAATTGTGACTGAGCACAAAATTCGGCATTTATCGTAAATCAGGATTCTATCGTAATTCCATAAGAAGTGCATAAAGTATAGAATATCATGCAGTAATCATGCAACAATAAGCCTTTCAAGGCACAGTACAACAAAGCAATCAGTAGATAACAATCAATAAGTATCCACCAGATAAGACAATATTGATGGTGGGACAATAGCAGTGGGTACGTACATGAGTACAAAATTTTGGTAGTAATAGAAAGGATGTGGCTTGAAAAACCACGTATAAGAGATAGAAGTTTACTTACCTTTAGTCCGTACGATCTACTTTAGTATTATGTAACTTTCTCTTTTCCCTTTGATTTGCCTATACAACAATAAACATGTCTTAGTTCTAATGTCATTTATCAAATTACACCTCGTTACTCTACATATCTCTTTTACTAATTTAGACTCTACCATTGAGTCCGGGACGTCGAAGAGAATTAGTTTAGGCTTTCACTGTTTTCAATTTGAACTACTTTTTTAAAAGGGCAAAATGGTCATTTTACGTGTCTTTATTTTTTGGGTTTTGTTTTTACAATTTGGACTTCACCGTTGAGTCCAGAAGGTTTGAAATAATAAATATTTACTTAATTCAATCGGAGTCCGTTTGATTCACGTTTGACTCAGGGGTATTTTGGTCATTTTGGCGTGTCTACGGGTATTTTTATTTTTTGAGACTCCGTCTCATGAAACGGATCTCACCATTGGATCCAAAAATTCAAAATAGTAGATTTATACTATTTATTTGACTAATTTGCATATCAAATTTTAATTGGATAATTAACTAATTTATTAAATTAATTAAATGTTACTAATATATATATTATTTGGGTTCAAACAGATCACATGTGCCTTAGTGGCATAATGGTCCATGCTTCCAAAAGTTATCCTCAAGTCTTGGGTTCAAGTCGTAGAGGGGCTGCATTTTTTTTTCTTTACAATTTACAGTCAAACAGTGGATTCACATTAAAACAGGGGTATAATAACCTTGTCCCCAAACAAAATTTAATTTAAATCCTTACTCTAATATCCAAACACCCCCTTACATATTTAACTTAAGACAAAACGACACAATAGGATTTTAGGTTCTCTGTGGGTGGGACGGGTCTGACCAGAACCCGCACCAGGCCCTGACCTGCAACCCGTTTTTTGGTTTTTCTTCTCCGTTTCTCCGGTCGTCTCCCCCAGCGACAGTAACTTGCCGGCGATTGTTTTCTTAGGTTTTCTCGATGGGGATCAGTTGGGCATGTCAAAGGGGTTTCATATCTACCATTCAAAATGGAAATGGTGGGATTTTGGGCTGCCAAAAATGCCACGGCAGTAGTGGTGCCGGGGCTGGGCGATTTTTCAGCGACGAAATTTTTTCCTTATTTCATGCATTTCTCTCACTGTTTTAGCATTTTCTAAGCCCCATTCGATTGCTGTACTACAAAGGATCAAATCCCAACTGTTCATTTCCATTTCGAGCATAAAATTACCCCACCCGATTCTCTCTCTAAAAACCTACTGAGGTTTTCTACCTCAATTGTAGGCCATTTCAATTACTTCTTTTTGCAAAATCATTCATTTTTTCATGCTCGTGTACCCCTTAATATAATATCTACAATGCATGCTTTCAAACATAAAAAAATTTCAACTTAGTTACCTTGTTCCCAACGTTCGGCTCGCAGTATTTCCTCCTCGTTTGCTCTAGCTCCCCTTCCTCTTCTTCCTCCCTCCTTCTACTTCTTCTCCTTTTTTTTTTCCTCACGCATGCAATTGCATGCTTAAGTTATAACGCCCCTCCCTCAATTCTCTCATTCTCTCTCTCTTTTCTCTCTTTCCCATTGACCTTCCTTTTCGGTTTCTATAACTCCCCCCATTTCCTTATTTCATTATGGGGGTTACAATCGTTACAACCATGTTGTGTATATATATATATATATATATACTGTTTACCATATATATATATTTATACCATGCATCCATACATACCGATATATATATATATATATATATATATATAAGCATCTACATATGTACATGTTATACTTATATTTCCATATATATATATTGATTTATATTTTTTTTTTCATTTTCTTGTTTTATTTTATTTTCCTTTTTATACTATTTTATTTTATTTCCCTTTTATTTTTATTTTTATTTCGGTATTCATTAATGGCTTGCTCGGGCATCGCCCGGTATTATCCGTATTTTCGAAACTATTGATATTTCAAACCGTTCATTTCATTCAATATTATAATAGAAAACCCTAATGGCTCAAGTTTACATGGCTCGCTGGGCTACAATTTGGGCCGGGGTGTTACATACAAAATGCCAGCAAGTTTTTTAGAAAAACTCTAGCCTTATATTCAAAAGTTCCATAATCATATCCATTAAAAATGAGGGAATCAACTTGCAATTTCATAATCATTTTCTCAGCATTTTACCATACCACTTGAACTATGAAACATCTTTGGTTACTGTATTGGTGAGGCTTCAAGAATTTCAAATGCTTAAAGCCTAAGATCCTAGTATTTTGGGGGCTATCTCCATCTAAGAAAGGCTTGAATGAGACTCATCCCTAGGATAGAGCAACCTTAATTTGTGCTAGTATGAATTTTTTGAATTCCATCTTTGTAAACATTAAGACGAGGGAAAAGAGTTGGGCATTGTTTGGTCCACTGCAAGTGTAGTAATTAAGGGTTCAAATTTAAGAATAGTCACAGGGAACTTATTTATCCAATGGAGGCGAAAAGGAAAGTTGGGGGCTGGACTCCGGTAATCAAGAGATAGAGAAGATATTCTGTAGCCAATGGTGGAGAGACACAAGTTATGTTCACTATCTTTGTGGACAACTTATTAGAATCTATGGATCTGAGCGGGATTCAAAGATTGTTTACAAAGTTTAGGGTGGTGAAGGCTGTGTTTATTCCTAAGAAAAGATGTAGGAAGATAGGTTCAAGATTTGGACTCATAAGATATGATTGCTATGTAGTTGTAAGAGTAGTAGTGGAGAAGGTCAATGGCATATGGTGTGGCAATAAAGAACTGGTAGTGAAGATGGATGACTATGAAAGAGAAAAAAAATAGACAGAGGGGATTTATGAGGAAAGTTTGGGCTAGCCAGGGGGAAAAACATTCATGGAGCATGAAACACAGAGAGGAGTTTGGTATGCATTAAAGTCGTCAAATACTGAGGAAAAATTCTGGTGAAGAGAAAGTGAAAACTAGGGTTCCCAATGACCATCGATCCATCGTTGAAGTAGTTAAAGGGGCCAGAGAATCTTTTAGTTCTCGTAAATTCATTGTAGTTCACAAGGAAGGAAATGGGTGGCTACGTAGAAGTGCAACAATAAGACTTTAGTTTGTGAGAACTGTGGATATCATTCAAGAAATTTTTATTAGTAAAGGGTTCATGGATGTGCAAGTTCGTGCATGTAATGGACTTTATGTCATTCTGACCTTCCCTTTAGTGGAAGAAATGAAGAATATGTTGCTTGATGGAAGGGATTGGTTGGATAATTGGTTTGAAAATGTTAAGATAGACTGGATTAATTGTTATGGTACTCCATTAGACCTGTGGAGTGTCAATACTTTTCTAAAATTGGTAAAGTATGGGTCAAATTCTTACAACTTGATGAAGGAACGACAAGTTTGCAGTCTTTTGAATGTGGAAGAATAAAGGTTTTAATGAATCATTCGAAGGAAAATCATTCAAAGTGATGTTATGAAGTTTATGAAGGATTTTCACAATAACGTTAAACTGGTAAAGGGACTTAACTCTTCTTTAATTACATTAGTTTCAAAAAGAGACAATTTAGTTAATTGATTTGGGTGACTATAAACCCTTTAGTCTTATTGGGTGCATATAAAAGATTCTTTCAAAAGTTCTTTCCTTAAGAATAAAGAAAGTCTTCCCCTTAATAATAAATGTCAATTAATCGGATTTTCTTGAAGGTGGGAATATACTAGATGGGGTTCTTATCGCTAATGAGATCATGGATGACTGGAAGAAAATTCATAAAAGGGGATCCTTCTCAAACTTGATTTTGAGAAAGCCTTTGGTAGTGCCAACTGGAATTTCCTTTTTAGCATGATGGCTTATTTTGGCTTCAGTTCTTCTTGGATTAGGGAATGTACCTCCCCAACTAGGATTTCAATCCATGTGAATGGTTCTCCCTCGTTTGAATTCTCTTTGCAAAGAGGCTTAAGGCAAGGAGATCTATTGTCTCCCTTTCTTTTTAACATTGTTGTGGAAGGCCTCAATATATATAATTTTCAAGAGAGCAAAATTTTTAGGCTTAATTAAAGGGGAATCTATAAGAAGTAAATGTGTGAATGTAGAGAATAAAATTTAATGGTGCATGCAGCACATAGGACAAGGTCATTCCAAATTCAAAATCGTTGGATTGTAGAGAGTAGTTGACGGCTAGAAAGGATAACCTTTTTGGGCTGTTGAACAATTGTGATGGGCTTAAAGTGAATTAGCATGGGATACATATTGAGGTGGTATTGGGCCCTTTATGGTTGGTAAGTAATAACAACCTATGTTAGGATGTCCATCAGATGATACTCCAAGTGGTAGAGGAAGAATTAGGGAATCCTATCTCATTGGGGATCTCAATTTTATGGCAACCAATGGTAGTAGAGAATATTCGAATGGCTCGATGTTGGTGAGTTAGAAGAGCTCATATGTTGAGGTGTATCCGAAAAAGATTGAGATGAGAAAGAAAACAAAGTCAAGGGGGGATGTAGTTGGGATCGTAAGAAAGATGAAGTCCAATGGAGCAATGGTTGGAAAGAAGAAAAAAAGAGTGGTGATTTTCAAGGCAGCTATAGCTGTAATGTTGCTCTATTTGACTAGTGACCCAATGACAATCAGAACTAGAAGGTTGTTGAATGAAGCACACGTGATTTGGTAGTTAGAAAAGCTCTTGGTCTTGTATTTGATGGAAATAAGAAGGTGGTGATCAACAAACTGGTGGAATTAGAAAATAAAGATAAAATCTAGTTGTCGTAAGAGAGGAAAGCCAATTCAGTGTAAGTTGTGTTTCCCTTCAGTGATAGTATTGGTGTTGATTCATTGATTAATGAAGCTTTTATCATGGAATGTGCGTGGTTTAGGTAAGCAGGAAAAGAGAAGAATCTGAAATGAATACTAAAAGAAAGAATGTTGATTTTTTGTTAATTCAAGAAACCAAAAAAACATATTTGTTAAGAAACTTTGTCTGTTTAATTTGGTCGGAAAGTGAATTTGAGTTTTTGAATGTCAACTCTAAAGGTAGAGCTGGAGGTTTATTGTGTGTTTAGGATAAGAAAAAATATGTTATGTTAGAAAGTTTCATCGATGTTAACTTCATCATTATGGCTAGTATTATTTTTCCCAATTTTGAGTGTAGTTAATTAATGTATATGCCCCAAATGTTGTTGATGACAGAAGAAAAAATTGGCTTAATTAATAAGATTGAAGAAACGGTTTATTCATTCGTGATGTTTATAACGCTCTAAGCCCACAGTTCAAACAACTTTAAGACCACACAACATTTTGGCTCAAAATTTTAATCCCTAGTTGTTAGTAGTAAGACTAATGGTGTCTTATATACCAATCATACTACTCCTACCTAACTGATGTGCGACACGAGTATTACATTCTCCCCCTTTAGGACCATATGTCCTCGTAGGATGGATCTCGATCTCCCAGCCATCCATTAAGCAAACACTTTAGGGATTCTATCCTATGGGAACCGGCTCTGATACTACAAGTGTAACGCCCCAAGCTCACTACAACCTGAATAGCCTACAACATTATGACTCAAAAGCTTAAGTCTAAGTTGTCAATAGTAAGGCTAGTGGTGTCTTATATATTAATCATATTACTCTCACCCAACCGATGTAGGACAAGAGTATCACAAAAATTCTCTGAGCAATGACAGTTTAGACCAAGGCTCTTGGGTATCTTTGATACTTCAATTGATAATGTTGTGTGAAAGTTTTAGAAAATGAGGTGTGGAATGCTATAAATGAATGTGATGGGAACAAACTAAGCTCCGGTTCTAGATGGCTTTAATATGTTTTGAATTAAGAAAGATAGAAGATATTCAATAAGGAGGTATTATGTACGGTTTATGAAAGAATTCCATACAAATGAAAGGCTAGTAAAGGGGTTCAACTCATCATTCCTCGTGTTGTTACCTAAATGTGACAATTCTATTATGTTAGGTGAATACATGCTTATTGGTTTGGTGGGTTGCATTTATAATATTCTGGCAAAAGTACTATCTTGTAGATTGAAAAGGTATTATTTTGTGTTATTAGGGAGGTTCAATCCGCTTTCTTAGTTGGAAGAAATATCTTAGATGGTGTCTTAATTGCAAACAGAGTTATTGATAGGTGGAAGAAAAAGCATGAAAGAGGTATATTATTAAAGCCTTATTTTGAAAAAGTCTACGATAGTATTAATTAGAAATGTTTGTTCAACATGTTGGAAAATTTTGGATTTGGGTCTAAGTGGATAAAATGGATTGAGGAATGTGTAAGTTCATCTTCAATATCAATTATGGTGAATGGCTCCCCAACAAAAGTGTAACGCCTCTGGGCTGGCTCAACAATCTAAAAGAGCCCACAACATTATGGCTCAAAAACTTAAGCCCAAATTGTTAATAGTTAGAATTGTGCTGTCTTATATTTTAATCACACCACTCTTACCCAACCGATATGGGACAGGAGTATCATATTCTTTCCCCCCTTAGGACCACACGTCCTCGTGGAGTGGATCTCGATCTCTCAGTTGCCCATTAAGTGGACACTCTTAGGGCCTCTACCCCCTGGGAACTGGCTCTAAGACCATAAATGTAACGCCCCAAGCCCACTGGCTCAACAACCAGAAAGAATCTACAACATTATGGCTCAAAATTTTAAGCTCAAGTTGATAGTAGTAAGACTTGTGGTGTCTTATATTCTAATTATACTAGTCGCACCCAACCGATGTGGGACAAAAGTATCACAAAAAGAGTTTGGTATAGGTAGAGGGTTGAGGCATGGAGACTTTCTCTCTCTCCCTTTTTCTATATCATTGTTGTGGAAGGGCTTAATATCCTATTCAAGAGGGCGAAGGAGTTGGATCTTATTAAGGGGATTCGAGCGGGTTCGAATGGGGTGTCATTAAACAATAACAATTTGCTAATGATACATTGATCTTTTGCAATGCTGATTGGACCGAGGTGCATAATATTAGAAGGGTTTTAAGGTGTTTCGAAATTATGTTCGTCTAAAGATAAACTATCATAAGAGTACGGTGTGTGATGTTGTTCTATCAAAGTAGGAAACTAAGTTGTTTGCGGCTACACTTAAATGTAAGCATCAGAGGTTGCCGTTAAATTACCTGGGCCTTCCTCTTGGGGCAAGTCCTTGGAGAATTAAAACTTGGAATCATGTGATTGATAATTTTATGATGAAGTTATCCTCTTGGAAGAGAGTAGATTTCCATCTTTTGGGGTAAGATTACACTAATCAATTTGGTTTTAAGTAGTCTCCCAATCTTTTATATGTCATTGTTTAAGATTTTGATGAAAGTTTCCAAGATTGTTGAAAGTATTCAATCCAGATTTTTTTTTTTGGGGGGGGGGGGAGATGCTTCCAATAGAAAAAAACATTCATGTAATTATTCAGTTCAAGAATGGTTTTCAAGTTTTCGGATGGATGGCAGGATGTCTAAGATCTGGAAGAATATCCTTTGGGTGGTTTCTTATAATGAGCCACTGTTTAATTTTTTTTTTTTTTATGTCTAATATTGGTTTAAAAATAGGTGATGGATGTATGCTTTCATTGTGGAAAGATAGCTGGTTGGGCTCTGGAGCATTGATGGACTCCATTCCAAGACCCTTCAGTGTGGCAGCTAGTAAGGAGACCACCTTGGCAGAAGTGAGGGAGTAGTTCAAGGAAGAATTCTCATAACTATCCTTATTTAGAAGAGAGTTATTTTCGTGGGAGGACGAGGAGGTTTGCAAAATGAAGGAAAGGATTCTAAATAATTTACCTCCTCGTTTCTCTGAATGCCCAGATTCACTCGTTTGGGAAAAACACAACTCAGGTCAGTGTTCTGTGAAATCTTTATATCAGTGGTGTGATTCTACTCTAGGTCCAAAAATTGGTCCTATGAGTTTCATTTGGAACAGTGTTCTTCCTCCTAGAATTCAATTTTTTGGATGGCTTATATGGAACGGAATTCTTGGCGAAGATTGGGATACTATAAGGATAGTTAATGCTGAGGATGGGAAGTGTTGTTTTTTTGGTTATTGTATTGAATCTTTTGATCATATCATTTTACTGTGCAAACATTATTTGGAGGGTGTGGGCATATTGTTTGAATTGGTGGGATTTGGTTTGGGTCTCACCTAGAACTGTCGATCAATTAATTTTTTGGTGGCAAGGAATTGAGTGTTGTAAAAATGTCAAGAAGATCTAGGATGTATTGTTTTTTGCAATATGCTGGTCTGTGTGGAAAGCAAGAAACGAATGTGTTTTCAATGGTAAACAAGTTGTGTTAGAAGAATTGATTGATTCTATTAAGGTTAAGAGTGGCATTGTGGTGTAAGAATGGGTTGAAGAGGTGTAATTATTCAATATCTCAGTTTTTCTGTGATCTTCAACAGATTAAAGAGATAATTTTTGCGGATGGCAGTATGGAAAATGTGGTCTTTGCTGGTTCCTAGGCAGTGGTGTTAGGTAGCTGGGTATAAGGATAAGCAACTGGGTTGCAATTTTGCTGGTCTATGGGTGCACCTTTTGGGGACTTCTCTGCAGTGGTTTTCACTTGATCTAGTGGCTGGTGCTATCCTGGGTCTTATTTATTTGTCTAGTTTTTTCGAGTTTGTGTTGGTATATGATTAGATCTTTACTTGGTGTCAATCTGGTTAGAATGAAGCTTTGGGATCCATGATACCTGTAATATTTGCTTGTGTTGTTTTTTATTGTTGTTCTCTTTATGTGTATTTTGTATATTACTTAATAGAGTTATATGTTTAAAAAAGAAAATAATTTCATTCTAATTTTTTATTATATTGCATTTTTTTATTTTATTTTAACACATGTAATTAATATTTTGTTTAAAATGTGTTAATTATAATTAATTTAAATAAATTAATTAATTAAAAAAATAAATCCCCACCCATCACAAGGTTTATGCAAATATAAAAAATAAAAAATAAAATTCGTGAGCCGAGATTGGGGAAGGAGTTGTCGGGCAATCCCTGTGCCGGAGACCAGAATTCCCAGCCCCTGGATTGGGCACGACCAAAATGGAGTCCAATAAGATTTATGTAGATGGCTGTCAAATCTTTTTTCCTTTTGCTGTTTAAATTTTATATCAGTTACTCATTAGAAACTCGGCTCATGTATTAAATCATTAATTTTTTATTATGGGTTAAACCTAGGAATAATATATATATATATATATATATATATATATCGTTAGCATTACAGAAATCGAAGCAAGGAACCAAATCTTTTGTCTTTTTTGTTTTGTTCACCAAAAACATCTTTCTTTTTCTCTTCTAAATTACAATGCCAGCATGGTTAAAATTGATCCACATTCCATTGTGGGCCATGGCAAATTTAGACAGTGGAGTTAAGGGGGCAGAAAACTTTAGCATTAAAATTAAAATTTAAAGAAGTTTTTTATACAACTATGAAAAAATTTGGGGTCACAAATCACAATTTTTTGTAAAAAAATTTATTTGGAAAAAAAAAAGAGTAAAAAATATAAATTTCAAAACTTTGTATGTCTCTAATCACATTAAATCGTAAGTATTAAATTATTAATTCATAATCAAAATAAATGGGATTGGAATTTTAGGAGAAGTTGTTGGGTGGAGATGGCTCACTTCACCTCATCGTCTAATGCGGTTGAAATACTTTATGTTGAATTTATTTATCAAAACTTACGGAAAAAGGAGAGTCATTGGATAATGAAGTAAGTGACTATATATCCCATCAAATAATTTCTTGAATTCTAGAGCTAGAAACAGATTTAGGTATTTCAGACATGGATTCACTGCTCAAGGTTCTTGTACGTACCATCACATTGAAAAGTGCAGATGTGGGGTAGAGTGACATAAAAAAAGCCTAGGCTTCAACTTTAAGTTGAGGGATTTAAGAATAATTAGGAATCCGGAAGTTGCTTGAGCTGGGGTTTATTCCATTTCTGATGATTATATAAGGAGAAGCCATATTGCAAGAAGAACAGACAAGCCCTCTTGCTTTTTCCGACCCCCCAAAACCTAGAGCTCTTCCCTGTCTTATTTTGTATAGCCTAACATGGCCACCAAGCTGGTTCCAGCTTCTGCACAGCAACTGATCAAAAGTGATCGAGGCATGTTCATGACATCCGACGACAGCATGATGATGAAGCAAATTCAAGCAACCCATGCTCCTGATGGCCGAGAGGTTGATGTCAGACCTATTCTCCATATCGTTGAGGACATTCTCCACCATGCCACTCCGCAGATTGTAGACGCTATTGTACTGGTATGCTCACAATATTATTATTTTTATTTTCAAGTGGTGCAAAAATTCTCGTTTTTAATCTATTTTATTGATACATGCAAATTGAAACCACAAACGACACACCCAGTCAAGAAGTATCACACATTGCAGATTGATTAATACGTATATAATTCGGCCAAAGTGTGTGTGTGTGTGTATATATATATATAGGCAACTATATATAAATTCCTTCTATTGCTAATCCACTTGTGATTTCACTGTAGGATACCCAACAGAAGGAGGATAAAACCCACCAAGCCGATCACAGCTCCATGCTTGCTGCACTGTCACATATAATCAATCGAATTTCCTGCGAGGTTATTACATATAATGCATAGAATTTGTGTTCACATTATATGATAGAAGAAAATTCATGTCATTATAACATATAAGATTTTTATGTTTCACAATATATACAATACACACACACACACACACACACATCAGAAGTGGATTATTTATCACACCTATTTACATCAATATTTTCCATATAAATACTATTATCAGATAGCGCAAAGGTGTTTGAGTGGAGCAGATGGACATTCAATTACGCTCTCCCTGTTTAACATGCTATCAAGCTATCCATGGGATGCTAAGCTGGTGGTAACCCTAGCAGCTTTTGCTTTAAACTATGGAGATTTTTGGCTCCTTGCTCAGATCTACACTTCAAACGAACTTGCAAAATCAATGGCAATGCTTAAGCAATTGCCTGCCATCATGGAGCACTCAGGCCCACTGAAGCCGCGGTTCGATGTACTTAACAATCTCATCAAGGTCGTTTTGGATGTGACCAGGTGCATCGTTGAGTTTAAGTTGCTACCATCTGTGTACATTACACAAGATGTGCCAGCATTGTCCACAGCCATTGACACTATCCCAACTGCTGTCTATTGGGCCATCAGAAGTGTTGTTGCTTGTGCAGCTCAGATTACCAGCCTCACTAGCATGGGCCATGAGTATGTTTTTTCAGTCCATGCCATTATGCCATGCTCAAATCCTTAAGGATGATATCCCAATATTTATAATGTTTGTTGTATATATATATATACACATGTGTGTGTGTAAATTAAGTTTGGCTAAGGATTAAGTGATCAAATTTCCCAATAATAATGGCAAAATGTACTAGCTAGGGAAAAAAAGGGATGGAAACTCTATATATAGTTAAATCCTGATAAAACATTATGGCCAAAAGGTGTAACAGATTATTATAACATTGTTGATAATTGCTATTCTTCACTCCTAAATATCAAAATTTCTTACATTGATTTCAGGTTCGTATCCTCGACGGTAGAGGCATGGGAACTGTCTACTTTGGCTCACAAGATCAGCAATATACACGAATATCTTAAGAAGCAACTGGCTATTTGTTACCAACATATAGGTAAGCCATTGTGTATGTATATGTATAGTAATGTGTTGCAGAGACATTGCAATGCCCCAAAAATGGACAGTCTAACTGATAAAAGAATGTTGTTTGATGCAGAGGGAAAGAGGAATGTTGAAGCTTACGAAGCATTGTTGCGTATCTTTGAAATGATCCACATTGACAACATGAAAGTTCTCAAGGCTTTGATTTACGCCAAGGACGATTTGCAACCGCTCATTGATGGTGCTTCTAAGAGAAGGGTTTGTATATATCAGAATTCCCATAATTCATTCCGCTAGTACTAACCAATATATTTGGGGACTGATTATATATGCATGTGTGTATAGACACACCACAATAAACATGTATTTTAGTAGCACCTACTAAAATGTCGCTAAATGTAACTATTTGTGATGAAAAAAAGATCGCATTGCAATTAATGAGTTTTTGTGGCGAAAAAGCATGCAAACACACACACACACACACATATATATATATCCATCTAAGAACTTATTACATGTAATTTTGGCCAAAATATTTCTAGTCATGTTGTCACTTTGATTTGTTATTTTTCTGATGATAGCATTGGAATGACTATTCTGCTGAATTTTTTCCTAAGATTATGAATTCTCAACTAAAGATTATCTGTGTTTAACTTGGCTTTTGCATGTTTTTTTGATTTACCAACTGGTTTCGCAAAAACAGGTCAACTTGGACACTCTAAGGAGGAAAAATGTGTTGTTACTCATATCGGGCTTAGACATCTCCACAGAAGAACTTGCGATTCTTGAGCAAATTTATAATGAATCTCGTATTCATGCAACAAGGATGGATACTCTATATGAGTTGGTGTGGATCCCAGTTGTGGATCGTTCAATCCAATGGACTGACCCGATGCAAAAGAAATTTGAGAATGTGCAGTCTACAATGCCATGGTACTCGGTGCACCACCCTTCATTGATCGATCAAGTGGTTATTAGGTTCATCAAAGAGGTGTGGCACTTTAAGAATAAGCCTATCCTTGTGGTGCTAGACCCTCAAGGAAGGGTGGTGAGTCCTAATGCAATCCATATGATGTGGATATGGGGAAGCAATGCCTTTCCTTTCACTAGCTTGAGAGAGGAAAATCTGTGGAAGGATGAGACTTGGAAGCTTGAGCTGTTGGTAAATGGTATTGACCAAACAATACTAAATTGGGTATGTTCATCTACTCACATATCTATATAAAGTGATGCTGTATATAACATATTTTCTCAAAATAGATTTTCTCACTCCAAAATATAAGATATACATAAATGCATGTATAACTATTTGTTTGAAATTTGTTGAAGGAGGTAAAATAAACCAAACTATTTGAGTTCAGTTCATAATTGGATCGATTGGAGGCTCGTTTGAGACCAACTAGCGAAATAAACAAGCTCAGCTTGAACATATTTCATGGTTTGTTAATTTATTGAGCTCAACTTAAACTTGGCTTAATGAGACAATAAGTGATCTCATACTGTCTAATATTATATAAAAAAAATCAAGTTACTGAAGTTCAGCTCCTGATCGATTTGATTAGAGGACTCATTCGAGATTGACTTGATAAATTTACGAGCTAGTTGAAATTGAACACAATTTAAAATTTGTTTAATTTAGTAGGCCAAGTTTGAACAATATACTGCTCGACTCGACTCGATTCATTTATAGCCCTAAATTTGTTATACATAACATTTTCCATCTATATGTACATCTACAAAAATGCCCCTGGCAAGTCATGTCCTATATACACATAAGCACATGTGCATATATACACACAAGCACATGTGCATATATACATATAGTTTTGTTATGATAAAATAGTGTGGAATCATGCCTTGTTTGATCAGATAAGAGATGGAAAATATATTTTCTTGTATGGAGGGGACAATATCGATTGGATTCGCAAATTTACAACCACAGCACGCGCCGTTGCATTAGCTGCTAGCATCCCATTAGAGATGGTCTATGTGGGAAAAAGCTCCAAAAAAGAGCAAGTCCGAAAGGTCATGGCAAGTATAATGGTAGAAAAACTTGGCCATTACTGGCAAGACCTCACCATGATGTGGTTCTTCTGGACAAGATTAGAGAGCATGTTGTTTTCCAAGATTCAGCTCAAGAGCGTCGTCGAACATGATCCCATGCTGTTGGAAGTCAAGAAACTACTCAGCTACGACAAGAACGGAGGATGGGCAGTGTTAAGTAAAGGATCATCTGTGGTGATCAATGGGCATGGAACCACTGTGTTGCCTGCATTGTTGGAATATGATATATGGAAGGAGCATGTGCATGTGAAAGGCTTTGACAGGTCGTTTAAGGATCACCATGACATGCTTCACAGCACATCAATTCCATGTTGCCGCTTTGAGTTCCCTAAGCACCACCGGAAAGATCCCGGAGAATATGAAATGCCCTGAGTGCCTTCGCATCATGGAGAAGTACACCACTTTCCTTTGCTGCCATGATGAAAATGCTATAAACACACTATACTAAAATATATATGAATATTGTAAAAATGTGAGGGGTAATATCAAGATTCACTTTGTGAATTCAAGTTTTTAAATGGATAATAAGATCTGGTGTGATGTAATGTTACAATATATCAATATTTATGATAATAAAAAGTACTTTTTTGGGTATAATATTTGTCTTACACTTTTCTTTACTTTTTTGGAATTGAGATATGCATGATATATATATATATATATAGTACAAATTAAGGTTATTGTTGTTTGTGTCTTGCAGTCTTGAACTGACTCACACCCAAATTATTTTGGACATTTTTAGGCGTCTACCGATTGACACTTGGACCTAGAAAATTCACTTTTCTATTGACCAATCGATATAAGAAGTTTCAGAATTTTTGGAAGAAGTAAAAATTGGCAATCGACACTCACGTGTGCCGATCGACACTCGAATACCAAAATCGCCCCTCTTTGTGTGCCGATTGACATTTGGGCCTAGTTTTGTGACTTTTCATCTCTTTCTCGTATTTTAAGGTTTAGGAACATTATATAAATTTTTTTCCGAGGGAAGGAAGGAGAGAGAGCGGCGAGGACTATTCTTAGACATTTGTGAGAAAGTTTTAACACCCTGTTTTGTATTCTTAGATCCTTTGTTGTGCTTTGTCCGTTGCTGTATGCAATTTGCCAAAGTACATATATTTGGTGTTCTTTTTTGTTGTTGTGATTGTTTGTTTTTCACTTCGTTATTTCATTTCTCGCTTTCATTGCATAACAGTTATTGTCCATTGTAATTTTGCTACACTTTTTAAAAAAATAATTAGGGAAAATCCTTGCAAAAGATGGAAAATAAAGAAAAAAATATTGGATATATAGGGGTCTCATGAGTGGTTGTTGGTATACTAGGTTTTATTAGGAATCTTGTTCTTATAATTTCTTGTTCCCACACCTCAATAAAATGTAAAAACTTGTGTTGCATGTAAGAAATTTTAAAATAAATTAAACTTGAAAAATATAATAATCAAAATAAATAAAGTTGTCAAACATGGATGCAGACTTTTTTATTTAATTATTTTTATACTAGATAAAGTCGTCAAACATGGATTTATTCTTATATCCATTGGAAGTTTAGTTTAATTTCATTAAAATTTTATCCATTAATGATTAATTTCTCTAAAGTTTTATATGGACTAATAGCTTTAAAAAAATGAACTGAATGGTGCAAGGGGATCATGACTTTAAGTCTCATGCCCCTATTTGATGGATGCTAGCATTTATTTTCATAACTTTATTTTCATAAAGCTATTAATTGAGTTGAATTATTTATTCAAAATCCATATTTGAGAGACTCTTGATGTTGTTGAATTGTGTAGTATTTTATTACTTTGTAATATTGTTGTAATTGTACTATTCCATATTGAAGATGACATTCATGAGTTGGTTTTGCACCATCTTTTCCCTTGTACCCAAAAAATAAAATTTAGAAAAAAAGGTTTTGATGACCATTCAAAGGGTGAAAAGAAGCTATTTGATAATCTGAATAATAAAGATTGATTTACATCATATATATATATATATATAGGCTAAGATTACTACTAATTTGAATATAAATCTACTAATTCTTTATACTAGTCTTATAACAATTAGGAAATAAAAATAATTCTGAAAAGAAGAAAATTTTCAAAATTAATAAAAATAGGGACTTTTTAGAAAACTAGAAATCATATCAAACTAGGAAATTATAGCTGCAAACATAAATTAATTAGAATTTTTTCAAACAAAGTAATTGTAAAATCAAAAGTTACTATAAATGGCCAAAAAGTCAAATTTGAGGCCCAAACGAAATCGTTTGGCCCCAGGTAGCTTTGTTTATGGCAAAGTCAGGATATTGTCCGTTTTGCCGTTTTGGGTCAAAATATGGTTTCTGTTCGCCAAAAGTGATTGACCAACTCTGCGTCTATCAGTACTTTTTATTGGAATGGGACTTAGAACGTTCTCATTGTTCTTCAAAAGTCTCTGCAACTTGTTTTACATCAGGCTTCAAGAATTTTAAATGCTTGAAGCCAAAAGCTATGTTTGGTACGCATGAATGGAATGATTATTTCATGGAATGAAATAGAATATAGAATGGAAATGACATGGAATGGAATTGAAGATTACTCATCTAGGCTAAATGAATGCTTAGAATGATTTTTAATGGAATACCTATTCTATGGAATAGACATTCCTAATCATACCAAACAAAAATAATAAATGAAAAAGTCAGAATAAACATTCATGAAATGCCTATTTTACCATACCAAACATGACATAAGAATCCAATATTCGAAACCATCCCCATATAAAAAAGGCTTGAATGAGACTCGACCCTAGGATATGGTAGTCTTAATTTGTGCAATAGTATGAATTTTTTGAGTTTCATCATTGTAAATCGTGTTGAACATTAAGACGAGGGAAAGGGATTGGGCATTGTTTGGTTCACTACAAGTGTAATAATTAGAGACGGAAAAATGTTACCTAAACTCGTCAATCCGTCCTAACCCTCCCACTAATTAACGGATAGGGGTAACTCATTTAGTTAGCGGATCATAAATGGATTGGATAATAAAAAATCTAGTCAATTTAGCGAATCAATACAAGTTGAATATGTGTGTATGATGGATTGAGAATAGAAAATAATATAATAGTATAAATATATATATATATATATCTCCTTTTATATATTATATATATATATATATGTTAGAAGTATAATAGTTCACATACATATTATTGTGTAATTCTAGTTGGATTAGAGTTTCATAGTTTATTTCCTTTATTAACACTTTTCATGTACAACCTCATGACCTTTGTTTCCTTTATTAATACTTTCCATGTACTAACCTTATAACCCTCTTATATAAGGAGCTCTCTTGTTTAATTTCAGAATCAATTCAATCTAATACAATGTAGTCCTTTGGGTTTTGCCCTTCTCCCTTTTCTCTTTTTCTTCTCTATTTCTTATCTCTTTTATGTTATGCTACCAAATCTAACATGGTATCAGAGCCATCTTGATCAGTAGCCTCCATCGTCCACTCACCACCGTCTTGATCAGTGGCGTCTATCGTCCACTCACCACCATCTTGATCAGTGGCTTCCACCATCCACCGCAGCTCACACATTGCCACTCTTTTCATCCGAGATTACTCATCCACTGTCTTGAGCTTCTGTCCATACTTCTGATATTCTGACACAATAACACTATTCTCTACCAACCCAGCTTCCAGACACCATTAATTGAAATCCCAAAAACCCCCCGCACGTGCCCTCACTCGCCACCCAAAGATTCTGCCTAGATCTGTGATGCGCTCCACGCACCACCTATAGCACACGCGCCTAACGCCATGTCATCACCTACGTCATTCAGAACCTCCACGGAATACGTCCACGTCAACATTCTGGGCCCACTCTTGCCACATCATCAAGTCCACGTTAGCAGTACACGTGTTGCCACGTCATCAAACACGTCATCTGACACTGCCACATCACACGTCCACGTCAGCATTCAGGACCCATTCTTGCCACGTCATCAATATATGTCAACAACACGTGTTTCTACGTCCAGTCCACATCAGCCATAACAACCAATCTTAGCCCTGTACCTCTGCTACATGTGCCAATCAAAGTGCAACGTCTCTATTTATCATCACCTAATCAACACAGCCATTTTCACCACCACATACAAGATTATGATTGATGAGCCTCTTCTCACCAAGACAACAGTTGTAGAAGCGTCCCAAAACTGCCTACTACAAGACCCTATCATCTCTTTTTCGATTCTGCATCTCCAACATTCGATCAACAATCCGGCTCAATCGTGACCATGTCACTTCTCCTCACCGTCCCTGCCAAAAATCATGGTTGCCACCGCTAGACACAAATATCCACCAATGCACTAAATTGGTGCTCCACCGCGAAAATCAGAAAACTCACTCATTGTTGCACCACCGGAATCTTCTCATCATCGTGCAAAAGCCTCTAGTCATGCCGTCATCTTTCTCCACTCTCACCATCACAAGCCCAACAACCAATAGCGGATGACGCATCGTCCTTTAACTGCGATTCAACCACCTAGGCATCTAACGGGGCCTTCCTTTCATCACGTGAAACCACTGTCATCAAAACCATTATGGACGACAACGCCAACAATAACAAAACCCACAATGTTCGTTACCCCTCAACCACCTCTACCACACCACTGTCCAAATCCTAACACCACCAACCCTTCTTAGTCAACGTCCGTCGCCTAGTCGCTTCTCCATTGCCACCATCTCAGCTTCATGGTCTCCACCCCCATCAGAATCGGCTACGCACACCATTATTTGCACTTTCATACGCCACCTTCAATTCTAACTTCGTGTTTTCATGCGTCGTTATGAACTCTATTGAGGTTCCATCTCTACAACCATGTCAACTTGGGTAACATCTACATTTCAACTACAATGCCAACAAGTCAACTGTCCACTTTCAGAGATTTTTGTTTGCAAACTCAAGTTGGTCTACCTTCCACCATGAGTTTGAGAGGGGGTGTTAGAAGTATAATTGTTCACATATATATTATTGTGTAATTCTAGTAGGATTAGAGTTTCGTAGTTTATTTCCTTTATTAATACTTTCATGTACAACCTCATGACCTTTGTTTCCTTTATTAATATTTTTCATGTAGAACCTCATAACTCTCCTATATAAGGAGCTCTCTTGTTTAGTTTCAGAATCAACTCAGTTTAATACAATGTAGTCCTTTGAGTTTTTTCCTTCTCCCTCTTCTCTCTTTCTTCTTTATTTCTTGTTACTTTTATGTTATTGTACCAAATCTAACAATATATATATATATATATATATATATATATATACCAAGAGGAATCACTCTTCTTATTATTATATTACATATATTAATAAGAGATAATATAATTATAGGAATCACTTGACTTAGTCCTTTGGCGGACGGGCTTCGAGGATCCCTACTTACTAATTATTTATGCATGGATGTAGGAAGAGCCAACTGCTTTCTTTGGGATTAGTGCTTGGGGTGTATATATATATATATATATATATATATATGAGAAAGAATAAAATAGTATAATCTGTACAATGAATTAAAAAAAAAATTAATATTTAGAGAATATAATTCAGCATCACTATATATATATAAACAAAACATAAATCAAAATCTTGTGATCCAAAATAAGTTGAATTGGTCTTTGCTGGAAACTTTGGATACCATTTTTCTACATAAACAATAGTTGGTATCATTATCTGCATAAAAAACCTATCTAAGAAAGACTACTATTATTGATATCATTATTCTTGAGCGGATGACTTAGGTTCTTTCATGTGAAAAAGGTGATCTCTTCACCACCATTGAATATTCTCTATTAATTTTCTAATGAGAGACTCAAAAAATTACATTATTTATGTCATATCAGATTGGAGTTACAACTGGGAGAATACATAGCGTTTTCTATTCAAAAATAAAAAAAAGAACAAAAGAAGAAACTCCACTTGAATTAAAAATGATGCTCCATTGCTGCCGAAGTATGAATGACAATTTGAACCGTCCCATTAGAAATTCATCATACCCTGCCTCTAACTGAAAGGGGTTTGAGAGAAGCGATGTCTATCTTGTTAGGGTTTGTGATTGGTTTGGGGTGAAAACATCCTGACTCACCCGATCTCGATTATAGAAAAAAAAATAATAAATGAGTTTTGTACTACATGATCAATCATTATAATGTTATTTTTTAGTTACTTATTAGAAATTTAGACAAATTTGATAGGGTTCTATGATTAAAAAAAAATAATGTTATTTTAATTTTCTATTATCATATATATTTTTTTGTTTTAACACTACAGGTAATATTGTGTTTGAAATATGTTAATTCTAATTAATCTAAAAAAAAATAAGTTCTAATAAAAATCCATTTTTACTTATCACAAGATTTATACTATTATAAATTTATTTATTTATTTATTTTTTTTTTATCGGATTCGAGCTTGGAGAAGGAATAGCCGAACAATTCTTCTCCCTTAGACCAGAATTCCCATCCCTTTGGTTGGGCACGACCAAAAAGGAGTCCAGTAAGATTTATGTAGTTAGTTGTCAAATCTTATTCCTTTTGTTGGACATTTTGTCTCTGTCTTTGTCTTTAATCTTTAATCTTTACTGCCTTTGCAGTACCCTATATTTTATTAATTGCTCATTAGAAACTTGGCTCATGTTTTAAGTCATTAATTTTTTAGTATGGGTTAAACCTAGGAATAGTATATCTATCTATATACATATATATCCTTTGCACTATAGAAATAGAAGCAAGGAACCGAATCTTTTTTTTTTTTGTTTCACCAAAAGCATCTTTCTTTTTCTCTTTTCACTATTTGTTTAAGAATAAAAAAAGGAAATTCTCCATTATGTTTGTACGACAAAAAGGGTATCAAGTAAGGAATCTGAGAGGTTAGCATTGCCCTTCCAAGTTTTTAGTTGCTGAGACATTCTAGGGCTGAAATCATAGAATCAGGTGAGACATGTATATGTCCTCAATGATCAGGACCATTTCATGCCAAACTTCTAAATTGCAATGCTTGAATGGTTAAAACTGATCCACATTGAATCGTGGGTAGCCGGATCTAGACTATGGAGTTGAGAGAGACTAAAATTTAAGAGAGTTTTTTTTTAATATAAAAATATGAAAAAATTTGGGATGGCAAATAATAATTTAAAAAAAAAAAAAAAATTCTATGAAAAAGAGGGATTAAAAAACTACAAATTTCAATACTTTGGAGGCCATAGCCCCCTAGAGCTAGCATATGTACATGTAATCAATTCGATCATTGGATCACAAGTATGAGATCCTTACTTCATAAGTGGACGGTTCACTCATTGTCTGATGTGGTTCAAATACTTGATGAATTTGTTTATTAAAACTTATGAAAAAGGGACAGTCACGTTATAATAGATGATGAAGTAAGTGACTATGTATCCCAACCAAATAATTTCTTGAATTGTGGAGGTAGAAACAGATTTATGTATTTTAGACATTTCTTGGATTGACTGCTCAACGTTCTTATACCACCTCATTGAAAAGTGCAGATGTGGGGTAGTGACGAAAAAAAAAGAAAAAGAGGCTAGGCTTCAACTTAAAGTTGAGGGTTTTGAGATTCAATAGGAACAAGGAAGTTGATTGAGCGGGGGTTTATTCCATTTCTGATGATTATATAAGGAGAAGGAACATTGCAAGAAGAACACACCGAAGCCCTCTTGCTCTTTCGCACCCCCAAAACCAAGTTTCTGCTGTGTCTTGCTTTGTATAGCCAACATGCAGGCCACCAAGCTGGTTCCAGCCTCTGCACAGCAAATGATCAAAAGTGATCGAAGCAAGTTCATGGGATCTGATGACGGCGTGATGATGAAGCAAATTCAAGCAATCCATGCTCCTGATGGCCGAGAGGTTGATGTCAAACCTATTCTCCATATCATTGAGGACATTCTCCACCGTGCCACCCTGCAGAATGTAGATGCCACTGTACTGGTATAAACCTACTTTCTTTTTTCCTTTTCTTCTAATAATTTTTTTTTTTGAATTATATATGCAATCACATTATTATTTTTATTTTCAAGTGGTGCAAAAATTATCCTTTTTAATCTATTTTATTGACACATGCAAATTGAATTCACAAACTGCTAATGCATGGATATATAATTTGGCCAAAGATATATGCTGCTAGATATAAATTCCTTCTAGTGCTAATTCAGTCGTGATTTCACTGTAGGATACCCAACAGATGGAGGATAAAACCTACCAAGCTGATCACAGCTCCATGCTTGCAGCACTGTCACATATAATCGATCGAATTTCCTGCGAGGTTATTATATGTATCCCATAGAATTTGTGTTCACATTATATGATAGAAGAAAATTCATGTCATTATAACATATAAAATCTTTAAGTTGCACAATATATACATCACAAGTGGATTATTTATTAAACATATTTACATCAACATTTTCCATATAAATGTTATTATCAGATAACGCAAAGGTGTTTGGGTGGAGGAGATGGACATTCAACTACGATCACCCTGTTTAACATGCTATCAAGCTATCCATGGGATGCTAAGCTGGTGGTAACCCTAGCAGCTTTTGCTTTAAACTATGGGGAATTCTGGCTCCTTGCCCAGATCTATACTTCAAACCAACTTGCAAAATCAATGGCAATGCTTAAGCAGTTGCCAGCCATCATGGAGCACTCAGGCCCACTGAAGCCCCGGTTCGATGCGCTTAACAATCTCATCAAGGCCGTTTTAGATGTGACCAGGTGCATTGTTGAGTTTAAGGAGCTACCATCTGTGTACATTACACGGGATGTGCCTGCATTGTCCACAGCCATTGACACTATCCCAACTGCTGTCTATTGGGCCATCAGAAGTGTTGTTGCTTGTGCAGCTCAGATTATCAGCCTCACTAGCATGGGCCATGAGTATTTTTTTTCTTCTCTTCATGCCATTATGCCATGCTCAAATCTTTAAGGATGATATCACAATAATTATAACGTTTATATATATATATGTGTGTGTGTGTGTGTGTGTGCACGTGTGTGTGAGTGTAAATCAACTTAATTTGGCTAAGGATTAAGTGATGAAATTTTCCTAGAATAAAGGCAAAAATGTATTAGCTAGGGGGAAAAAAAAAAAACAAAAGGATGGCAACTCTATAGTTAAATCTAGATAATCGAGGTTTTTCACTCATTAAATGAAAATTTATTGCACTGATTTTAGGTTTGTATCCTCGACGGCAGAGGCATGGGAACTGTCCACTTTGGCTCACAAGATCAGCAACATACATGACCATCTAAAGAAGCAACTGGCTATTTGTTACCAACATATAGGTTAGCCTAAGCATGTATATGTGTAGTAATATATATGTGTTGCAAAGACATTGCATTGCCCTAAAAATGGACAGTCTACCTAATGAAAGATTGTTGCCTGATGCAGAGGAAAAGAGGAATGTTGAAGCTTATGACGCACTACTACATATCTTTGAAATGATCCACATTGACAACATGAAAGTTCTAAAGGCATTGATTTATGCCAAGGATGATTTGCAACCACTCCTTGATGGTGCTACTAAGAGAAGGGTTTGAACATTTTAGAACTTTTACTACTCTGCTTCTGCTAGTATAACTAACCAATTCATTCGAGGACAAATTATATATATGTGTGTGTGTGTGTAGACATTTCGTATTATTGTTGTTAATTAATTAAGTACTTACTTCATGCAATTTCGACCAAATTTCTAGTCATTTGACACATTATGATTATAAATCAATTGCATGTTTTTTTATTTATTTCTACAACTGTTTGGCAAAAACAGGTCAACTTGGACACTCTAAGAAGGAAAAATGTGTTATTGCTCATATCGGGCTTAGACATCTCCAACGAAGAACTTTCAATTCTTGAGCAGATTTATAGTGAATCTCGTATCAATGCAACAAAGCAAGATAGTTTGTATGAGATGGTGTGGATCCCAATTGTAGATCGTTCAATCCAGTGGACTGACCCCATGCAAAAGAAATTTGAGAATGTGCAGTCTACAATGCCATGGTACTCAGTACACCACCCTTCATTGATCGATCGAGTGGTTGTTAGGTTCATCAAAGAGGTGTGGCACTTCAGGAATAAGCCCATCCTTGTGGTGTTGGACCCTCAAGGAAGGGTGGTGAGCCCTAATGCAATCCATATGATGTGGATATGGGGAAGCAATGCCTTTCCTTTCACTAGCTTGAGAGAGGAAAATTTGTGGAAAGAAGAGACTTGGAGGCTTGAGTTGCTGGTGAATGGTATCGACCAAACAATATTGAATTGGGTATGTTCATCTTCCCAAATATCTATATCAAGTGATGCTATATATAACATATTTTCTCAAAATTAGATTTTCTCACTCCAAAATTTAAGGTAGCAGGGTCCACTATAATATATCAATGCTTGTATAACTATTTGTTTTTATCTATTTAAAGAAGTAAAATGAACCAAACTATTCGAGTTTGACTCGTAATCAGATCAGTTAAAGGCACATTCGATATCGATCAGCTCACAAAATAAACAAACTAAGTTTGAACATATTTTATAGCTTGTTAATTTATTGAGTTAAACTTGAACTCGACTCGATAAGACAATAAGTGGTATAATACTATATAAAATAAAAAATCAATCTACTGTAGTTCAGCTCCTAATTGGTTGGATTAGAGAATCATTCGAGATTGGATTGAAAAATTAACAAGTAGAGATTGGACACAATTTAAAGTTCATTTATTTTAGCGAGCCAAGTTTTATCAATCTACTGCTCGACTCGATTCGACTCATTTACATGCCTATACCTGTTATACATAACATTTTGCATCTACATGTACATGTACAAAAGTGCTATGCCAAGTCATGTCCATATGTGCACATGCCCATGTGCATATATACATATAGTTTTCGAGATCACCTCACGAAATAAATAAACTTAGCTTGAATATACTTCGTCGCTTGTTAATTTATTAAGCTCAGCTTGAACTGGACTTAATAAAATAATAAGTGGTGTAATACTATATAAAGAAATCAAGCTACTGCGATTAAGCACTCAATCAGTTTGATTGATTAGAGTCTCGTTCGAAATTAGCTTGAGAAATTAACGAGCTAAAATTAAACACAATTTGAAGTTCATTTATTTTAGTGATTAAAGTTTGAACAATCTACTATTATACTTAACTCGACTCATTTACAACCTTATATATTTTATACATAACATTTTCCATCTATATGTATATGTACAAAAACACCTTCGCAAGTCATGTCCATATATACACATGCACATGTGCATATATACATTTAGTATGTTATTATAATATAGTATGGAATCTTGTATTGTTTGATCAGATAAGAGACGGAAAATATATTTTCTTGTATGGAGGGGACAACATTGAGTGGATTAGAAAATTCACAACCAGAGCACGTGCTGTTGCACTAGCTGTCGGCATCCCATTAGAGATGGTCTATGTAGGAAAAAGTTCCAAAAAAGAGCAAGTTCGAAAAGTCACGACAAGCATAATGGTGGAGAAACTTAGTCATTGCTGGCAAGACCTCACTATGATGTGGTTCTTTTGGACAAGACTAGAGAGCATGTTATTTTCCAAGATTCAACTCAAAAGTGATGTCGAACACGATCCCATGATGCTAGAAATCAAGAAAGTGCTCAGTTACGACAAGAATGGAGGATGGGCAGTGTTGAGTAAAGGATCATCTGTGGTGATCAATGGGCATGAAACCACTGTGTTGCCTGCATTGTTAGAATATGATTTATGGAAGGAGCATGTGGCTGTGAAAGGCTTTGATAGGTCGTTTAAGGATCACCATGACATGCTTCACCGTGCATCAATTCCCTGTTGTCGCTTTGAGTTCCCAAGCACCGCCGGAAGGATCCCGGAGAATATGAAATGCCCTGAGTGCCTTCGTATCATGGAGAAGTACATCGCTTTCCTTTGCTGTCATGATGAAAATCCTTTAAACATATTATACTAAAATATGAATGTGAGCCTTATGTGAGGTGTGATATCAAGTTCACTTTGTGAATTCAAGTTTTTACACGGATAATAAGACTTGTTGTGATGTAATGTTACAATATATGAATATTTATGATAATAAAAAGTACTTTGTTTTGGGTATAACGATTGGTTTGCACTTTTTCCTTACTTTTTTTTATTGAGATGTGCATGATAGTACAAAGGTTATTACCAATGCATTGTAATTTCCTACATTTTTCATGAAAAGTGAGAGAAAATCCTTGTAAAAGATGTAAAATAAAGCAAGAAAATTCATATATCAATTCAAATCGAGATTCCAAGTTCTCAAGTCACTTTTGGCACACACTTTGGAAGACACTTGAAACTAATCTTCAATTATGCACAATATGCCACCTCCGAACGGATGGACAAACTGAACTTGTTAATCAATGTTTGGGAAACCTCTTGAGGAGTTATGTGGGAAAGAATATTTTGCTTGCAACTGGTCAATTAGCTAAACAACTGGTTGCAGTCCACTTGAAGCTGCCTATGGGAAAAAAATTATTAGTCCTTTGTATTTGACTCTACTTCGTACGACTCATCACTTTAGTGGAGATGCTGAAGAAAGGGTCAAGTTGATAAAGAAATTATATGAACAAGTTTGAGACGAGATTTTCAAGCAAAATGACAAGTATCGCAAACAAACCAATAAATATCGAAAACTAACGACATTTAAGGAATGTGACTTGATATGGATTCATCTTTGAAAGGAACACTTCCCAACTGGTCATCATGACAAACTTATGCCCAAAGTTGATGGTCCATTCAAAGTGCTTCAACATGTTGGTGAAAATGCCTATACAATTGAGCTTCTAGGAGACTAAGGTGTTTCGACAAACTTCAACATTGCTAACCATTATTTGTGTTATAGTGAAGATGTCGACTAAGACTTGAGGGTGAGTCTTTTCAAACCTAGGTAGCCTGACACCAACGTGTTCCTCTAGAGTCCTAAAACATAGCTCAGATCTTTGAAAAATAAGACACCAAATTGTAAGTCAAAGGTTAACATTTTTGGGTCGTATTCAAATTGAAACTGTAATATGCTCTATAAGAATTAGTCTGGAAAATTTTATATCACTAGAAATATCTCTGCGTCTACTTTCCAACAAAAAGAAAATGTACGTAGCTCAATTTTGATTTTTCTATAGCAAGTTATGGTCATTCTCCCATAGCATGTGAAGACTAGCTGCAAACTGGAGATTCAGCCATTTTTAAATTTTTTTACTTCTAGTTGACTTGATTTACTCTATAAGTGAAGTTCTTTTATTTCTCACATGTTTTTATTGAGTCTTTTAATCAAAAGCCTCTTAGGTAGTTGCCTTTTTTGGTGGAAGTAATAAATGTGTTTATACCTATTCTTGGAAGGTTATTCCAAGACAAGTAGTTTTATATAAACCAAGCCCTTACATGAGTTGGACAGAGGGTGTTTTCTTAACTAACGTCAACCTTTGGCTTCTTGTAAGAGAGTTTTTTCTTTGATTAACTCTTATCCTTCGGGGAATCCGTTGGTGGCAAGTTCTACTCTTTCTCTTTGGCAGATTTCCATAGAATTGTGAGTGTATTCAATAAACTTGTGACAGTGTACTTGTGTTAACTTCTTGTTCTCTTAAATCTGCGGAAGCCTAATATTCCAATTTGCGGGGCTATCTTCATTTGAGAAAGGCTTGAATGAGACCCAACCCTCGGATAGGGCAACCTTAATTTGTGCTATAGTATTGAATTTTGAATTCCATTATTAATTGTAAATCATGTTGAACATTAAGAGGAGGGAAAGGAATAAGGGCATTGTTTCATGCACTACAAGTGTAACAATCAGGGGTTTCAATTGAAAAAAATTTTTTTCCCAAACCAGTTTAAACTCCATGAGAGGCCGAGTCAGTTTCCATCGGAGTCCTTATTTATTTATTTATTTTATTAAATTAATTGTAATTAAATCATTTCAAACAAATGTTACATGTGTTAAAACAAGAAATATCCATTTAACAGAAAATTAGAATGACATTGTTTTCTATGAGAAAATTATACTTAAGTTGAAATGTCAGAGGTAATTTATAAATGGGTTCAATTGTTTGATGAAATTATACATAAGTTGACAAGGAACAAACAATTTACACTTAGGCTAACATGTATTTCATTATGTGTTACGTACCAACTGCTCATGGTGTGTCACTTAGTGAACTACTAGTGAACAACTATTAGTACATAACAATGTACTACTAGCCATTCATAATGTCACAATTAGTGAACTGCTTGTAACACATATATATTGAACGACTCGTAGTACATAACTATGTATTACTAGTCGTTCACTATGTACCACATCATGAACTATTGGTGGTAGCACATAATAAATTTCCAGTAGTACCCAATTAATCAACGTAAGTGCACGTGGTTTATTTTTTAATATGTTAGTGGAAGCGCATCGTTAACACTCCAAAAATATTTAACCTTACTTCTTAACACAATAAACACAGTAGCTAGACGAGTAAGGGCTGAATCCTACAGAGAGTGTTCACTAATTTATTTTTTTATTTATTCTGACCAATTCTAAACTGAAATTCAATTAATAACAAAACAATAAATTGAGAGGGGGTTAGGAATTTTGATCAAACTAATTACGATTAAAAACTAAATTTTTAATAACAGAAATTAATGAATTAAAAACTTCAGTTCTTCGGTTCAATCTTACCCTTGCAGTTGATGGAATAATCAATCAATTATAACATTATTCTATCATTCAATGAATCTAATAACCCTAGGTAACAACAAGCTCTGCTACCCGAAATTTCTCTTAATTCCTCAATAATGAAACAAGTTCTCCATTAGATTCTAACTATTAGACAATTTAGAACAAGCTTTCTAAATTTAATATAATGGCAGCATTAATATCCAGGAAATTAGATTATTCTAAGCAACAATCACACAAGTTCGGACTGTTTAACTTAGGTCATGATAATCATAGCAATCATCTATCACTATTTGCCACAATTGATTAGGAATCATATCAATTACGTAATATACTTCCTCAATCTATCAATTAATGATAATCTGATCAATTTAACAGGCCTTGATTAAATTAATCAAACCAAATATCAATAAAATAATTAAAATAGATTATCAGGAACAGATTCATAAGAAAATAAAAAAATAATGTTACTAATTTGATTCAATCATCAAATTGTAATAAAAATTTGAAATCTCCTTGAACTGAAATAAAAAATCTAACCTTAACATACTTAAAATTAAAAAAACTAATAATTTATTTCCCCTTTGTTTTCCGTTCTGCCGCACGTACTGCTTCCCCTCTTCCTGCGCCGCACCTCCTTCACGTCACAAAACTGCTCCACGCCCTTGGTGTTTTTTTCTTTTGTTTTCTTGGTCTTGCGTCAGCGCCTGGGCCCTTTCTTCTATTGTTTTTTCCTATTCTCCTCTTTTTCTCCCAAGCTGCCCGGTTCAATCCCAGTCTACAGCCTTTAATTCTCTTTTTTTTATTCTACCCGGGCCCACCTTTGATTCAGCCCCTTTTTGGTTCAGCCCTCCCTCTTTGATTTTTCTTTTGTTTATTTTATTTTCTTTCCTTGCTCCATAGACCCACCTTCTTTATGACTTTTCTTCCTTTTCTTTTTTAAAAAACCCAGCCGTTCTGACCCTCTGCTCTTTGTTCAGCGCAGCCCACTTTCAAAACGGATGGACAGATATCACCTAAAATTGTTGGAAATTGCGTACTGTTTTTCTATCCAAAAACGATTGAATCTTAATCTAGAATCTTCATGAAAGTTGTAGCTCTTGAAGAGTAGATAAATTTGAGATTTTGAATTTTACTGGTCAAACAAGAATCTAATTCCTCAGATCAACTTTTCAAACCTGACTTTGAAACAGCGTTTGGAGGCCCATGTCGGAAATATATATCAGTATTACTGTCATAACAGAACTGAAATAAAGAACAGAAACTGAAACACAGTAAAATTAGAACCTGTTTGCAGAATACGAAATCGTAGAAATGAAAATTTGCCGAATACAAAAAACTGATCAAGTTTTGTGTTGGACACAATTTCCTTAAGACAATTTATTGCCCTCTCAGTGGTGCTAAAGAGTTCTTGGCAACTTGTCTCCCAGGATAAAATGATCTCCCAACACAAAGGCAAGCACTACCAATGGTTGTCTGTCGAACCAGAACTTGTGCAGAACTCTCTCTCTCGAAATATGAAGACACAAATGAATATGTTATGAATGGATTCGAATGCGATGCGGAATGCTTATGATCGTGTCCTATTTATAGACTCGCTCATGACTGTTTGGTACAGGCATGAAGCTTGGGTCGTGTCTGTTCATGGCGAACAGACACAGTTGCGTCCGTAGAGAAGACGCCCTTTCAGTCAAACGATGTTTCCAAAACGACAGAGTTTTTGGACTCCCAACGGTAACTATACGCATGCCGCAAAATGACAGCGTTTCAGTATTGGAAAATTTAAATAAATTTTCTCTAAAAAGATATATACACAGCAAGCCCAAGACCCGAACCCGGCCCGGTTCGGTGCGGGGCGGCGGCGGCGCGCGTGGTGAACCAAGCATGTGCTAGGTCCTCCCCCTTCCACAAAACTGGGGTGCCCCTTGGGGCCCAAACCCCACTCCAAGGTAGGTGTATATATACTCTTTAAAAGTCTTGTTCCCATCCTATGTGGGACACAAGCTTTTGCACAAGCTTTAAGCTTTAGTTACCATTTTCAAGTGGTGATGTTTGGAGGCAATTTCTCATTCACTCCTTAATGGTTTTGAGCAACCCAATATAAAATATTCATCTCCTCATGGAGGAGAACACATTCTCATGTGAACCCACCAAAAATAAGTTGTGGGACCCATTTTAATTTTAGCTAAAAGATAGCTAATTTAATATGCTCAAACCCATTTTTTTCCAACAGCCCAAACAAACTCGAATTTTTGCAAACTATACTTTTCTGAAAAGCTTAAGACGTCTTCTAAAAACTTCATGAAGACCATTTTGTCATTCTAAAACTTTAACGCCATCCAAATCTCAAGTAAAATTCCATAGATCGAAATGCCTAAAAGCTAAAAATTGCACATAATACTCCATATCTATTCTTTTATCTTCAATGCTTCCCTAATTCAATAAATAAATTAATCAGCTCACTTAAACATAAAATATGCCACAAAACTAAATATAAAAGAATTAAAAATATTGAATATTATGCTCTTATCAGTTAGATTAAGTGCAATTTATTGAAACTATTCGACACACTTATAATTTATCCTCTTGAGTTTGTGTTAAGTGTAATTTTCTTATTTTTTTCAAACATATAATTATATTAAATTTATCTAAACTTTTAATAGATGACAAACAAATATCATTATAATATTTATTATGCAACACAAAATTTTTTTATTATTTTATTTTATATAATTGAAGTTGGAAGAGCAAACGGGACGGGCCGGAAAGAGAGTACCTTCACATGAGTTTATTTTAAATCTTAACGAAATAAACATAATTTCTTACAAACCTATTCTATTAAAAGCAAAATACTGCGAGTTCTCAACAAGATAAAATTAAATTATCACCCCCATACTTCATAGCATTTTTCAAATCAAATCTTTACGACCAAAAAGGAGTCCACTAAGATTTATGTAACCAACTGTAAAATCTTATTCCTTTTGTTGGACTTTCGGTCTTTTATCTTTACTGCCAGCTATATTAGAAACTTGACTCATGTTTTATATCCTTTGCATTACAGAAATTGAAGCAAGGAACCAATTCTTTTTCTTTTTTTTTGGTTCACCAAAAACATCTTTCTTTTTCTCTTTTCACTATTTGTTTTAATAAGAAAAAAAAAAAAAGAAATTCTCCGTTATGTTTCTACGCCAAAAAATTTATTTTTAATTTGGGTTAGAAGATGTTAAGGAAAAAATATTTTTATTCTCAAAATTAGAAGTAAATTTACATGTAAATTCTCCCTTTTTAGTATAATTTGGAAGGGAATATTTTTATTTTCAAAATTAGAATGGAAAATTACATGTAAAATTTTTTTGGAAATTTTGGGATAGCCCCCAATTTACAACATAATTCCTCCCTAGGTTACAAGTGATTAACATTCCATCGTAGGCCAGTGACGAATCTAGACAGTAGAGTAAGAGGTGTTGAAATTTAAAAGAAGTTTTTTTTTTATATAAAAATATGAAAAATTTTAAAGTGACAAATCAATTGTTTTAAAATATTCTATAAAAAAAAGAGGGGTAAAAAAATACAAATTTAAAAAAATCCAGATTTATGTATTTCAGATATGTCTTGGATTGACTGCTCAAGGTTTTTCTACCATCTCTTTTTTTTTTTTTTATATGGATTAGTCAGGGTATTGTAGACCGAACTTACACATATCAAATTAAGTCTTCATATTCGTGACAGTCAAACCTACTCTTTAATCAATAACTACCAATGATCGACGAAGAATAGACTCAAACTCAAAATGCTTAGATCTTATACTCAATGTCTTTATCACTCCACCACACTTCCGAGTGATTCTTGTACCACCTCATTGAAAAGTGCAGATGTGGGGGTAGAGTGACATAAAAAGAAAAAGGCTAGGCTTCAACTTAAAGTTGAGGGATTTGAGATTCAATAGGTGGAAGGAAGTTGATTGAGCTGGGGTTTATTCCATTTCTGATCATTATATAAGGACAAGGCATATTGCAAGAAGAACACACAAGGCCCCTTGCTAGCTCTTTCCTACCCCCCAAAATCTAGAGCTCTTCCCTATCTTGTTTTATATAGCTTAACATGGCCACCAAGCTGGTACCAGCTTCTGCACAGCAACTGATCAAAAGTGATCGAAGCATGTTCATGGCATCCGACGACAACCCGATGATGAAGCAAATTCTAGCAATCCATGCTCCAGATGGCCGAGAGGTTGATGTCAAACCTATTTTCCATATCATTGAGGACATTCTCCACCGTGCCACCCTGCAGAGTGTAGATGCCACTATGCTGGTATAAACCTAATATCTTTTCTCCTTCTCTTTTAATAAAAATTTCTGAAATATATCTGCAGTCACATTATTATTTTTATTCTGAACTGGTGCAAATATTCTCCTTTTTAATCTATTTTATTGATACATGCAAATTGAAATCACAAACTGCTAGCTAATGTATACATACATATATTAATATATATATATATATATACACACACATATATGCAGCTAGATATTATGAATTCATTCTATTGCTAATTCAGTCGTGATTTCATTGTAGGATACCCAACAGATGGAGGATAAAACCCACCAAGCCGATCACAGCTCCATGCTTGCTGCACTGTCATATATAATCGATCGAATTTCCTGGGAGGTTATTATATATATCCCATAGAATTTGTGTTCACATTATATGATAGAAGAAAATTCATGTCAGTATAACATAAAAAAAAGAAAAATTATGTTGCACAATATATACATCAAAAGTGGATTACTTATCACACCTATTTATATCAACATTTTCTATATAAATGTTATTTTCAGATAACACAAAAGTGCTTGGGTGGAGCAGATGGACATTCAACTGCGCTCTCCCTATTTAACATGCTATCAAGCTATCCATGGGATGCTAAACTGGTGGTAACCCTAGCGGCTTTTGCTTTAAACTATGGGGAATTCTGGCTCCTTGCCCAGATCTATACATCAAACCAACTTGCAAAATCAATGGCAATGCTTAAGCAGTTGCCTGCCATCATGGAGCACTCAGGCCCACTGAAGCCACGGTTCGATGCGCTTAGCAATCTCATCAAGGCCGTTTTGGATGTGACCAGGTGCATCGTTGAGTTTAAGGAGCTACCATCTGTTTACATTACACGGGATGTGCCGGCATTGTCCACAGCCATTGACACTATCCCAACTGCTGTCTATTGGGCCATCAGAAGTGTTGTTGCTTGTGCAGCTCAGATTACCAACCTCACTAGCATGGGCCATGAGTATTTTTTTTCTTCTCTTCATGCCATTATGCCATGCTCAAATCTTTAAGGATGATATCACAATAATTATAACGTTTATATATATATATATATATATGTGTGTGTGTGTGTGTGTGTGTGTGTGTAAATCAAGTTAATTTGGCTAAGGAAAAAGTGATGAAATTTTCCTAATAAAGGCAAAAATGTATTAGCTAGGGAAAAGAAAAACAAAAGAATAGCAACTCTATAGTTAAATCCGGATAATCGTTGTTTTTCACTCACTAAATGAAAATTTATTGCACTGATTGTAGGTTTGTATCCTCGACGGCAGAGGCATGGGAACTATCCAGTTTGGCTCACAAGATCAGCAACATACACGACCATCTAAAGAAGCAACTGGCTATTTGTTACCAACATATAGGTTAGCCCAAGCATGTATATGTGTAGCAATATGTGTTGCAAAGACATTGCATTGCCTTAAAAATGGACAGTCTACCTAATGAAAGATTGTTGCTTGATGTAGAGGAAAAGAGGAATGTTGAAGCTTATGACGCACTACTGCATATCTTTGAAATGATCCACATTGACAACATGAAAGTTCTAAAGGCATTGATTTATGCCAAGGATGATTTGCAACCACTCCTTGATGGTGCTACTAAGAGAAGGGTTTGAACATTTCAAAACTTTTACTACTCTGCTTCTGCTAGTACAACTAACCAATTCATTCGAGGACAAATTATATATATGTGTGTGTGTGTGTAGACATTTCGTATATTGTTGTTAATTAAGTACTTCATGCGAATTTCGACCAAATTTCTAGTCATTTGACACATTATGATTATAAATCAATTGCATATTTTTTTATTTATTTCTACAATTGTTTGGCAAAAACAGGTCAACTTGGACACTCTAAGGAGGAAAAATGTGTTATTACTCATATCGGGCTTAGACATCCCCAACGAAGAACTTTCAATTCTTGAGCAGATTTATAGTGAATCTCGTATCAATGCAACAAGGCAAGATAGTTTGTATGAGATGGTGTGGATCCCAATTGTAGATCGTTCAATCCAGTGGACTGACCCCATGCAAAAGAAATTTGAGAATGTGCAGTCTACAATGCCTTGGTACTCAGTACACCACCCTTCACTGATCGATCGAGTGGTTATTAGGTTCATCAAAGAGGTGTGGCACTTCAGGAATAAGCCCATCCTTGTGGTGTTGGACCCTCAAGGAAGGGTGGTGAGCCCTAATGCAATCCATATGATGTGGATATGGGGAAGCAATGCCTTTCCTTTCACTAGCTTGAGAGAGGAAAATTTGTGGAAAGAAGAGACTTGGAGGCTTGAGCTGCTGGTGAATGGTATCGACCAAACAATATTGAATTGGGTATGTTCATCTTCCCAAATATCTATATCAAGTGATGCTATATATAACATATTTTCTCAAAATTAGATTTTCTCACTCCAAAATTTAAGGTAGCAGGATCCACTATAATATATCAACGCTTGTATAACTATTTGTTTGTATCTATTTAAAGAAGTAAAATGAATCAAACTATTCAAGTTTGACTAGTAATCCGATGAGTTAAAGGCTCGTTTGATATTCAGCTCGCAAAATAAACAAGCTAAATTTGAACATATTTTATAGCTTGTTAATTTATTGAGTTGAACTTGAACTCGACTCAATAAGACAATAAGTGGTATAATACTATAGAAAATAAAAAATCAATCTACTGTAGTTCAGCTCTTGATTGATTTGATTAGAAACTCATTCAAGATTGGATTGAAAAATTAACAAGCAGAGATTGGACACAACTTAAAGTTCATTTATTTTAGCGAGCCAAGTTTAAACAATCTACTGCTTGACTTGATTCGACTCATTTACATTCCTATACCCATTATACATAACATTTTCCATCTACATGTACATGTACAAAAGCACCATGCCAAGTCATGTCCATATGTGAACAAGCCTATATGCATAGATACATATAGTTTTCGAGATTAGTTCACGAAATAAACAAACTTAGCTTAATTATACTTCGTGGCTTGTTAATTTATTAAGCTCAACTTGAACTTGACTTAATAAAACAATAAGTGGTGTAATACTATATAAAATAGCAAGCTATTGCAGTTATGCTCTCAATTAGTTTGATTAGTTAGTGTCTCGTTCGAAATTGGCTTAAGAAATTAACGAGCTAAAATTAAACACAATTTGAAGTTCATTTATTTTGGTGATTCCAGTTTGAACAATCCACTACTAGACTTAACTTGACTCATTTACAACCCTATACATGTTATACATAACATTTTCCATCTATATGTATATGTACAAAAGCGCCTTCGCAAGTCATGTCCATACACACACATGCACATGTGCATATATACATATAGTTTGTTATTATAATATAGTGTGGAATCTTGTTGTTTGATTAGATAAGAGACGAAAAATACATTTTCTTGTATGGAGGGGACAACATTGAGTGGATTAGAAAATTCACAACCACAGCACGCGCCGTTGCACTAGCTGTCGGCATCCCATTAGAGATGGTCTATGTAGGAAAAAGCTCGAAAAAAGAGCAAGTTCGAAAGGTCACGACAAGCATAATGGTGGAGAAACTTAGTCATTGTTGGCAAGACCTCACTATGATGTGGTTCTTCTGGACAAGATTGGATAGCATGTTGTTTTCCAAGATTCAACTCAACAGTGCTATCGAACACGATCCCATGATGCTGGAAATCAAGAAAGTTCTCAGCTACGACAAGAATGGAGGATGGGCAGTGTTGAGTAAAGGATCATCTGTGGTGATCAATGGGCATGAAACCACTGTGTTGCTTGCATTGTTAGAATATGATATATGGAAAGAGCATGTGGCTGTGAAAGGCTTTGACAGGTCGTTTAAGGATCACCATGACATGCTTCACCGTGCATCAACTCCCTGTTGTCGCTTTGAGTTCCCAACCACCGTCGGAAGGATCCCGGAGAATATGAAATGCCCTGAGTGCCTCCGTATCATGGAGAAGTACATCGCTTTCCTTTGCTGCCATGATGAAAATGCTTTAAACACATTATACTAAAATATGAATGTGAGCTTTATATGAGGTGTGATATCAAGTTTGCTTTGTGAATTCAAGTTTTTACACAGATAATAACACTTGTTGTGATGTAATGTTACAATGTATCAGTATTTATGATAATAAAAAGTACTTTGTTTTGGGTATAACGATTGGCTTGCACTTTTTGCTTACTTTTTTTTATATTGAGATGTGTATGATAGTACAAAGGTTATTACCAATGCATTGTAATTTCCTACATTTTTTCGCAAAAAGTGAGAGAAAATCCTTTCAAAAGATGTAAAATAAAGTAAGAAAATTCAGATATCAATTTAGATCGAGATTCCAAGTTCTCAAGTCACTTTTGGCACACACTTTGGAAGACACTTGAAACTAATCTTCAATTAAGAACAATATGCCACCCCCGAATGGATGGACAAACTGAACTTGTTAATCAAAGTTTGGGAAACCTCTTGAGGAGTTATGTGGGAAAGAATATTTTGCTTGCAACTGGTTAATTAGCCAAACAACTAGTTGCAGTCCACTTGAAGTTGTCTATGAGAAACCAACCCTAGGATAGGGCAACCTTAATTTGTGTTACAATATTGAATTTTGAATTTTGAATTCCATCATTAATTGTAAATCATGTTGAACATTAAGAGGAGGGAAAGGAATAAGGGCATTGTTTTGTGCACTACAAATGTAACAATCAGGGGTTTTAATTGATATTTTTTTCCCAAACCTGTTTAAACTCTGTGAGAGGCCGAGTGGGTTCCTATCGGAGTCCCTATTTATTTATTTATTTTATTAAATTAATTATAATTAAGACATTTCAAACAAACGGTACATGTGTTAAAATAAGAAATATGCATTCAATAGAAAATTAGAATAACATTATTTTCTTTGAGAAAATTATACTGAAGTTGAAATGTAAGAGGAAATTTATAAGTGGATTCAATAGTTTGATGAAAATACACATAAGTTGAGAAAAAAATAATTTACACTTTGGTTAAAATTTATTTCATTATGTGTTACGTACCAACTGTTCATGATGTGGCACTTGAACTACTAGTGAACAACTATTAGTACATAACAGTGTACTACTAGCCATTCATAATGGGACACTTAGTGAACTGCTTGTAGGACATATATATTGAATGAGTGGTAGTACATAAGTATGTATTACCAGTCGTTCACTATGTGCCATATCATAAACTATTGATGATAGCACATAGTAAATTTTTAGTAGTACCCAATCAACCTAAGTGCATGCAATTTAATTTTTAATATGTTAGATTAAGTGCAATTTATCGAAACTATTCGACACACTTATAATCTATCCTCTTGAGTTTGTGTTAAGTGTAATTTTTTTTTTTCAAACATATAACTCTATTAAATTTGTTTAAACTTCTAATAATGACTAACAAATAATAACATTTATTATGTAACATAAAACTCTTTTATTATTTTATTTTATATAATCAATGTGAGAGGAGCCGGACAAGATAGGACGGGAAGGGGGTGCTTTCACCAAAGTCTATTTTAAATCCTAATGAGATAAACATAAATTCTCACAAACTTATTCTATTAAAAAAATGAGATATGATGAATTTTTAAAAAGATAGAATTAAATTATCAACCCCATATTCATAGCATTTTTCAAATCATATCTTTACGACCAAAAAGGAGTCCACTAAGATTTATGTAACTAGCTGTCAAATCTTATTCCTTTTGTTGGACTTTCGGTCTCTTATATTTACTGCCAGCTATATTAGAAACTTGACTCATGTTTTATATCCTTTGCATTACAGAAATTGAAGCAAGGAACCAATTCTTTTTCTTTTTCTCTTTGGTTCACCAAAAACATCTTTCTTTTTCTCTTTTCACTATTTGTTTTAAGAAGAAAAAAAAAAAAAGAAATTCTCCATTATGTTTCTACGCAAAAAAAATTATTTTTAATTTGGGTTGAAAGATTTTATTCTCAAAATTGGAAGAAAATTTATATGTAAATTCTCCCCTTTTTAGTGTAATTTGGAAGGGAAGATTTTTACTTTCAAATTTAGAATGGAAAATGACATGTAAATTTTTTTTTTTTGAAATATTGGGTGGGGGGTGGTGGGAGGAGGGGCTTATAGCCCCCAATTTACAACATAATTCCTCCCTTAAGTTACAAGTGATCCACATTCCATTGTGGGCCATGACGATTCTAGACAGTAGAGTAAGAGGGGTTGAAATTTGAAAGTTAAAATTTAAGAGAAGTTGCTTTTTATAAAAATCTGATATATTTTGAAGTGACAAATCATAGTGTTTTACAAAGATTCTATAAAAAAAAAGGGGGTAGAAAACACAAATTTTAAAAAATCCAGATTTATGTATTTCAAACATGTCTTGGATTCATTGCTCAAGGTTTTTGTACCATCTTTTCTTCTTTCTTTTTTTCTAATGGATCAGGTCAAGAGTATTCAAGACCAGCTTACGCACATTAAATTAAGTCTCTTTATTCAGTGACAGTCAAACCTACTCTTTAATCTGTAACTACCAACGATCGAC
The DNA here is from genome assembly GCA_008638375.1 of Nyssa sinensis. NCBI lineage: Eukaryota > Viridiplantae > Streptophyta > Magnoliopsida > Cornales > Nyssaceae > Nyssa > Nyssa sinensis. The sequence continues at coordinate 61,988,722 of CM018032.1, forward strand.
GAAAAATAGACTTGAACTCAAAACGCTTGAATTTTTTTCTCAACGTTTTTATCATTTGACCACACTTTCGAAAGATTCTTGTACCACCTCATTGAAAAGTGCAGATGTGGGGTAGAGTGACATAAAAAAAAAAAAAAAAAAAAGGCTAGGCTTCAACTTAAAGTTGAGGGGTTTGAGATTCAATAGGTGGAAGCAAGTTGATTGAGCTGGGGTTTATTCCATTTCCGATGATTATATAAGGAGAAGGCATATTGCAAGAGGAACACACAAGCCCTCTTGCTAGCTCTTTCCTAACCCCCAAAACCTAGAGCTCTTCCCTATCTTGTTTTTTATAGCCTAACATGGACACCAAGCTGGTACCAGCTTCTGCACAGCAACTGATCAAAAGTGATCGAAGCATGTTCATGGCATCCGACGACAACGCGATGATGAAGCAAATTCTAGCAATCCATGCTCCTGATGGCCGAGAGGTTGATGTCAAACCTATTCTCCATATCATTGAAGACATTCTCCACCATGCCACCCTGCAGAGTGTAGATGCCACTGTGCTGGTATAAGCCTATTATCTTTTTTCCGTCTCTTTTAATAACAATTTCTGAAAAATATTTGCAGTCACATTATTATTTTTATTTTCAACTGGTGCAAATATTCTCCTTTTTAATTTATTTTATTGATACATGCAAATTGAAATCACAAATTGCTAGCTAATGCATACATATATATATATATATATATATATACACACACACACACACATATATATATAAATTAGGCCAAAGAGATATATATATATATATATATATATATGCAGCTAGATATTATGAATTCATTCTATTGCTAATTCAGTTGTGATTTTACTGTAGGATACCCAACAGATGGAGGATAAAACCCACCAAACCGATCACAGCTCCATGCTTGCTGCACTGTCATATATAATCGATAGAATTTCCTGCGAGGTTATTATATATATATATATATATCCCATAGAATTTGTGTTCACATTATATGATAGAAGAAAATTCATGTCATTATAACATAAAAAAAAAAAAATTTATGTTGCACAATATATACATCAAAAGTGGATTATTTATCACACCTATTTATATCAGCATTTTCTATATAAATATTATTTTCAGATAGCACAGAAGTGTTTGGGTGGAGCAGATGGACATTCAACTACGCTCTCCCTATTTAACATGCTATCAAGCTATCCATGGGATGCTAAGCTAGTGGTAACCCTAGCAGCTTTTTCTTTAAACTATGGGGAATTCTGGCTCCTTGTCCCAGATCTATACATCAAACCAACTTGCAAAATCAATGGCAATGCTTAAGCAGTTGCCTGCCATCATGGAGCACTCAGGTCCACTGAAGCCACGGTTCGATGTGCTTAACAATCTCATCAAGGTCGTTTTGGATGTGACCAGGTGCATCGTTGAGTTTAAGGAGCTACCATCTATGTACATTACACGGGATGTGCCGGGCATTGTCCACAGCCATTGACACTATCCCAACCGCTGTCTATTGGGCCATCAGAAGTGTTGTTGCTTGTGCAGCTCAAATTACCAGCCTCACTAGCATGGGCCATGAGTATTTTTTTTCTTCTCTTCATGCCATTATGCCATTGCTCAAATCTATAAGGATGATATCACAATAATTATAACGTTTATTTATATATATATATATATATACACACACACACACACACTATATGTGTGTGTGTAAATCAAGTTAATTTGGCTAAGGATTAAGTGATGAATTTTTCCTAGAATAAAGGCAAAAATGTATTAGCTAGGGAAATAAAAACTGAATGGGAACTCTATAGTTAAATCCTGATAATTCTGGTGTTTCACTCATTAAATGAAAATCTCTTGCACTGATTTCAGGTTTGTATCCTCGACAGCAGAGGCATGGGAACTGTCCACTTTGGCTCACAAGATCAGCAACATACACGACCATCTTAAGAAGCAACTGGCTATTTGTTACCAACATATAGGTTAGCCATTAAGCATGTATATGTATATTAATATGTTTTGCAGAGACATTGCAATGCCCTAAAAATGGACTAGTCTAACCAATGGAAGATTGTCGTTTAATGCAGAGGAAAAGAGGAATGTTGAAGCTTATGAAGCATTGTTGCATATCTTTGAAATGATCCACATTGACAACATGAAAGTTCTCAAGGCATTGATTTACGCCAAGGATGATTTGCAACCACTTCTTGATGGTTCTACTAAGAGAAGGGTTTGAACATTTCAGAACTCCTACTAATCTTACTGCTAGTACTAGTAACCAATTCATTTGGGGATGAATTATATATATATATATATATATGTGTGTGTGTGTGTGTGTGTGTGTAGACATTTCATATTACTGTTGTTAATCAAGTACAAAATACATGCAATTTTTGCCTAATTTCTAGTGATCATTTGACACATTAGGATTATGAGTCAACTATATGTTTATTGATTTTTGCAACTATTTGGGAAAAAAAACAGGTCAACTTGGAAATTTTGAAGAGGAAAAATGTGTTGTTGCTCATATCAAGCTTAGACATCTCAACCGAAGAACTTTCAATTCTTGAACAGATTTATAATGAATCTCGTATCCATGCAACAAGGTTGGATACTCTATATGAGTTGGTGTGGATCCCAATTGTGGATCGTTCGATCCAGTGGACTGACCCAATGCAAAAGAAATTTGAAAATGTGCAGTCTACAATGCCATGGTACTCGGTGCACCATCCATCATTGATCGATCGAGTGGTTACTAGATTCATCAAAGAGGTGTGGCACTTTAGGAATAAGCCTATCCTTGTGGTGTTGGACCCTCAAGGAAGGGTGATGAGCCCTAATGCAATCCATATGATGTGGATATGGGGAAGCAATGCATTTCCTTTCACTAGCTTAAGAGAGGAAAATCTGTGGAATGAAGAGACTTGGAAGCTTGAGCTGCTGGTAAATGGTATTGACCAAACAATACTGAATTGGGTATGTTCATCTTCTCACATATCTATATAAAATGATGTTATATATAACATATTTTCTCAAAAAATAGATTTTCTCACTCCAAAATATAAGATATAGATAGACACATGTATAACCTATTTGTTTCTATTCCTTTAAGGCGAATAAAACGAACCAAACTATTTGAGTTCGGCTCGTATTCAGATCAGTTAGAAGCTTGTTTGAAATTAACTCGCAAAATAAAAAAGTTTAGCTTGAACATATTTTGTGGCATATTAATTTATTAAGCTTCACTTGAACTCGGCTTGATGAGACAATAAGTGGTCTTATACTAGTCTAATACTATATAAAAAATCAAGTTTTTGTTGTTAAGCTCCCGATCGATTTTATTAAAGACTTATTCGAGATTGGCTTAAAAAATTAACAAGCTAGCTGAGATTAAACACAATTTAAAATTTATTTATTTTAGTGAGTCAAGTTTGAACAGTACACTGCTCGACTAAATTCATTTAGAGTCGTATATCCGTTATACATAACATTTTCCATCTATATACATGTACAAAAACTTCCTCGCAAGTTATGTCCAAATACACACAAGCACATGTCCATATATACATATAGTTTTGTTATTATAAGATAGTGTGGAATCATGTCTTGTTTGATCAGATAAGAGATGGAAAATACATTTTCTTGTATGGAGGGGACAACATCGACTGGATTAGAAAATTTACAACCACAGCACGCGCTGTTGCACTAGCTGTCGACATCCCATTAGAGATGGTGTACGTGGGAAAAAGCTCCAAAAAAGAGCAAGTCCAAAAGGTTGCGGCAACCATAATGGTGGAGAAACTTGGCCATTGTTGGCAAGACCTCACCATGATGTGGTTCTTTTGGACAAGACTGGAGAGCATGTTGTTTTCCAAGATTCAACTCAAGAGTGTCGTCGAACATGATCCTATGCTACTAGAAATCAAGAAACTGCTCAGCTACGACAAGAATGGAGGATGGGCAGTGTTGAGCAAAGGATCATCTGTGGTGATCAATGGGCATGGAACCACTGTGTTACCTGCATTGTTGGAATATGATATATGGAAGGAGCATGTCCGTGTGAAAGGCTTTGACAAGTCGTTTAAGGATCACCATGACATGCTTTACAGTACATCAATTCCATGTTGCCGCTTTGAGTTCCCAAGCAACGTCGGAAGGATCCCTGAGAATATGAAATGCCCTGAGTGCCTCCGCATCATGGAAAAGTACACCACTTTCCTTTGCTGCCATGATTAGAATGTTGTAAACACACTATACTAAAACACTACTACTTAATTTTATATATATTGTGTGTAAGTTTTATGTGAGGTGATATCAAGACTCACTTTGTGAGATCAAGTTTTCATACGGATAATAAAGACTTGATGTAATGTAATGTTACAATATCAATATTTATATATGATAATTAGAAAGTACTTTGTTTTGGGTATAATAATTGGCTTACACTTTGTCTCGCTTTTTTTTGAATTGTGGCATGCACGAGTGTTCAAAGATTATTACATATTATTCACTGTAATTGCCTACACTTAGAGATCCAAAAAAAGGCCGGTGGCCTGGCCCTAGTCTACAGAGTACTTGTATTTTAAGTCTGGTCTTAATTTTTTAAACAGACACTCAGTTCGTATAAGTTCCAACAATTAAAAAGCCCGAAGCCCAAATCATGTAAAGCCTAATAAGTTATTTTTCACCAAGTTCCCAATGACAAGAAACTTCACAAACCATCATCATAGTTAGATGGTTACATTAATATATGTATTTCTATAAGTGAATGTGTATGTGGTGAGGGAAGTCATATCTAGATTTTTTATAATTGATAAAAAGAATAATGTTTTATATTTCACGGCTTGTAAACCACTGTCTGAATTATAAGAGATGTGACTTATTTGTGGGCTCTATAAATAATGTGTCTCATCTTTAATAGAGGTGGGGTGCACATGGTGAAACATAAAATATTATAGCTTATTTGGATGGAGAGAATTGGAAAGAAAAGAAGAAAGATTAAGGTAGAGAAATAGTTAAATATCTCGTTTGGAAGTTTTTAATAAAAACAGAAAAGAAAAGAAAAAGAGAGAGAATAAGAGAAAAAAAAAATTGAAAGTTTTAACACTACTTCTTTAATCTCTTCACAATCTCTCCAAAAGTGGAGAGATTTGGAAATAAAAGAAACTGTTATAATGAATATTTTGAAATACTAAAAATACCCATAAATTAAAAATTAAAAAATCTAAATATGAAAAAAAATGGTATAATTGTCAAATGATTTTTATACTTTTTTTTTCTTTTCTCTCCCATTAATAATTCAAATAAGAAATAATAACTTTCTTTTTTTTTTTCTCCTGAATTATCAAATACGATAAAAGTGAACACTTTTTTTTCCTTTTTCTTTTTTCTCTTCTATTTTAAATTTTTATTTTTCATCTTTTCTTTCTGAAACTTCCAAACAAACTATTATTGTAAAAGAAAAACTACTTATGTGATCAGGGAAGTCAAATCTAGATTTCTATTGATTGATAATACCTTCGAGAACCTACAGGATGATGCACAATTTAAACTTACTCAAGTTGGCTTTCTTGATAGCCAGAAGACATGCAATCAATTACCAAACTCAAATCTGGTAGAAATTTTGTTAAGTGGGCCACTCCTTATGACATTTTGGGTTCCTACTTATATTAAATAGTTTGACTAATTAGTTGGAAGAATCTTATAAGTTTGTCGCATTGAACATATATTATAAACTAAAAAAATGTTTACCAAGTATTTTTCTTATAAAAGACGGGTTGTTACTAACACTGTTGTAACAAAATTGAAAGATCTCGATTATATGACTTTGAAGCATGTTTGAAATACTGTTTTTGACCAGTAAATCCAACGCAAAACCTTTAGGGTTTAGGGCCTTGGTATGGCCCCGGCCCTTATTCTCTAAGCTCAGTCCAACACAATATTTTGATAAGAGTCTACCCAACCCGGCCGAGCCCGGCCTATCGAGCCATTTTTGAACCCCTATCTGCACTCTTTCACCAAAAGTGAGGTTGGAAAGGATGCAAAAGAAAGGAAAGAACCCAATTTGCTGTTGTTGGGTTACTATGTTTTGGGAACATATTGTTCTTTTAACTTCTTGTCCACATTCCTTAATAAAAATGTAAAAACAGAGTTGCATGTAAGAAATTGTAAAATGAATTAAATCTGTTCTTATATGCAAAGGCAGCAAAACAAATAAAATTGTCCAGCATGGTTGTAGGCTTTTTATTTATTTGAATAATTCCATATTTACTAGATAAACTCAAAGTCTCTATTTCTTTTCATATCCACAAGAAGCTTAGTTCTCCTTCATTGAATTTTGGTCCATTAATTATTAATTTCTCTAAAGTTTCATATGGATTGAAAGATTTAAAGAGTATACCTTAGATATTTAAATTTAGATTTAACTTCTAAGAAAAATGTTATTTTCACAACAATATTAGGTGTTTTAACAACCCAAGGGCTAGGAAAAAAGGGTGCGAAAAATAGTGGTTTTATGAATTAATTTAGGAGTATTATATGTATAGATTGAAATAATAAAATAAAATAAGTAATTGGAAATCCATATGCCAAAAAGGATTATAATCTAATTGTATAATGATACCAATGAAATATATCTTTCTTACCTCTATTTTAATATTATGTGTATCTCCCTATCCAATTTTAATAACAATATTATTCTATACATTTGTGAAATTAAACCCTAAAATCACTTTATTTTTTTTATCGTCATGAATCAAATTTATTATAATATATATATATATATATCTTACCACCCATATATAAAAAAGAATATCATGAGTATTACCCCATGAATACTATAGAATAAAAAAAAATATAAATAAATCAAAAATCAAAGTGATTTAACAACTTATGACCATTTTTTACAAAATTTGTATGGGGTTTTTTTTTTTTTTTGTTGTTGATATCAACATTTTAAAATTTTAAAATACCAAATTTTGTTCTTCGCAATAATTTAAAGGACAAAAGCTTAAATCATTGTTAACTAACATAACTATATCTCAAATATGAGGTAATTTAGTAATTTGTTATGTTCCATTAACAATGTCAAATTGATAAATTTAGGAGAGAAAGTGTCATTTTAAAAATATTTGGGTACTATCTTCAATTATCAAACACTTTTGGGGAAAGTAGTGTAATTTATTCAAAATGTAGTCTAAAGCAACCATTTTTTTTTCGGCGCAACTTCTTCTCGCTTCAATGGCTTCTCTACTCCAAAAACTTCTCAGGAAGCAATCTGCCGCAAGAATCATCACTACTCTCAACAAACCACAACCACCAAATCTCACACTACCCCTCTTGAATCATATTCAACACGAACCCCATCATACGGAGACCGAACCACAGCATCTCCATTCAATCAATGGCATTCCCTTCTTTCGCCCACCCAAAACAAACGATTCAATCTCTTCTCATCCCGTGCAAGTTTACCCAAGCTTTCCATTTGGGTTTATTCTAAATCCAATTTCCTCAACTGGGTTTCTTCAATCTGAAGCCGATGATGTCGTTTCCGGTGATTCGCAGATGATTTGGGCCGATAGCGTGAAGAAGAAGAGGAAGAAGAAGATGAACAAGCACAAGTTGAAGAAGCTAAGGAAGCGTCTCAGGAGACGTAGTTAGTTTAATTTGGTGAGACTTTATGTTTTTGGGCATGAGGTTAAACTTGTTTATTATTCTAGGTTTTTATATAATTGAAATTCCCTTTTGTTATTCTGTATCGGCAAATAATTTAATCATTTATTATCGGTTAACGGTGAATGAGATTGTTCAAACTTCAGAGCTTAATTTTGGGAATTATTGGAACACTGTTATTTAGCAAATTTGAAGCTAGATGTGTGTGAGTGGAGACCAAGAATCTGCATTGCACATCTTTATGGCTATGTATACCATGTTTTGTCAAAACTTGAGTTCTTTCTCTCCTTACGGGAAATTGCTGATGCTAATCCACATGTTTCCAATGTACCCATGGATGAGAAAACTTGCTTGAAAGTTTGAAACATGTTTTCAGGCTCTGTATAATATTGTTGAGTTTGTGGTTTTTGCTCTTATGTTGGGTTTATAAATATAATTTATATGGTTTATTATTCCAGAATTCTAATAGGGGGCCTATAAGGTTATATACTCTTTTCTAACTAGTCATCCCATCATATACATATTTGATTTTTTGGATTGTATATAATTTTTTTGGTGGAAGTTGAGTTTTACTGGAGAAATCAAAGGTGATGTGTCATCAATGATTTATGTCTTGACATATATAGCAGGATTAATTTCTCATTTCTGATCATAAGATTGTAACTGAGGGTTGTATAGGATTATTGGGGGGATCCATTATTTGATAAAAGTTATTTGGAACCTGAAGAAAGGGGTTTTGACTTCCAAATTGGGACTTGGTTATTCCACATTTTTAATTGGTTTCAGGAAGTTTATGGGATTTGGGCGTATGTGGAAGTTTAGAATTATTCATCTAGAGTGTATAAGGTTTTAAGCCTTGACCCCAGTTAACTGTTTGGTTATGCTGGTAGTTGTTGCAACCTTAGCCACTCCTCTATCTTCTTTGGTGAAAAATTTAAAAACAAAGTAAAATGAGCCCATTGTGCTTTGGGTACCTCTGAAACTCTTTGGGATTATTGGTCCTCAAAGTTTAACTTGTGTATTCATCAAAATTCAGCTGCGAATATAACCCTATGGATGGATATCCTCAGAAACTTTTTTCTTTTATAAGTAAAGGTATTATAAATGGTGCCCAAGGGGGCCAAATCCTTTACACGACCCCAAAAAATCAACTATAGAAAGAGCATTTACAGGAAAAGTGTCATTGGTCCCAAAGACAATAAATGCAAAAACTTATCCTTGAAAGACGAAATGGCCTGCTCCTCTCCTTAAAAAACACGTCTATCCTTTCCTTTCAAATGCTCCACATGAGACAAATGGGCGCTAATCTCCAAATCTTCTTGACTTCCTTTCGCATTTTGCAGCCTGACCAAGCCAATAAAAAATCTCTAACCGACTCCGGCATTACCCAAGAAAAACAAAAAATAGCCAACACCAAGCTCTAGCAATCCCTGAGCCATAGAACAATGCATAAGCTCATAAGCCACACCTTCTTCCTCTTGCTTGCATAAATAGCACTTGCTAGTCCCTGAGAAAACCTCTCCTCTTTAAATTGTCTGCTATCAAAATGGCCTTCCAAACAAAGAAGGCTACTTTGGGAGGGGCCTGTCAACACCAAATAATGCTCCAAGGAAATTGCAAGGTGCCTAAATGGTGTTTCTGTAAAACGATTGAATTGTAAAAGATTCCTTAGTCAGCTTCCATATTACCATGTCCTCCCTTTCCTCCCCCACCTGAAACCTGTGGATATGTGACAAAAGACACCTCACCTCCTCCATCTCCCAATCAAAGGACTCTCTCCTGAAGATAGGAGTTCACACCACCTCACTCTCAATCCTTTCATAACACTCCTTCACCCAAGCCTTCTTATTAGATGTTAGGGCAAATAGAGAAGGAAACTTTACCTTCAAAGGCACATCCCCACACAAAGCATCCTCCCAAAATTTCACTTGAGACCCATACCCACGTCAAACCTAACACACTCTTAGAACTCCTTCCCAAGGATCAAAATGTCGTGTCGTTTCGGATGTTTCGGCCGAAATGTTTCGATTTCGCTTGAAACCGAAACGAAACCGTGTAGGAATCACGATATTCCAGTGTTTCGATCGAAACACTTTGGTTTCGGTTTGTTTCGCACGAAACGACCTTGTTTCGAACGATCCGACGGCCTGATTCGAAACCATATGCACGAAGTCAGGGTTCTTCTGCGCAAAGCCAGGAAAAACCAGAAGACAGAGAAGAACATGTGCGCAAAGACAGGAAAAATTGAAAAAAGCAGAAGAAAAAAAAAATTTGCCTGAAATGTTTGAAAAGTGAAAGAAAAGAGGAGCTAACCTGATTGTTGCTCGCCACTGTGACTCGGACTCACGCGAACCAGCCGCAAGCGACTATTTTTCTTCCTCTTCCTCAATTCTTCTTCTTTCTTTTTCACTCTTCTTCGGTTCAGATCTGCGTATCGTGACTCACGGGTGACGGATCGAAGCCCTTTTGGCCCTTTCTCTGTCGTCGATTCAGCACGACATCAGCATCCGACATTCCGACGCCGACCGAACTGAAGTCGCGACTGCGAATTGAAGTCTCCGAGCTGAAGTCGCGACTGCGACTCTCGTCTCCCTCTCCCCGAAGCGCCTGACCCAGGTTTGTTTCTAACTTTCTGTCTTTCACTTCTGTTTCTGTTTCTCTTTCATTCATTTTTATATATATTAAATTATTATCATATTATGTGTATATCAACCGTGAGGTTAACTTTCACTTGGTGTGTATATGTGTATTAAGTGTATATTAAATTTATTGGTTAAAAAATATATATAATAATATAATATATATTGTATTAATTATTAAATATATATTAATTATATTAATAAAAATATATATATAATAGTCTAATATATAATATATATTATGTATTAATTATATATTAGATTAATATATAATAGTTAATTAAACTGATTAATATTATTATTATGTTTTTATATTTAATATTATATTTTTATACCTAATATTATATTTAATTAATTAATTTGATATAAGATATGTATATATATATATATATATATTATTATTAGACTAGTTAACATAATATATCATATATGCTTCGTTATTTAATTTTTTTATAATTAATATTAATTTAAATTAATAAAATAAAAATTAAGTATGTATCAAATTATGTAATAAAATTTTATTTATTACATACATGCTTAGTTATTGACATACAAATAATATATTAAATTACATAATTTATTATTAATATTTATTTGATAAAAAAATATTATTTTTTTAATATTAGTATTAAAAATACATGTTATACTTTGTTAGTCTTTAGTTTTTCAATTTAAATTAGTGTCATTTATCATGAAAATGATGTATATGCTTTAAACATGCACAAATATTCAATAAATAGGCTTATTTGTATAAATAAATACATTTTAAGTTATGTTTCCAATTTTTTCTCCGTTTTCATTATGTTTCCGAAACGTTTCTGTTTCCGGACAGACCGAAATTATACATCGAAACGATATTTTGATCCTTGCTCCTTCCCTCCCCATGAATGGCACTCCACAAACTAGAACCCTGAGGCCCCTCCACCTTACCCGAGACCCAACCTCTCTCCTCACTCCCCCGCTTAGAAGCAGTAACCTCTCTCCATGACTCTCTCTCTTCCTTATAGTGTATAATGCAGGACATTGAGTCTTGTTAGTCTCTTTTCGCCCAGAAATTTTTTTTTCTACACAAGCCTCTATGGAAATATTTACGAACTTTTTTTTTTTGATAAGTAGAAATATTTACAAACTCAAGAGTATGTTGGTAATTTAATTCCCGATAAATGGACTTTTGAAGCATAGTTTACTTTTATGAATACTTTTTTCACTGAAGCCTTGAAAAATTGATTAACAGCTTTGAAATGTTGCCAAGTTTTTCGTTGAAGAGAGATTCATTCTCATCTTTGCATTCTAGCTCCAGCTCCCAACTTCTGTTTATTAGGAGTTTTCTTGCATTGCATCAATTGTAAAACTCAATTATTATTTCTTTCATTTCTGATAATCCTATGTCTTTGTAATCACTATCTGTCAATTTTAGTACCTTGCTCCACAATAAATAACCATGTTTGCTACAGAGTTAGTCCCTTCTTTCTTGTATTCCATACTCAAGCTCTCTGGAGAATGATATCAGGATTCCTGGTGCTTCCTACTTCGATTGTTCTAACGGAAGAGTCCTTGTGACTTCATCACCATAATAGTGTTTCTTTAATTGAAACAATAAGGCAATGTGTCCTAGAAAGGAATTTGTTTCTTATTTTGGTCAATTATAAGGTCACAGAGGTATGAATAAAGATATTTGTTGACTAGACAAAAAGATAATAACCATTATCAGCTGGGATATGTAGCACTTGTACAGGATGTTTGGGATTGTAGTGTAATTTTGGAATTTCTGTATAGTGAACTTTTTATGAGTATGTTTTTGAGTTCTTTGTTAAGTTATTTGCTTCTTAGCTACCACTTCTAGTAAATATCCAGAGAATCTGAAGGATCCTGCCGGATGTTTTGAGATAATTGGGGGTAGGCCTACTATTACTTGTTTGGTTTGTTCTTGATCAGTTGTATGGTGCCTTGGATGGAAATGCTTGTTCAAGTTAAAACTATTTTGAAGGGTGCTCCCTCCATTGCTTATGTTCTCATATACCATCCCAACATGGTGTAAGAAGTTGTGCTTTTGCCTATACCCTCATTTCTTGGTCATTCATGCTTAATGTACCAGAAGCTTGCTGGAACATGAGCATGAATATTAGTAATGTGTGGGATTTTTTGGCTCGTCATGTTGCTTTTGTGATGGGGTTTGGTGATACTATTTTCGGTTTTGGCATCATTCTTGGTGTGGAGGAGAGCCATTTCAAGTTCGTTTTCCGGATCTGTTTTTTGATTGCTAGGGATGTTGATGCTTCAATGGCTGATTGTTTTTCTGTCTCTAGCACAGGTGCTGTTTGGCATCCTTATTTATGACTCCTCCTTGTCTTATGTGGTGTTTGTGGAAGAAACGGAATCGTCAAATTTGTGAAGGAGAAGAACGGCTGATAGGAGTTCTTAAGAGTGGTTTTGTGAATTCATTATTCTTTTCGGTGATGCGCAATCCTTTTTCTTTGGATTCCTTAGTTGACGCGCTTTGAGTTTCATGTAATTTGGGAGTGCTTTTGTTTTCTTATTTTATCTTTCCTTTGATGTACATCTTTCATGTACATAGATGTGATCCCCTCTAATCGCTTTTTCAATAAACTATTATTTATTGAGAAAAAAAAAGGAGTCTGAGGTTCCTATATAGCATTCCTTTTTCTTTTAGTGCCTGGAATCAGCTATTTGTTTGTTTTAAATTACTAAAGTCGGTTAAGCTTTGAAGGACATATGACATAGTCGTAGATGCCAGCCAGTATTAGGTAGAGCCATAGAGGATACTTTTTTCTGCTTAATTTAGCGGCCATTACAATTATTCTTAACCATGTCAGCACACCTTTAAGGTATTTCGTCTAGGATATATTATGAGTTAGGAATGGAAAAAAAGGTTACGGATGTTTCATTCAACCTTTGCCCAGGTTAAATGATTCATTTTGGCCATGACCTATGCATGTGAAGCATTAATTCGTAGTTCTGATTTTGATGTATAATTATTCATTCATACTCACCTAGGTTTCACATAGGGGCATATGTGCTTTAACCATGGGTGTTACCCACTGCTCTTGATCAAGAGATATGATGCACAAATACTCTATTTTAGCTCACGTGTCCATGTTGGAAAAAGAGTATTTCAAATTTTTTTATTTTTTCTGAGTTTTGGTCACATTATGGACTCATTATGGACATGTTTTATTTTTTTTCTTCTTTTTCCCTCTTTTTCTCCTCATCTCCTTTGTTCTTTTTTTGGTTTTACACACACACACACACACACATATATATATATATATATATGTGTGTGATAATTAGTCTTGAATCATGAATGTTGATGATTAAATGAAAAAAGTTCTTGAATTTTTATTTGGTGGCTTTGTTATTTCAACATCTTAAAAATATTTTTTGTAATTTGTGAGTTTTATGTTAATTTTAATTAAAATAATGTTAATTTTTTTTATTAAATGGTCGTATCAAAAATACAAAAAATTTAAATTATTCAACGTGTCTTTGATGCCTTAGTATCTTAGTTTTTTAAGAAATAACGTGTTTGCATGTCCGTATCTTGTCCTATATCCACAACTGCATCCGCATCCACATCCATGCTTCTTAACAAGGGAATAATCCTTGATCCTTCTTAATTTCCATACCCATTGTTCTTGACAGAGGGGACAACCCCACCTGAACTCAAATTACACCACCTTTGTATTGAGCAGCACTAGAGGACCCATTGCCACATCAAAAGAATTGGCTGCTCTCACCATTTTAATCTGGACATGGGTGTGGCTGAAATTTCTTTGAAGCTTTTCAACTTCTTTGTTTTGGAGCATAGTATCTGAAAACTGAATGTTTTACATACAAAGTACCATATAATATGTGTATACTTGCATAGTTCATGATATTAGCCTGGTAGTGCGATCTCAGATGACTTCTATCGTGTGATACCTTTAATATCACCCATCATATTAGCCTGTTTCTCAATATAAATTGAAAAATTTATCAGTGTGATGCATCTTCAACTTGTATGACTGCTTACATTATCTCATCATCCCATCATAGTAACAGGAAGATACAATGAATTTGAGTGAGACCCACCATTGTTGTTTCTCTTTGCATCTCTTATCCTAATGGACCCCATTACGGTGCTAATATCCGTTTTAACTTTGCGCCTCTCTGTCCACCAATTATAGCAGTTGTTATTAAGTCATTTTCCCCCAGAAGATTAGGAATTGTGTCTGTTGTCCTTGTTTCTGTGCTTAACCATGCTGCTGTGGCTGGGTTACGTTAACTGTCTGATTATCTTATCAAGCTGTTGAAAGTATGTTTGCAGTGTGTTTTTGACTATTTCTGTATGCTTGAAATGAGCTCAAGATGAAGAGAGTTGCAATGCTGCATTTCAGTTTGTTGAAGTAAACATAAGAAGAGGAAAAAATAATGCATATAACCTGTTTGGTAAAAAGGATTTCATGTTTGGATGGAATTTAAGAGGAGAAGAAAGTGATTTTAATTGTCTTATGGCATTGGATTTATGTGATAAGCACATCAAAATCATTGACTAATAGAGTTGGATTGAGTTGAGTTGTGGGTTGTGGGAATCCAAGGGCTGCTGGTGGTCTGCACCATAGTGGGGATAAGTTTCAACTAACAAGAGGCCAAGAAAACAATCATTAGGGGCATTATTTATAGTTTAATTGAAGCTTTATTTATTGAATAATCATGTAATATATAATACTAGCAATCAAACAAGGGAAATTGGGGACCGAGGTCTGATTCAGTATATGCACACGCATACACACTTAGATAAAAAAAAATTTCCTCTATTTTGTACTTTAAAAAAAAAAAATCAGACATACTCTCGTAATGAGCTAAAAAAACCATTTTATTACCTTCATGACCTTTTTTTTTTTTTTGGGTACCCGAAAAAGATGGATTATTTTGTGAAAGAATTTTTGACTTAATTTGTGCTTGTGGTGTTGCGTCCACATGATAAAAATATCGAGCTAAATTGAGTTTTTGTCGAGATTACATGCTAAATTATGAATTAGTAATTGCATTCAATTTCAAAAAAAAAAATCTCAGTTGTTTTGAATTCTTTATTTTTGGAACAGAATATTAATGGAATCTCCATAGGGTCTAAACAGCCACACAATATTGTGCCCACAATTAATAGAAAAACAAGCATGGGAAAAAAAATCCTTATAGTATTCACTATTCAATAAGACCAACTCAAATCCAAAACCTATTTCACCTGCTATAATCTGGTCTAATGCAACAATCCTATCTGACCAGAAAAGATAGCTTTGTTATCCCTTTATATATCAAATGGGATCACTTTATATATTCAACGATTATATTTAAACTCCCAACAACTCATCCAATGCCATAAAATGTATCACTGGAACAGAATAATGAAGATGAAAAAAAGAAGAAGAAAAGGAATTGTATGTTTCCAAGCAGATTGGGTTGAATAGAATAGTGTTTTGGAGGGAGAGGACTTTGAAAAGAACGTTCCCACAGCAGAGCAGGGGACCAGGGTGAAGGGAGTCACAGAACCCAATAAAGAAAAAGTAAAATAGGTAATTGAATAGTAATTGAATAAAATTCAAAGTTCAAACTAGGAAAAGCTAACCCATATTAACCAGATTAGCAGGTTATAGACTTATAATCTAACACTACTCATCACTTTTCTTTTTTTTATTTATATAACATATTAATAGGAAAAGTTAAATCTCCCCACCTTCATGGGTGGAGACAGAGGAAATAAACAGCTCTTCATCATCACTTTCTGTTAAGAGGGCTTTTACCCTAGTCCCTTTTTTTTTCTTTTTTTTGGCTTTTACTAAGCTCATAGGGATATAGTTGTGATTTCATTTTTGGTCTTTACAGGTTTTCATGTCTGGGAACAGGATGAATGAGGAAGACAAAACCACCTTTCAACGTGAGAATTGTTTTTTTATTTTCATATGGTCTGTTTCGAAAAATAAATAAGAGAAGAGCATTAGTTACGAAGGAGATGAAAAGAGATGATAATCATTTTCTTCATATTTGAATAACTAATGAGGGAAGGGGAGAGCACATATAATCTTTCCATTTTGTTTGGAAATAATAGAGAAGAAAAAAGAAAAGAAAGAGCTTAATATTAATTTATTATTATATACTTAGGTCATACTAGTCTATTTTATTTTTCTTCTATAATTTTTAAAAGTATTATTAGTATTATAAAAAAAACTCATTAAAGAGTTATTTCATCTTCTTCCGTTTCCATTCACTTTTGAACAGATCGTAAAATGGGTCAAATAAGTGTTAAAATTCTCCCTCCTCTGTCCGTCTCCTTCCTAAGTTCTAAACCGAACAGGAAATAACATCTCTCTCTTTTTCTTCTCTTTCCCTTTCATCCAAACGGGCTGTTAGTGTTTGTTTGAAATTTTAATTGTTCCCTTTGACTGATACCCTAAACTACTTCTTCATGAAAGACATGGTAAAATTATAAGAATCTCACGAACATAGCTACTATAATTTCATGCTTATAAAAGATTAGAGTACTCTTTTAATCATCAAAATACTTTAGGGATTGAGTTTAAATCATTGGAATCATTTTTTTTTTCTAATTTTTAAACCATCTCATGATTAAAAAATTCTCAACCATATATAATCGAGTTTATAGCAGCATTTTTATGTGTTTGTGTGTGAGAGAGAGAGAGAGAGACAGAGAGACTGAGAGGGGTGGCTGTTGATGGCAAATTAGTGTTGGTGATTGGGGCCAGTGACACTATTTTAAAACTGTTGGTTGGCAGGCACTGGACTTTCGAAGGAAGGAAAATAGTTACAGAAGTTCACCAAAAGAAGATGGATAATAAATAGAAATTAAGTAAAATACAGATCACTATGCAACAAGGAAGGACAATTTTTTCAGAAGTTAACCAAAGGAAGTTGGATTTATAATAAATACAAATTATATGAAATACAAATCACTAAAATTTGTTTAAATTATGTAATAGATAGATACGAGTTTTTATTTATTTTTAAATTTTTATTTATTTATTTATTTTATTAAATTAATTATAATTAAAATATTTCAAATAAAAAATTAAAATATTATTTTACTTTATTAAGTTTGTATAAATTTTTAATGAGGAGTTAAAAATATTAATAATATAACATAAATTATTTTAATTATTTTATTTTATTTAATTGAGACAGAATAATTAGTGTTGGGTGAATATAAATTTTTTTTTTTTTTGTTTTTGTTTTTAGAAACTTGAGTTATTAGGAGTGGGATATAAGGGATCCAACGGACTATTCAGTATCCAACAACCCAAAATGGAACTGAACCGTACCCGTTCTCTTTCCAGCCGTTGTAGGCCACCGGAGTCCTCTCTATTTCACATGACAATAATGTTAGTTCCTTGCACGATGAACCCCTTACTCTCTCTCTCTTTCTCTCTCTAAAAGTTTAATCTTCTGGAAATTGAGAAAGGAAGGAATGTCGGTCTGATTCCAATTCAGTTTCAGAAAAATATACGAATAATCTAAACAATTTGGAGAGAGAGAGAGAGAGAGAGAGAGAGAGAGAGAGAGAGAGAGTGATGGGTGGAGTAACTTCATCAATGGCGGCCAAGTTTGCTTTCTTTCCGCCGAACCCACCTTCGTACAAGCTGGTAACGGACGAACTCACTGGTCTTTTGCTTCTGACTCCGTTCCCTCACCGCGAAAATGTTGAAATCTTGAAATTGCCCACTCGTCGAGGGACTGAGATCGTGGCAGTGTACATTCGACACCCCATGGCGACCTCCACGCTACTATACTCTCATGGAAACGCTGCCGATCTGGGTCAGATGTACGAGCTCTTCATCGAATTGAGTATCAACTTAAAAGTTAATCTCATGGGGTATTGTCTTCTACTTTACTCTCTCTCTCTCTCTCTCTCTCTCTCTCTCTCCCAATATGTATACATACACACGCATTAGATAGATATATGTATGTATACAATTTTTGAGCTTTTATTTTTAGTTCTTCGTTCATTCAATTTTGTCTGTTTTGGAATCTGGCTTTTTTAGTTTTGAACCTTTTTATATATATTTTATCAGTTTTGTCATCTGGGGTATCGATAATATAGGTGATTTGTATAGAGAGACAGATTGATGAACTCATCTGTACTGAGTACTGACTTTGGAAGCTGTGGTTGTTTTTGCCTTTTTGGTTGTTAATTTGTTTAAATTCACTAGAAATGAGGCCTTGCTGCGAGCCTGCGACACCTGGAAGTTGGCTAAAATTTGAGAGTTGGTTATGGTGGTTTTGGTTTGATCCCTTTCAGCATCGGCCATCAGAGGATTCAATTGGCGTGTAGTCTAAATTATCATCCAAAATTATTTACATGGTCTTAATTTTGGTGTTGAAGATCTGTTCATTTGATTGTCTTTTCTCGCGTTTTCACATTTAAGTATAGTCTCTTGCGTGTTAGTTCCTTTAGCATGGTTCGGAAAGATGGTTTAGAGAGAAGATTGAATTTTCTTGCCAATGTTAGTGCTGATAGGTGACCATATGTACCTTAATCACTTACTCTCCTTTGAAGTTAGATATTGACACTATGAACCACCACTTGGCATTATAGGAATTGATTCAATATGTGCTTTTTACTCTTTCATTTATCAATTATTATCAGTCGGATCCAAGCAGAATCTCTCTATTTTTCCCCCTTTTATCATTAATCTACTTTGGTAATATCTTTTTTTTTATTAATTAAGATATATCAGAATTCTAGATTTTTAAAAATGCCCTTGAAACTATTTCATGGGGGTTCGATACAGGATTAATTGATATGTACAAAACTCAAGATACATGAACTATTATGAAAAGGAAATGAGTAACATGTTAAGTCCATATAAATTTAGTTGAGCCAATACAGAGACAAAATTCAATTGGAGTTTCTCTGAAGAACCACTTGGTTTGGCAACTTTGCGCTACATGAAACATGATGAGGAAGATAATTATCAATTTTTATCCATTTTTGGGGATTATTTTAAATAATCATAGTTATTGTTATTATGCATGAAACATGTAAGAAATTTGAGTTAAGCCCATTACCTTTGAAAATACAATCTTCCTGTCATATTCCTCATTGTTGTGCCTATCTCTTAAATTTCTGTTGGTTAGTTTCATTGCAATGGTCTGTATGAGTTAATAAATACAGCACCTCTATAATGTTTACGCAACATACATGTATCCTACCACATTATATCACACATTTTTTAAAATTCCAAGCATCGTTGTTCTTTGATTAATTTCTTGTCATTGTGATCCTCATAACTATGATGGACATCTTAATGATGTCAAACCTTCTTGAAAGTCATCATAGAAACTTGATCCTCCATTTTATGAGATGGAATAAATATTTTTTGTTAACCCTTCTTGGTTCACAGGAACATACATTTGTCTGTTTGTGACTACTCAAATGGTCCCAGGACCTTCACAGGCCACCTGAAAATCTTTAATAAAGCTCTCGAAGGGTATATCTTATGTTGAAATTGTTACTGGGCTCAAAATTTTCAATTCTGTAGTCTGCTATTGCAAATAAACAAAAGTTCACATTTTGCACTGTTACACAGTTTCCTAGAGGTTTTGTCGCCAAGCAGGCACCCTGCTTCATAAGAAATACCAGGAAGGGGGTATTAAAGATTTGAAGATTATTCTTGCCCTCTCGTTGGTTTTTATAGCACAGAGAAACTTATATATCCTCATAACAGTATGTGACAAGTATGTCTCATGCTGATTTTTGACACTGGTGAACATCTCACACACAAGCACCATATGGTGTACTTGGGTTGCAGAGTTCATAAAGTGCTTGGAAGATGTATTTTGTTATCCACATTAGAGGGACACAACCCTGTAGGCATCACCATCTGCTAATGTCTTTTATCGGTCAGAATCTATGCAGTCATCAATAAAGCAAAAGAATGGGAGTTTTCTCATATACATGTAATATTGTGCAGGTATGACTATTCTGGGTATGGGCAGTCATCTGGGAAGGTTTGTGTGAATTTGAAAAACTCTAATAATAAAATTATTTCATTTTTTTAATTATATGATGTGAATTGTAGAGCAGAAAGTGTTATTTACAGCTTATCTTTCCTGAATGCAGCCTAGTGAGCAGAATACATATGCAGATATTGAAGCTGCATACAAGTGTCTTGAGGAGAGCTATGGTGCTAAGCAGGAAGAGATCATCCTTTATGGCCAATCTGTTGGAAGTGGCCCTACTTTGGACCTTGCAGCTCGTCTGCCTCAACTGAGAGCTGTTGTTCTGCATAGTCCTATACTCTCGGGTTTAAGAGTCATGTATCCTGTGAAGCGCACTTACTGGTTTGACATCTATAGGGTAATATTCATCTTCTTCAGGCCCTATGTTTATCTTTCCTTTTATGTTTAATTTAAAGCTTCATGCATTTCTTTGTCTAATTAGATGCTATTTTGTGTCAACTATGTGCAGAACATTGACAAAATCCCATTGGTCAATTGTCCTGTACTTATAATTCATGTAAGTATCCCATTTTCAACATTTTGCACTTTAAAATTGCATTTGGTAATTGAAAAATCATACCCATACTTTGTTTGATGTGTGAGCCATGATATGATTGGCATGAAGTTACTCCATAGATGACTAGGTTCAATGTCTCTGGCAATATTGATTTGTTTAGCAAGCTCTTGGGTACAAGCAATTCCTTCATTATCTGCTTTGGTTCCTTTTGGTTTTATGAATATAATAAATTTAAAAATGAATTGTAAATTTCATCTGATTTAGGTTGAAGGCTTCCAAAGATCATATTGATAAAATTTTGAAGCAATTTTATGCCACTTGAATATTCCATGTGCTAGTTATTATCTAGTTTGCCTTACCTACACATTTAATTGCTAACTTGGTGTTTCATATAAGAAAACATGATTCTTGTTTAATTATTAGTTCTTGAAGTTTGGATTCTAGACATTTTAAAACTTGATTATTTTACCTTAATTATTTTAGTACTATAAATAAAATCTTTGGCCTATTGTCATACCTTATCATCAGTTTCCTTACTTGTTTTTGCATGAATGAATTCAACTTAGTCTGACACTAATGCTGCATTGGTCTTTTGGACTATGCAAGGGCCCCAAATCCAAACAATCAGAAATGTTTTTGGAAGATCTACCATTCTGACAAAGTAAATTTATCTAGGCCAAAAAAGATGATGACTAATAGCATTTATCTTCTCAACAAAGGGACAAAAACTCCTAAACTATGTTTGGTAGCATGGAATTCACTCCTTAGAAATAAAATTGGTGGAAAACTAGTTTAAATTTTTAACTAATATGTCTTCAATTTTAATTCCAAGAAATGGATTTTAAGCTACCAAACATAATGTTATTTCATTCTAGAATTGATTCCTTTACTCTACTGAGCTCAATTATTCTTTGGATAATCATGGCATCAACAAAAGCACATGTATATAACTTATAGACCTCCAATCCCACCCTACACTCATGGTATCAGTGGAAGAAAGAAAACAGGAATTTTTTTTTCCTTACCCTGTTTTACTTAATATTTTTTATTGATTGTTTAACCAAGGACCAAAAAATGATATAGGTATCTGCAAAAATATCCCGGTTCACCAGTATGGGACCGGGATGATGACCTTATCACGACTCCACTTTCTGTTTTCACTTCTAAAAATGGCAAAGATGCAGAGATCACTGAATTTTCGGAGTCATGTCACTGCCAGAAAGTGCTGTCATCTGCAGTTTGCAGATCTTGTCTTGATTGATTTTTAGTTTTTAACTAATTGCTAGTCAATCATAGAGAGCCACAAATTTTGTTTTCGTTGAGAAATAAAATTCCTGCAGTCTTAAAGTTTCGTTTTCTAGGCTCCATTTTTTTTTAACTAATTTCTGATTTTGAAAACCAGAGTATTGATGCTATTGGATGATGCATTTATGATATATATATATATATATATGTGTGTGTGTGTGTGTATATATATATATATATATTATGAGTAAATATTTGCATAAACTAATGATGAAAGAGATGTGCACCACCAGCCTCCTTTGAAGAAAGAAGGATACCAATTTTTCAGTGGGAGATAAACTGTTATCCTTTGCTTTAAAGGATTAGAAGGCTGGTGGTGGTGGGTATTTTCTCACTTAACAGAGGTATTTGCAGAATCTTTAAATAATTCTATGAGAAAAGAATTATTGGGAAACAACTAGGAGAAACTTAAAATCTTCCTGTCTCCTATAAGCTTATTACCATTAAAATCTGAGGATGTTTTTCGAAAGACCCACAGAATTGTTTTATGTCATGCTAAATTTTGTGATGATATAGTACAAATTATAAAGTTTAAACATGCCTGCAACCATTTCTCTTGGGAATATATTCTGTTATACATTTTTTTTTTGTGGAGAAGATCAAAATTATACAATCTTGGTAAGAAAAGAATAAATGAAAATGATCTCAAACATAACAAAATTAAGACCTTCCTGATGTTTTGGTTTATTTGAATCATTGTGTAGGGAACTTCAGATGAAGTTGTTGATTGCTCTCATGGTAAGCAACTTTGGGAACTGTGTAAAGAAAAGTATGAGCCGTTGTGGCTTAAAGGAGGGAACCACTGTGATTTAGAGCTTTATCCAGAGTATTCCAGGCATCTGAAGAAGTTCATATCAACTGTGGAGAAATCACCTTCCCAGAGGAACACTTCTAGGAGAAGCGTAGACCAGTTCGAGCAAGCTAGGAGGAGTACTGATATTTTTGAGGCTTCAAGGAAGAGCACAGACCGGAGAGAGAAACCAAGGCACAGCACTGACAGGCCCGAAAAATTGAAAAATCAGTCTAATAATGCTGACAAGCTAGAAAAACTAAGGATCTCTTTTGACCAAATGGAAAGGTCTCGGAGAAGTGTGGATTGCATTGAAAAATCCCGGAAAAGCATCGACCACCAACTAGAAAGAGCTCGGAAGAGTGTTGATCGGTTGGATAGAATTAGAACTGGGTAATTTATTCTTACACAAATTGTAAAATTCATGCAAGCAATTTGACTTCTTTTTTTTTTTTTTTTTTTTTTGGGGGGGGGGGGGGGGGGGGGGTGTGGAATTCGTGCCTTCATTTAATTTATGGTTTTCCAGCTTTGTAGTTGGCTTGTGGAAGCTTTATAAAAACTGCGGCATAAAATGAGAAAGGGTGTGGTGTCATCATTGCGTCCTCTCTGTTGTATTCTTGATATGTTTCCCTTTGGATTTCTGGGTTGTTTGGTGTACAACTTTACATGATGTTGAACACCAGAGCATGTTTGTTAAGCTTGATAGTTGAAGCCTCGAAGGTCCCAATTTTGATCCCACTACCTGATTGAAGGTGTTTGTTAAGCTTGCTTTGATTTTGTTTCATTATATTCAGCGACCTTTCTCAGATAAGTGCTATGGTTGCTCGCGACATCGAGTGTGAATGCATGTAACACAAGCACCGCTAATTTTGGAAGTTGCTCACCTTGCTTATATATTAAATATACTATTGATAGTCTGGTAGGGTAAGGTAGGGAGGGGTATTTGCCAAGCCCCAACCCCAGGCACATCATTATTTTAGACAGTCTCATGTCTTAACTGTGTGGTTTAACACTTGAATGTGGAGTAATTACAATGGAAGCTGCATGACAAGATACTCAAATTTGTCTTGTGCCATAAAGTAGAACAAATCACATGTCTGGAAGTGGAAAGATAAAACATTGCGCATGCTCCAAAAAAAGGGTTGGTTTCAATTGCATCAAGCAGAGGGAAGACTTTCTGTATTTGAACATATGAGGCATTTTCTCTCTGTGTGTGTGTGTGTGTCTATATATATACACGTGATATAACTTGAAAAATGTGTTTAGTCTGCAACTCACAAATTGAATTTTATGTCTCCATTTTCATAGTCCATGTAAAGATCGTAAATAATAATTTTGAATTTAAACCACTTGGGTATTTCTTGTGGCATCAATTATAAGTTAATTAGTAAGAAGGTGTAGGGATAAGAAAATTAGTTGTTACATATTCTTAGCCGCACACATTTTAATTCAAACCATACACATCATATAATCATAAAAATTAAATTTTTGATCATAATATCTCTATTAACAATTTCAACAATTTTATAAAAAATCTTCTGATTTAATATAAATATTCAAAATATTTTTGAAAAACATATTATTATATCAATATATAATTACAATATATCTATTAATAAATTTGCATTTTTGTAAGTGTGCTATAGAAGAGTACTTTTAGAATGTCACTCAAAATAGGGATTTTTTTTTTTTAATGGGACAGCCCTGTCGTTGTTGGTTACGTGTCATTTTAAAAATGTCAAGTCATATGTATTATAAGTCATTTTGTTAATATAACATAACACACAAGATAAAGTGACATTATTGAGTACTGGTCCAATAAATAAATATAGATGTTTCATCTCTTTTATTCCACTTCGTTCATATTTGGGATCCACGGGTGAGCCATATGTCGGGTCCTAAAATGGTTTTTAAAAAGGTTTTTTTAAGTCTATCAGGTCATACAAAAAAGGGTATTTATCAGGTCTAAATTTGTTCAGTCTAACGGGTTTAGATTTTTACAAATTTATTCAAATCTGACTTGTTGATAGACGGGTTTAAGTTTTTACAAATTTATTTAAACCTGACTCGTTGATAGACCATTAACAATGAACCCACAAAAGTGGACTATAAAAGAATTGTACATCAATCATTGATCGTAATCTAATTCCACTAATAAAAAAAAAAAACCACCTTAGAACTCTATTATGGACATCTCCAAACATCTAAACTTGTGCTATTTTAACCCATAACCGTTGGACTCGGTCAAATAAAACCCTCCATTTCCTTTTTCATATATTCATCACAAATGATCTAACCGTTTTTAACTGTAACCAAAATTGTACCCATTTATCAACCATACGTTCCCGCCATCTCGCTTAACTGTCAATTTCATTTCAACCTTTATATATATATATATATATATATATATATATATATATATATATTCCTTCAATCTCTCCACCATTTTCCTCATTCTTCGATTCTGCAGTGTTTCTCTATATATTTAGAGAACTACTGCAATCTTTAAGATTCTATTCCAATAATTAATTTAATCACATCTCATCAATAATAAAAATGGCACGACAACAAATCGTCGTTCTTGCTCTCATCTTTGTCGCCGTTGTCGGATCGGTGAACGCTGCTGAATCACCCAGCAGTTCCCTGGCAGCATCACCTGCAACTTCCGCTTCCGCTTCTTCCCCCACTGCAACTCCGGCAGCTTCACCATCAAAGACAACCGCCCCTGTTGCATCCCCTAAGGCATCCAAGAGCGCCCCCGTGCCATCGGCTTCCACCACCCCATCCTCCGCTCCTACAACTTCTGCCACCTCTCCTGCTCCTCAATCCGCTACCCCGGCTGACGCACCAACAGATGATCTGCCCTCATCTCCTCCTTCCCCCGCCAGCCTATCTAATGCACCTACCGCCGCCACCCCACTGGCTCCCACCACATCTGCAGCTCCGGCAGACGCACCTGCAGCTGAAGCACCCGCGAACAGCGGTGCCACTGCTTTGAAGGTCACTTCGGCCGCCGCCACGGTTGCCGCCGTCGCCGGTTTCTTCTTCTAAGTTGATAAAACACAAGAAAAAGAATAAGGTCCGATCCTCAAAGAGGTAGCCATGCATTAAACATTGCATGGCGACCATTTCAAGATAGTTAATTTGTTTTTGAGAATTGTTTGCTCCTTGAGCTCAATATTAATATGCATTCTGAATAATGAAATGAAACGCAAATTCTAAATAAATTTTGTATTGCAAGAAAGAAAGAAAAATTAGATCATGTTTGTTTAATTATTTTTATTTATTTGCTTTATTTTCCTTCTATTTTCTTTTTATCATAAACTCTTTTTTTTCTCTAGTGAATTCCATAAACCAATTATATATTCAACAAATTAAGTTTGTGGTATTAATAATTAGAATTAACTCTAATTATTTGAAAAGGCCAAGCATAAACAAAAGAAATTACAGAGAGATTGTGTCCATGAATCGATGTTCACTTCTTGGATAATTACCATCATGGTGCATCTTGGATTTTTTCAATGCATGTGGTGTGTAAAGTGTGTGGAAAAAAATCTAATTATAAGATAGTATTGAAAAATTCCATGAGAAAGAGAGAGAGAGAGAGAGAAAGAAGAAGAAGAAGAGGAGGAAGAGGTAGAGGTGATCAAGTCATAATTTGTGAAATCACGACATTTAATTCAATTACACCAAATTACTTATTATAAAAGTCTCAATTTGAGTGAAAGCCTTACACTAATACCTTTCTATTTAATTTTTTTTTCTCCTCGACCGTGTATGAATTGTAAACTTTACCAATAACATTTTATCATACTCATGTAGTAATTATACTTTTTAAAATATACAAAAGTACTCATGTGAAAAAGTAATTTTAGATTACTTTTCTCAAAAATACTTTTACGTGTTTGAAAAAACTCTCTCAAACACCCACATATTTTACTTAGCATGTTTTTCATTTCTTAGGGTAATTAGTTTGTTTTTATTTCAATAGGAATAAGTAATTGTATAACATTTTTAAAAATTTTTTAATCCACACTTCATAATTTGCATGTGTAATTTCTTATTTAAAAGGTAATGCTATTTAGAGTTTCTTTGTATATTTCAATGGTTAAATCTTTGAAGAATTTTGTCTTATTTAAAAAATATAGTGATTGAAATAAATAAAAAATACAATTCTTAAAAAATTTAATGAATAAAATATTTGCTTGTATATGAAAATGAATTTTTAATAACATTATTCTATTTAAAATATAATAACTATAATAAATTTAATTCTTTAAATAAAATTGAGGCATCATTGTGACAATATATATTTTTTCAGTATTGTCATATCTTATTTGCTCTAAGTCATGCACACATGATACATACGTATTGACACGTGATAGTTTAATTTTTTTACTCGACTTCAATAACGGAAGCCATCTGCCTGGCTTACACGGAAGAAGTATGAAAAAGTGAAATAAAAAGCGCTCTGGCAGTGGGTCCCAGTTGACACTTTTCTCGTGTAACTTTACACTTTTTCATGCACTTTCCTTTTCTACCCATCGCGATGATGGTCCCCATTAATACATAATTTTAAATTCATGGATTCACTCATTTATTAAATTCTACTTAGTTATGATAATACTTACGTATAATACTAGTCTTATTTTTATATTTTATTAAAATTATTTATTTTTATAAGTTAATAATATTGTATTAATTAGATATTTCATCATGATGTGACATCATGTGATATTCAACTAATACAATACTACTAACTTATGAAGATAAACACTTTTGATAGAATTTTTAAGTAAGTGTAGTATTATTGAATACTTACTCTCTGTCATATAAAAAACAGTAATGTTATACTTACTTAAAACTTTTCCTAAAAGTGTTTACTCAGTTGATGTGGCAGTATTGTATTAGTTTTATATCACATCGTAATATAAAACTAATACAATACTGTTATATCAGCTGTGTAAATGTTTTTGATAGAATTATTAGGTCAGCATAACATTACTCTATAAAAAATAAATAAATTACTTGAACTCAAATTTGAAGCAATTTACTTAATTTCTTGATCAAAATGGATTACAAACATAAATAAGATAAATTTAAATATAATTTAAAACTTGGTAATTCTTCACTCAATTTCCTTATTTGCATTGGTGGTGGTCCGGGAGTAATGAACCCTTCAAAGTTTTAACAAACTTTTTTCCTATATTTGTTTTTATAAAAATTTTAAAAAAGAAATTAGGAATTTCTCCAAACTTTTTAATAATTTTACAAAATATCTTCTTAAATATCGACTTTTATATTTTCACCCCACTAAACTTTTTCACAACTATTTACATCACTAAGGAGTAAAGGGTGGAAATATTATTCAATGATTTGTTCCTAATAATTAAATAATAGACAACAAATTTATATATAATATAATACTACAAATATAACCTTTAATCTGACTCTTAAAAAAAGATCATCGAGTAATTGCTCGGTTGGTCGGCATGTAATTTTAAACCATCACGTGAGTGGCGGCAATTGACAGAAAGGTAAGTACCAATTTGACACCCAAGCGCAGATTAGCATCGTTCATAACCCAATCCATCTACCAAAACGAAATCTGGATAACCAACACAATCCTCAACCCCTGCCCAATCACCTCGTTCCACGTGTTCAAAAAAACCCCACATCATCTCTTCGGAGCAAGCTGATGAGTGATGACTGAAACTCCTCCTCTCTCTTGCCTAAAAGTTCCAAAGTGTTCCCCACAAAAAACTTCACTTTTTCAACCTTTTTCTGTCCCATATCATACACATAGAGAGACAAAGTAAGATACTTTCAGTTTAGAGAGAGGAGGGATGTGCAACAAAGACACTCCTAGTCTCCAACCCAGCTCTATGATCAGCAAAGAAACCACAGTCGTAGGTCGTAAAACCCGAACCAAAACCAGGAAGCCCAAGTTTGTCAGCCTCCGCCTACAGCTCTCGCCGGAAAACTCTCAACAATCCAGTAAAACGACTACCATGCCGCACCGCCACCATCAGCTCAACCTATTCCCACTTCACCCAGAAAACTTGGTGGAAGACAAAGACATGACCCACGACGAGAACGTCGAGTACTTCTTCCCGGCGGCGGACGGCGGCGCCACCACCCTCACAAGCCTCCTCGGCGCCACCGGGACTTCTTCCGACGAGGACAGCATACTATTATCGCCGTCGCTAACGTACGCCTACAGGGGACAGGCTAGCGAGGAGGGAGAATTGGTACGCACGGCTATGAGGCACAAAGAGAGGGACGCCAGTGAAGAGAAGTGGGTGTGTTATTCAGAGGTGGTGGAGAGGAAGGACGAGGAAGTGACAAGCTGCGCCGCAGACCTACGGTATAAAATTGATCAAAAGCAACGACTGTCGTTGAAGCTTGATTATCAAGAGATCTTGAATGCTTGGTCTGATAAGGGCCCACTTTACATCAAAGTAGAGTCCCCACAAACCGTTCCGGACCTGGGTGATGACTTCCCAGCCCACGACAGTCCCAATGTAAGATCCCCACTCTATTAATGTAGTTTTATACATTTGCCAAATGCATATACATAGAGATATACATCAAACATGTATATGTGCATATATTCTGGAAACCAGTGAATACTTTGTAGCAATTGACTGTCTTTCTATTTTATTTGAAAAGCATAAATTACCCAACTTGCAATGAGAGAAAAATGAATCACCTCCATAAAAATAAAATCGAGAGGTAGAAAAATACATTTTTTTTCCATTTTATTTGTATGCACTAATTTGGTCGGTAAAGTTCAACTTTCACGATTGACTATAACATTTCTCATTAAAAAAAATTCGGATCAACACTGCAACAAAATATATTGAATCTGATTTAGGAATTTGTGAAATGAAACCATTTCAAGATTTAGATATGTTTTGTTGAGAGATTGCTATTTTCTAAGCTGGTACATGGATGTCTGTTGTTGCACAAATTGAATGGGACTTCTAAATGACTCCTATATATAGTAACTTAAGTAGGATAAGATGTGCAAACTACAAAGGACGGTTACTCCCATTTGGGGTCATAGGTCCACAGTCTAATTGTTGCTGTTAACCAAAAGGAAAGAAGGAACAGCATGACGAATGCTAGTTAGAACTAGGATCATATGAGGAGGTTGTGCCTGATCGTAGATAGTTTGATATATATTGTTGAACTCATTCTTTGATAGTTTTAAGGTTTTGGAAGAACTAGTTATCTGCCACAATGTTGGAACTCTGGTTATAAGAAGTTTTAGGTTCAAGTCTCTCCCTTTTTTGTTCACTGTTACATTAGGATTTATTTCGCTCTCGCTCATGTACTTAGTTACGTCAGTGTGCCATTTCTCGAAGTACTGTTACTCTACACATGCATGGTGATTTGATATATATTGTTGAGCTTATTCTTTGATGGTTTAAGTTTTTGAAGCAATTAACTAATTATCTTCCATGGTGATGCTGCACTTTTTGACTTGCAATAAGTGTGGGCTCCGTAACCTGTAGAACACTCAGAAAGACGATCAGAGGTCCACCGGATTGGCTCCGGCGGTAGCCGCCCCGATGCTTAAGTAAGTAAAAGGAATTGAAAGACTGTATTGAAAGCCAAAGAATGAGCATGAAAATAAAGCGTACCTTTAGGGTTTAATTTATAGACCGTGGCCTTCCTAAGTTGATTAAGATTCGGAGTCATGATTGTAGGGATTTGATCATCGGAGATTGCAGTTATCTTGTTGAGTATCGCATAGAGATAACCATAGATGGTAGTTTCCTTGTTGAAGACTGCTTCCTTATTCCCTGCTCGGCATCCGCTAAGGCGGTTGACGAGGTCTGGAATGTTGGTCTGGACCCTGTGATCAGTTCTAAGACCCTTGTCCGGATATATGTGCTCTGAAGGCATATGTTCGGTTACTTCCGACCTTTTGTGATGATCTGGATGCTTGAGCTTTTAGTCATTGGCTGAGTGAGAACCGTGTTGGCCGACCATGAGTTGGATTATGGTCATACGTGTCACGTGCTGATTGGCCTGCTCTTTATGGTATATCACATGGTATCCGAATTCTATTTATAAGAATTCTTAGGTTCTATGCTGCTTCGTTTTTTTAGTTCGGTACAAGGTTTACACTCACCCTGCTACATTATGATTCGCTTTGCTCTCATTCATAAACTTTATTACTTGAGTGTGCGATCTCTCGACATACTCTTACTCTACATGTGCATGATGAGGTTGTACATACTTGCATTTGTATGTGTGAAACAATTGAGTAATTGACATGTACTTATTTTGGGTACGTAGGGATTGATGGATGATTGGGGAAGTAATGGAGGGCTGTGGAGAGTTCCAGAAAAGAGTGGTAGAAATGGCAGCAGCGGCAACGTGAAGTTGGAGGAGGAAGTAAAAGGAGGAGAGGAGTGGAAGATGGGGCAAAGAGAAGCTAGTGTCTTAAGATACAAGGAGAAGAGGCAGAACAGACTCTTCTCTAAGCGAATTCGTTATGAAGTCCGAAAGCTCAATGCTGAGAAGCGCCCTCGTATGAAGGTAATCTTGTTCTTCTGCATATGAAACTTGAAATTTCTTTTTAATTTTTAATTTTTAATTCTGATTTTCTTTTTATTTATTTATATGTTTTTTTTTCTTCATTTTTACAGGGAAGATTTGTGAAGAGTAGTTGATGAAGTAGAAACTTTTGGAGCATATATATGATAATTTAATTACCCAGAAATATTTATGTAGAGCAGTGTGTTAAAAGAGTGTTTATTACATTGTAAAGTGATCACTTGTGAAGTTGCAAAGCATGGCATAAAGATTATATCCCCAAAAAAGGGGTACATTATTGTAAATGCTGAGTGAGTGATGAGCCGAAACTGAAATAATAGAAATTTACCAATCAACAGATGGTATTTTGTCCACCAAAAGTAATCCTTTTCCTTTAATTGAATATATACGAGGCTGGCCATTAGCAGAAATCTAGTGCCAACTTAGCAGAATCTCAAGTCTTCTTTTAAGGTTCTGCCATTGCTGAGTGTCGAAAGAGTAGATGTATTCAATTTTATTCTCGTAAGTGGTAAAATAAGTATTTTTGTAACCCGAAATCATAACTTCTAAGTCACAATAGAATAACCTTAATTAATGTTGTACCACGGCCGTCCTCAAACTAAGTATTAGCTAACTTGCATGCATCCATTGAAAATAGTATTCTTGGACAATCCTCCACTGAAGTGCGGTACCCCAAGGTTGTCCGGTATAGTTAAACACAAGACAACTTCGAAAAGGTACTTAGAATTGACCATGATTTTTTAACTATCGAATTTGTGCCAATTGTGTGAGGAATACTAAGATCGGTCCTAAATTCTAGTCATATAATATCTTCTAGATGTTGATAATTAAATATAACGTCCTTGCAGTAACATAGCATTATTTATTACCATTCATTCATTAATGGCATTAAGGCGCCCTTAATACTTAGATTTCCATTAGAGGTGTCAACATATTACTTTCCGAAGATACCAATATATTATACATAATCATAGTTCGTATATATAAACACCGCTTGCTTCTTTGAAAAATTCTGATGTGATAGAGTCAAATGATAAGAGTAGAAACTTTCGATGACATTGCCTAGTAATGAAAGAAAAGAGCTTGAGACTTGCACGACGAGGCAGAAAAGCAATAATTAAAATAAGTAAAATGCAAAATAAATTATGAACCATAATCTAAACCATTTGGAGTTGCAGGATAACATGATTAACCTCCAATCGCAGCCACCCATAGAGGGTAGTGAGGCATTGAGTGACGCGAAAATATGTAAGCAAGTGTTGGGCACGAGGTCGGGATATGTCAAAGTTTGGCCTTGGGAAGTTGGCTCCTCCTTCATCTTCATCCAGTCAGGGTGTTCAAATCAATGAGCTTCGTCGATTGTATGAAACTGAGAAAACAACGCAACGAGGTTTTAGAAGAGAAAATGGAAACAAATTAAGGAGACAATGAAGATTGAAGTGTGCAAGAACAAGTTCAAGAACAAGTGCAAGAACGAGTGCAAGCAGAAGTTACAATGAGGATGCAAAGTATAGAGGAGCGTCATAGACAAATGGAGGCTGCAATGGAAGAGAGACAGAAACGTATAGATAAATTTCTTACAATGTTTGGATAGTAAGATCATGGGAGCACATATAGGTAATATCAAGTCTAATTATTCATTAGAAAGATTGAGTTGGTGTTACATGAATGGGTAAAAGAAGAAACTTGTTACTAGTTGGGTTGGTGTTCCCAAAGGAAATAATTATTATTTTTTGTTTTATGATATTGTATGATATTGAATGGACAATTAATATATATCAGTCATATAATGGGTTATGTATTTTGTTCTTAGTCCTTAAAAGTTAAAGAGCATGAATATATATATATATATATATAAATTGAACTTTTTGTCTTTGTTAGGTGCATGGATGAATGACATGTACAAGAGTTGTATATATATATATATATATATATTATATATATATCTATATAATATACACTTTTGTGTTCGATCAGGTTTTGTGTTAAAAAAATGATAACAGCAATGATTTTTTCAAGTATTTAACTTTATATCCGACAACAAATTTGCGTCGGAAATGAAAATATAACCAATGAGTCGGAAATAATAAATTAAAAATGTACAATTAATGCTGATTGTCTTGTGGTCGGAAATAAACTTTTTTTACCGACTCTTTTTGAAGTCGGAAAAAAGTTTTAGCTAAGAGTAAACTTGTTCCGACATTGGAAAAAAGTTTCCGACTATTATAGGGTCGGATAAATTTGACGATATAATTGGTCGGAAATAAAGTTTTCGACAATTATATGGTCGGAAATTGTTTTATACCACTACCTTGGTCGGAAAAAAGTTTTCGACTATAATATGGTCGAAAAAATTTTATTTAGTATTCGGTATAGTGACTATTTCGCGTACATTTTTCGTCGGTATGTTGTGACCAATTTATTGATATTTTGGGCGATGCCTGATGGCAAATAAGATTCATAAGGTTTACTTAAAGGGTGTCATAAAGGCTTTCTCTGTAGTGTAATTATCATTCCACCAGAATGTAGTTGAGTCCTCAAAAAAATATTAATTAATTGATATTATTTGACATGAGGAAGCATATATGCATGCATTGAACACTCCTCTAAGCATGCTTAATTAGTATCGGATCAATGTGGTGATGATATCATTAACACGCACTATGGGAGCAGTGGAATTGTCTTTGTCCGGATTGTTCAACGTCTCCATCACTGGCCCCTTCTAGCAAGTGTCTTCGTGTCTGTCGATTCATTGTGCAATGCCTGCAATGGTGTTTTTCCAAAACTGGATGTTTTGCTTTTGATTTGGGACCAAGAAGATAATCATCAGTCCTGAGGCCACTTGGAGAGCCTGTTTGTATGGGAGAAAATCAACTCCCTTTACATTATGTAGGAGGTGGGAAATGGATAGAAGTGGAGGGATGAGAAAAAGGTGAATGTGGATGGAAAGTAGTTTTCCCTTGTATGGGAGTTTTGTCAGGAGGAAAATGGAAATAAAATGTGTCTACTTTAGCCCATTTTATTTCCCCTCCTCTGCATGGGAAGCCCCTAGTTATTTCAAAAGACTGTTTAGATTAGCAGTTAACCGCACCTTAATGCGTTTTGAAAAATTTGACTATACTTAATTGATTTTGAGAGAATTCAAACCATATTTATTAGTCATAGCTTTTTTATTAAGTTGCGGTTTAAATTAAAGTAATAAATCTAACTTTTTTCATTAAATTAGTAAAGTCCATTATTAAATTTAATAAATATTCTCATTTGATAATAGTTAAGAACTTTGTAATAGTTCACTCAAACAATCAACTACTTAACTCAAATAATATTTTTACAATACTCAATTGCTACGGCTACGGGAAGTCCTTGTTTTTATAGAAAGCGGATTCTTATTTTACACTTTCTACTAACAAAATAAAATATTTTAACAAAACAAATGTTTCTTGTATTTGCAATACTTTAATGAGGAGGTTTCAGGAAGTTTTTTAGCTGTCAAAGACTTGTCTTCTGCAAAAAAAAAAAAAATTGCATGGCTTCTTCAAGATGGAAGAAACAGTACTAAAGCTTAGAATGCAATTCCACTGAAAGCAATAATTCCTGAAAATTTTACTCTTATTATTAGCAAAGGATATAAATGCTGCCCAAAAAAAAAAAAAGAATGCTTGAATATAAATTTAGATATATCGTACAATTCCTAAATCAAACAGATTGGATAGAGCATAATCACAATTCTGTCATTGGATCAAACTCAAATCGCTCTTGACCTTCAAATATATTGATTTTATTTCTATCTCTTTCTTCTAAAAATTGATAAATAATTCCAAAGCATAATTTGGGAGTACTTATCGATATACCATAAAGTAATAAATCTAGCCAAAATGTGATACGTGTACATACAGAGCTCTTTCATGTACAGGTCAAGGAAAATTCTGCTATCTAGATCAAACATGCACATGGGGTTCAGATATGCTTTGTTCACAATGATGCAAAACCTCCAGCCCTGCCTCCAAAGCTAGAGTTGTAGAGTATCTACAGGAGGGATTCCGAATTGGTCACCGTCCTTCATGTCTTACCGACCTCAGAATAAGGAAACAAAATTTAATATGGCAACTGCCATCTACGGATATCTCCAAATCCCTACTTTTATGGCTTTGAATTCTACTCAACTTAGGAGATTTTCAAGCTATAAATAAAGCCCTAAGGTATGTTTTCAATTCACTTTTAATTACTGTCTTTTTAATTTATTGACTTTATCATCGGAGCAGCTACCACCGGAGTAGGGCTATAAACGGATTAGATTCGGACCGGATTAGAGATGATCCTAATTTGATCCGTTTAATATAAAATTCGATCTGATCCGATCCGTTTATCCGACGGATCATTTGAACGTTGATCCATATTCGAATCTGTTAATAATCGGATCTCTAATGATCCGTCAATCCGGTCCGATCCATTTAAAATTATAATACTTTACATGTCTATAAATCTGTATTAAACTAAAATCTGCTATTTAAATAATTATTAAAAATAAAAACTGCACTAACCAACTATAATTAAATAATAAATCAATCATAAAATTATAATAAATATTTATTTAAAAATTAAAATATAATAAAAAACTACCATGTCCATAATATTAAAACATAACAAATCCTTACATAAGACTGAAATCAAGAAGTCCACAATATTTAAACTATTGCATAATTAAACATATAGATTACAAACTCATTATTCAAATTATTATATAACCAAAGTCCACAATAACATTTTCTTATTACGAATATTCATCACTTTAGCTCCATCCATCTAATCAAGGGCTGATATTTTATATAAAGCTTTTATAACCATTGGATAGACCTAGATCAATGGTCCTTATTAATTATATATATATATTAATATATATATATATAAACATATCGGCTGTATATATATATATATATATTAATTTTAATATATATATATATTATATATATATATAAACATATCGGATCAGCCTATATCATATCTGGTCCGTTTATATTTGGGATAATCGGATTCGGATCGGATTGGGTTACGGATCACTATTTCTAAAACCATATCCGGATTTAGCAGGATAGGATCGGATCGCGATCCGCTCCATTGACAGCTCTACACCGGAGTCTACCTGATGACCCTCTGATCTTGAGTTTTTAACAGGCATTGAAGGATGAGAAGTCTCTCTAATAAGAAAGAACAACATCACTTATCACACAAAAAGAAGGCTAAAAAACTTTGAAAACCTCATAAATGTTCAATATTCTAACCTCAAAGAATGGCTTTTTGAACACTTTGTGTGTGCATAAGTTTCAAGATTGAACCTCCCAGTTGCAGTTAAGAGCTAAGACTCTCCACTAGCTTGTTATTAGAATAAGAAGAAGAAGAAAAAAACAACTTAAAGAATATGTTAAGTAGATAGCTTGCAAAATTGGGATAACAGAACACATGTAATTAAAGTGTTAATATGTTATTTTAACAAATAGTAATCCATGCATACCTTCCACCTCCATTTTGGTCTTTGTTCAATCACCGATTGTTCTAAAAGTTTAAGTTGAATTATTAGAACATTGACCAAGTACACCTGACAGATCAGAATACAAATCTTAACAAAACAAGGTGAGAGAGTACTATAAAGTATGAATATCAACGAAACAAGATGAGACAGTGCATACCTTGCACCAAATTAATGGAGGGAGAAATTAAGACTTGAATCCAAGCTAAGACTCATTTGTTATCGTGTTAGATCACTAATTACTTTAAAATTTTAAAATGTTAAAAGAATGAATCAATAATTTATATCAAACTATTTTAACATGTATGTAAAACTGTGAAGCAAAGTTGCAAACACCCTTTGGTTTTGGTTATAACAATATTGTAAGACTATTCAACCTGATATGTGGTCTTAGATTTTGCATCCTTGTTTTAAATATTTGTGGGTTCAAAAATTCTGAGTCAACCTTACATGAAAGAGACGAGTGCAACCAACTGTGACCATATACAGGCATGAAGATGATCAAAGGGAGAAAAAAGGGTGCTTATATTGAGCCATGTATGATGTATCTTACCTTAATTGATTGAAAAAAACTTGCTGAAGATGTTTCCTAGTAGCAGAAAATTTGTTGACAGAAGAAAAGAGAGTACAACACTGCTCATACACAAACATTCGTGGATACGTTCAGTTGTGCTCTCTATCTTCTGTCAACAATAAAACCATAATCTTCACCGTCTTCGTCATCGCTGCCGCCATCAAACCAATCTTAAAAGCCGTGTCGGCCTCCCTGAAAACAGGAAGAGGATTCCTCTAATCCAATATCTATATCAAAAGAAGAATATTAAAAAAAATTGAAAAAAAAAATTAGGACTACATACAGCAGAAACTAAGAGATTAAACTGAAAACATGAAACAAGAAAAATTCTTAAAAGTCCTTTTTCTATGATTGAAAACCTCAAATTTTCAAGAGAGGAGAAGCTTGGAGAGAGAGAGAGCCTTAGACAAGAAGTTGAAACTTGAAAGGCTATCTTGACTTGTTGAGATGAGAAAAAGCCATTTGGGCAAGTGGTTTATTTGATTAATTATCTTTTATATATCATCAACATCACATTGATTATGTAATTACAAGTCCTTCAAAGCTTCATTTTCTTGGTAGATGACTTGCAAAGGGTAAGTGACATATGTCAAATTTGCATTTGCCAGTTGAAACAAATTAAAACAATTTATTAATGGTAATACCATCACCAATATCACATTTACAAGCAAAGGTTGACAAGTTGTCATGTAAACACTTTTAACTATTGAATAGAAAAATATTTCTCCCTTTGGAATTTGAAGCCAAATTATCTCACAAACAAGACTCTTACACTATGTTTGGATGGAAGGAATTGGAAAAAAAGAGAAGAGAAGGAGAAAAAATGAGAGCTTATATCATGTTTGTTTTAAAAATTAGGAAGGAAAGGGAGAGGAAAGCTTAACCCTCATTTAAGCAATTTTGTTATCCCTTTAAAAGTGGGCGGAAATGGAAGAAAATGAAATAAAGATTTAATGAATTTTTAATAATACCAATATTACTCTTAAAATTATAAAAGACAAAATAAAAATGACACATCTATCCTAGGGCATCCAAATACAATTTAAAAGGGTATAATAATAAAATAATATAAAATTTTTTCTTTTCCTTTTTCTCCCTTATCATTCTCAAACAAGATGAAAGGATTATATTATTTTCTTTTCATTAGTTATCCAAACATAAAGGAGGGATTACCCTCTCATCTCCTCTCTTTTCCTTTCCTTCATAACTAATACTCTCATTTCCTTTCCTTTCTCCCCTACTTATCCAAACGAACTGTTAATCCATAAGTTACATCTCTTTTAAATGTCTTTCCATGACTAAATAACTTAGGAGAATAATGTCTTCAATTGAAAATGTATTTGGATGTCTTTTTTTATTCTTTTAACCTCATGAATTTTATATATTTCATATTCAAAACTACCATTTCTAAAATCTTGCCCAATTCATACCAGCATAAATTCAAAAATGAATTTTTTTTTTTCAACATTAAGAAGTGGATATATCTCTACAATAATAAAATAAAAAAAAAATTATAGTCTTCCTCTAGTGAAATTTGGAAGTCATTAAAAAAAAGAAAAAATTCAAATTTCATTATGAATTAGCATAATAATAGTCATAATATCAAAGTATTTAGAGAATATTAAATAATTAATTAGTGAGAGAAAAATGAAGTCATAATGTGAAAGTATTTAGAAAATCTTTAATACTCCATTTGTCCCAAAATTAAAGACTCGTTTGAGAATTTTAACTTTTTAAGAAGTATTATTTTATTATTTTGAAACTATTTAAATTTTCTATATTGTTTTCGTTTAATTGTAAATCATGTTTACATTAAGTGTAATAAATAATAGTTTTGAAAATTCATAAATTAAAAATACGTTGACTTTTTCAAATGAAACTCTTAAAATAGAATAAAAAAACTCTTAAAGTGGGACGGAATGAATAGTTAATTAGTGAAAGGAAAGGGAAGGCTGGGGCCAAATTTGTCATTATCTATTTTGTTTTTTGATATTTAGGCTAATGGGGCCAGACTACAGAGATAATGACCATAATTGGTTCCCAATTGTTGGGCAACGCACGTGTAGTGCACGTGATTTACTTTTCCTTGGTCAGATTCAGGACAGTAATATACGGCTCCCTGGATGATAACGTTAAGAGGAAAATGATTCGGAGTTTGAACATTTGTGTCAAAATTACTGTTTTGCATAAGCATAAAATTAAATAATAAATTGATATTAAATTAAAACAAAAAATATAAAGAAGGTATGTAATATATGTGATTTAATAAAATAAACACAAATTTAAAAACTCTCTTTACATATAATGATGGCTCACTCAAATTTGACTATATTCTAATAAGTTAAACCCCTAAAAATAACACCATTATACATGTCGGTTATAACATAAGAGATAAAACGGGTTAATATACCCAAGATAAAAAAAAATAAAAGAGTCAATTTTTTTTTTGTATCGAATCATCAAAAATTCAGATGAATTTATGACAACTATCTAACATATACTATCAATTTTACCATCGCAATTGTTGATAGCATTTCTTTACTATCTATTTGAATAAGTGGACGGAAAAAAGAGGAGAAGGAAAACATTAAGTATGAAAAAGAAGAAGTAGTATAATACTTTTTTAATGTTTGGATAATTAAAAAGGAGAAAGGAGAGGAGAGTGTAGTTTAATTCTCTTATCTTGTTTGAAAAAGTTAAAAGGAAAAAAAAATGAATTGAGTGTTTTATTATGGATGTTACGGGTTCGAGTTGTGAAAATAATCTTTTTGTTCGTAAGAATAAGGTTGCATACATCTAATTCTTTTTAGACTTTGTAATGACAGAAGTCTCGTGCACTGAATTTATCCATTACAACATATTATAATATCTATTGATAAATTAATAAATAATAAACATGATATGAATAGATTATATATAGGTTGGAGAGAGTTGTAATGTGAGGCGCAATAATATTGTCATGAAGTAACTACATCTTCTTACATGAAAGGTGTGCCATAAAAAAAGAAGTAAATTGTCTTTCTTCGATTATCCAAAAATAAGAATCATCCACTATATAAAATAGTGTAAGAAAATAGTAAAAAAAAATGAAATATATATATATATATATATATATTAAACTGTTGAAAACGAACCATTATGAGAAAGTCAAAAGTTTGAAACTTCAAAAAATAATAAATTTTAAAATAATAAAATAGTGTAAGAAAATAGTAAAAAAAATAAAATATAGATATTAAAACTGTTGAAAACCAACCATTATG
This sequence comes from Nyssa sinensis, assembly GCA_008638375.1. NCBI lineage: Eukaryota > Viridiplantae > Streptophyta > Magnoliopsida > Cornales > Nyssaceae > Nyssa > Nyssa sinensis. The sequence continues at coordinate 62,029,595 of CM018032.1, forward strand.
AGAAAGTCAAAAGTTTGAAACTTCAAAAAATAATAAATTTTAAAATAATAAAATAGTGTAAGAAAATAGTAAAAAAAATAAAATATAGATATTAAAACTGTTGAAAACGAACCATTACCAGAAAGTCAAAACTTTGAAACTTCAAAAAAATAATAAATTCTAACACTTTACAAGATTAGATGAATTTCACATGAATACTTAAATTTAAGCCTAATATTATGAGTGAGATTCTTTCCAAGATTTTGTTTTTTCTTGACGTCCTTTTCCATGGAAACTTCAGGAGAAACCCTAGCACCAGTGCCCCCACATCACTGTTCATACCCTCTTTTTTTTCTTCTTTTCCGGAACCGTCCAAACCTTATTCTGGAGGACTCTCAAACTATTACCCAGAAAAAGACGTAAACCTGCTTTGGGTTAAGAATCTTAAGATTAATTTAATTTAAAGGAGAAAATTAAAGATAAAAATAGAAATTCTACTAATAGATACAAGGGGTATAGTAAGAGGTCTGTAATTTATTTATTTTTATTGATCGATTAGGTTTATTTTTTAAGCTTTAGTTAATAAAAATTAATAGAGATTATTGATCATGATTAGTGATGACAAAAAGATCAGTGATAAAATAACATGAAATTTTTTCTATGATCGTATAAATCAGATTTAAATATGTGATATATATTTTAAATTATAACATTTTTATGTCTGTTTTAAATCTGATTTGCATGAGTTGATCATTAAAGTGATCCTTATCTCAATTTACAGTAACAAAATCAATTATAAAGAAGAACCAAGAAAGTTCGTGACCCATTCCCAAGTTCCCTATATATACATGCATCTCTTTGATCATTCTATCACTCAAATTCACTTAACTGCTAGCTTTGCTGCGGTGTTCACACACACACACATATATATAGATAGATAGATAGATATCGCACAAAGATGTCCATCATCACCAATCTGTTCAGTGACAGCAACCCTTTTGTGTCTCTGATTAAACTGTGTCCCGTCTTGAATACTCCGGTAGACTGGAAGGAGACGCCGGAAGCCCATGTGTTCATGGTGGATCTTCCGGGGCTCAAGAAAGAGGATGTGAAGGTGGAAGTAGATGAAGGGAGAGTGCTAAAAATAAGTGGAGAGAGGACTGTGGAAGAGGATGACAAGAATGCTAAGTGGCACCTTGTTGAACGTAGCCATGATAAGTTCCTTAGGAGTTTCAGGCTGCCGGAAAATGCAAGGGTCGATGAAGTTAAGGCATCAATGGAGAACGGGGTGCTTACTGTAACTGTTGCCAAGCAAGTGGTGAAGAAGCCTGAAGTGAAGGTCATTGACATTGAAGAAATCAAGGGTTGATTGTAAAAATGTGTGGTTATGCCAAAAAATAAAAATAAAAAGAGTGTTCTTATCTCTATGTTAATTTGGTCATGGTGATGTTCTAAATGGGTGCAAATTATTAAATAAAAATTTATTAGTTTCTTTGAAATTCAGGTAATCTGTTCAACAAATTATAATATTTTATTACATATATATTACATCTACTCGTGTAGACTTTTTCATGTCACCCCTTGTTAAAGGGTTTTAGGCTTTAAAATTTGAATTTCTTGGTTATTTTTTCTTTTTGGCTGCCTTCTTTAATATCCTATTTCTCCACCCCCCCCCCCCCCCCAAAAAAAAAAAAAAAAATCAAATCTTGACCTCAATTTAAGCCAAAATTGGGCCTAAAAGACCAACTTTGGGGGCAAACATGCATGTTAAAGGCTATGAAACAAAAAGCATCTTTTTAATACAATGACGGAGAGGGAAATTTTTTTATCTAAATACATGTATACATGCGTTGAGTTTTGAGTTTTGAATTTTGTTTGGCTGTGTAATACAGCATAACCAGATTCAATATTTGTATGTTTTGATACAGACAAAATGTTATTTATAAAAAATAATTTTAATTTGTTGGTTGGTTAATTAGTTACATTTTATCCATAAAATGGGTTGAATTGGTATTAGTCTACATTGTAGCAAATTCATTCTATTAGATCGAATGTCCTTATTCGATCTAATAGTACCTTGTGTCAGATCCATTGGACTTGGAAATGACACTTTTGGAAGTTTGGGTCTTCCGATACCAATAAGTTGATTGTTTGCTCTCGTATCTTTTCTATTAGATCGAATGTCCTTATTCGATCTAATAGTACCTTGTGTCAGATCCATTCGACTTGGAAATGACACTTTTGGAAGTCTGAGTCTTCCAACACCAATAGGTTGATTGTTTGCTTTCGTATCTTTTAAAATGAAAAGAGATCTTAGATCTGTAAGAGTTGTTTCTCGGATTCGAAAGACCCAAAGGCCTTCCCAGCGTTGCCTCAGTAAACAACTTTGAAGCCCAACCTTGTTTATGTAAGCTGGACAAGCAGATCTTATGGCCCAATTGTGCAACTATGGGACTGGTTTTCCGAAAAACAGGGTCACCTGCCCCATGGGCTGAAGAACAACCCAGTAAGCACCTGGGTTTCACACTTCATATAACCCATAACTCCTTAAAAATTTTCATCTCGACTTGCAATTGGCTTAGTTCGAAGTTTATTTAAAATTAATTCAAGAAAGAAATAAATCAAGTTTAAACATATTTTAAAACTCATTAATTTATTTTATTCAGCTTGAGTTCAATTAGATAAGTAAATAAGTAGTCCATTAATATCTAAAAAAATTAAGTTATTCGAACTCGGTTTCTGATTATTTCGATTAGAAGCTCGTTAGATATCGGCTTAAAAAATTAACAAGTCAAGGTTGAATACAAATTAAAACTTGTTTATTTTAGCGTGACAGACTTTAACAATTCACTGTCTAACTCGACTCAATTCGACTCATTTACTATTCGAAGTGAAATGGAATGATTGTAACCATTTGAAGCTTGGATTCAATTATGAACACAAAACAATATTATTGCCTTAAGCTCACTTTTGACTCAAGCATCCTATTTTTGGTGACTTTTACCGTATCCTTGCTTTGGGTGTTCTTTCCCTTTTCTTTTAAATCACACACATATATATGTGTGTGTGAATAAGGGAAAAGAAAAAAGAAAAAGGAGAGAGATTGTGATATACTTTAGAAAAACATAGAATCAACATTTTATAAACAAAGTAAACTATTCAAATTAAATGGTGAGGACATGCATCAGCTTAGGCATTTAATAATGCCCAAACAGACAATGAAAATAATACAATAAGCCCCTAATCTAGCCAATTAAGAAATGAAATATATATTCATAGCACATTTTCAACTCTCTTTTTTTTAAGTGATTAATTAGCAGTAAACAATGTGTGATTAATTCGTGTTAATTAGACACTAATGGTTCGACAAGGAGGCAAGCCAAGGAGTTTCCTCTCCTTGATAGCTGGGTCTTCCATTAACAACACCTTGTCTTTGTCTCTAACCCCAACCATGTGTAAGCATTCACAATCTTCTCTCTCCTTCCCTTTGAACAATAGCCTTTGTTCTTTTTTATCCAAACTTGTTTCCAATGATAATATCATCTTTAGTTCTCCTGGAAAACAAAAAAGGTAGGGGACAAAAAGGAAATTAAGTTTGATCATATGAACAAAAATTGGGAGAAAAAAAATAAAAAATATTAGTTTTGTTATATTTAAAACGATCCCCTATTTTATTAAATTATCAATTATTTTAAAATATTAAGTTATTAGAGAATGAAGTAATAATTTATAATAAGTGGGTGTTGTAGTATCTTGCACGTGGATACTAAAAAGTATATATAGAAAGAATAGAATATATAAATACACTAACGGAACAGAGTGATAATCCTTATAAAGCAAGACATACTAACGAATAAAGTATGGATCCAGATATAATAAGGCAAGAAAATTGTAAATACCGAATTAATAGAAGAAGTGACTTCAACTTAAGACATTTCAAAATGAGAGTTATGATAACATGTTAGATTATCAGTTATTTTTTAAACTTAAGTTATTAAAAAATGAATTAACAATTTATATTAAACTATTTTAATATATTTAAAGAAAAAAATAGAGAAAATATTATGAATTTTTTTCTATTTTAAATATGTAGTAATAAATGAATTTAGTTGTAACAAAGTAAGGGAGGTTACCAAATGTTGAAGTTGCTCCTATGGTTATATCATGCCATTGTGATACAGTTGAGACTCTCACTGTGATCATCCCTTCTCCTACACTTTCTTCATTTTCTCTCTTTTGAACAAGCATGCCACCGGGACGCAGTTCCCATTTGATTTCCCCTCCGACACCATTACTGCCATCGCCGCCGCCACCGCCACTCTTGGAATTGTTTCTGGAAAACCTCTTTGATCTAAACTTGATCATCTCTCTCTCTCTCTCTCTCTCTCTCTCTCTCTCTCTCTCTCTCTCTCTCTCTCTCTCTCTTCTCTATTTCTCAAAACTCAAGGGGAGGACAAGTGGGTACTGTTGGAATTGGCCACTTATATAATAGTTGGGAGCATGAAAAAGGACAAAAAAAGATACAAATAAAATACAAGCCGCCTAAATGTTACATTTTATATATATATATATATATATATATATAGATACATAATAGTTAATAGACTTAGGATAGTGAAGAACTTATGAGATTGTGACACATATGGTGTTCAATATGGGTAGAATTTCTTGTCCTCATTTCATGGGGGGGCTAAGGCACATTGGGGGTGGGGGCTTGGTAACACGCTTTGTTTGATTGGCTCGTGGGCCAAACAAAAATGCTATCAAATGGTCGGTTGCTTGTTTTTAAATAAATGAAACATTTGATGGTTTCCTACTTATCAAGAATAAGGTTGTAAATAAGTCTAGTAGTAGATTATTTGAGTTTGATTCATTAAAATTAATAAATTTTAAAATATGTATCAAACTTGAGTTGTCTCTAATCATTCTCAAATTGAGTAGCTTAGTTTTTATATAACTTTAATGCATATATACCTTTTTGAGTCGAGTTTGAGCCGGTCGCAATAAACTAATGGGCTTTAAAATTTTCAAATAAATTGATTATGACTCAAACTCGAGTAACTTAGTTCATTTTACGACCTTAATCAGGGATCAAGTTACAAAGGATCAACTAGAGGGAGAATTTTTTAATGGATCTAATATAGTAATGTAAAAATGTGTCATTCTAATGATATTCTGTCATGTGAAACATCACTTACTTTATTTAGTAAAATATAGTATATATGACAGAGTGTAATTGAAAGAGCATAAAGTCATGTGATGTACTATATACCCTTACAAAAATATCTCCAGCTAGAGAAGGCAAGGGCAATAAAAACTAAATCCTTATAATGGGTATGCTATATATTCATAATGGAAAGACAACAATATGTAACATTGTTGGTTAGAGCTTGAATCATATTTTGGATGTTCAAACGGAGAATTGATCTCAAATGTTGTATGGAATATATGTTAAGATTATAAAATGGGCACAAAGTCTTTGTCTTCACTTGTTTGCTTGTGATTTGGTTTGCTTTGGGGTTTTTAGTTTGGTAGGTCTTAACTATTTTTTGTATTAATGGTAGTTGGCTAGTCCATAAGGTATCAACCCATGTGAGAGAGAAAGGTGGTGAATTCTCTCTCTCTCTCTCTCTCTCTCTCTCTCTCTCTCTCTCTCTCTCTCTCTCTCTCTCTCTCTCTCTCTCTCTCCCATGTTCTCGACAATTAAAAATTATGAGTTCAAATTTGGTTACTTGTTTTTTCCCATAATAAAATATTTAGTTAATTTCCTCACGAACTCAAGGAATGGATGGCCCAACACTGCCAAGAACATTCACAAAACCAGCAAGCAAATGATAACGTGTTCCCTTAGTGCGTCAACCACTGCTCAAAAAGCCAGCATTAACTGGGCATTTCTATTAAAGTTGTCCACTAATTATTCAGGCTCAAATAAAATTGAAGGATTCTGAATTATTAGTGTGTACGATTTAAATGAGGGTTACGTAAATAAAAATATATTTACGTCTAAATCGTCAAGATCATTAAATATTTTCTAACAAAATTGAAATTCAAATCTTGATAGAGCTACGCCCATTAAATTATTAGTGCCCTTCATGCATGACAAAATTCTGATAATTGAGAGTGTCCGTAGTATCACTCTAGGAAGTAGAGCTATCAATGGATCGGATCTCGATCCGATCTGAGATCCGATCCGTTAAGTCCGGATATAGTTTTAGAAATAGTGATCTGTGACCCGATCCGATCCGATCCGATCCGATCCGATCCGAATCCGATTATCCCAAACATAAGCGGACCAGATATGATATAGGTTGATCCGATCCGTTTATATATATATATATATATATATATAAATATTATATATATTAATATATATATATATTTATATAATATATTAATTTTATTGATTTTAATATATATATATATATTATAATTTTAAACGGATCGGATCGGATCGGATCAGATATCCGGTTTTTAACAGATTCAGATACGGATTAACATTCACCTGATCTGTCAGATTAACGGATCGGATCGGATATTTCTTATTAAACGGATCGGATTCGGATCGGCTCTGATCCGGTCCGAATCTGATCCGTTTACAGCCCTACTAGAAAGTAGAGAAAGAAAGATGATGAAAGTGGGATTGATTTTTTGGATTAGTCAACCAGAAGAGTATGATATCAAGTTGTTCAAAAGAAAAAGGTTTCATTGACATCCCTCCAACATTTTTGTATTAAGAAGAAATTTCTGGTAAGTGTTGGACATGAGCTCTCGCCAGCTATGGAGAAACGCCAGAGGACCCATACCCGTAGTGCGTGGGAGGGAGTACCCTATGTCGGACTAAACCCCTCGTATAGGTTGGAATTAGAATGACAAAAGATGTTTGATAATAATGTACATTTCATATTATATATATGCCATTGGTGTATCATTCAAGTATGGGTTCAAAGGCATTATTTCTTATAAGAACAAATCTTGAAAGGAATATTTCTTATGCTTTCAGGTGTGATTTGTTATTTCCAAGATTTATAATATGTAAATTTAGAACCCAAATAGAGCATTTAAAAATACATATTGGTGGGGTTCGAGTGATACAAGTGTCTATTTTTTACACAATTGGCTGTGAATTTGATTTTTTCATACTACTCATTATAAAGTTTTATTTGAAGTGCACTTCAATTCATAATGTATGAGTGTGTACGAAAAAGATGGATAAATTCAGTTTGAGATATGCCAACTTATTTCTCTAAAGTTTAAATATAAGATCTTTGAGAGATTTATCAATAATATTTTTGCAAATAAGATTAAATATAAATCATTTCATGATATGATATCATCTAATATCACACTGCTACATTATTTGGTAAACTACTTTTGGTATAAATTTTCAATATGGATAGTATTACTTTATTGAATTATATGGGTTATGTTCAAATAAAATTTATTAAGGTCCATCATTAGCTATAACCATAAAATCTTGTACTTCGATACTTTTATAATTAATATTTAATAAATTAATAATTTTTAAGGAGCTGACTTAGTTTTAGATGTATAATTAATAATTTTATTACCTAATAATTAATATTTTTTAAAAATAAAATATTATAATATTAGTTATTAGAGAAATAAAATAATTATATATGTATATATCTCATTTATGACATATCTTGAAAATGACATTAAAATTTTTTTATATCTTAAGTTGAGTATTATATGTATTTTTTTTAAAAAAATCAAAATGTCATTGAAAAGTTATATATTAAATCATATTTTTGTTGAAAATCATTACGGTAAAAAAAACTTTTTAATTAGTAAAAATATAAAAAAAACTTAATAATTAATAAATTTTTAATATCTCGTGTCTAATGATTATAAAAGAGATAACTATATTTTCAAGTATAAATCAGTTACTTTGTCCAAAAGTTATAATAAGTAGGAAAATGTTAGATATTTTTTTATTGGTATCCCAATGTGATAGTTAAAATATGATAATTTATGGTCCTACATGATGTAATTTTTAAAAGAATAAAGATAAATATTTCTCTTCGATCCTCCCATCTTATAACCCATCCTCTCACAAGAAATGGGAACTATCGATAGATCTTACCCATGCGAATGGATGAGTTACAAGATAAGAAAATTGAGTGAATATTTATCATTATTGTTTTTAAAATTATCTTAAAGTAACATAAGTTGAAGATTTCTTTTGTTGATAAATTAAGAAGGAAGTATTCTAAATTAACTTATACATATCAGATTAAGTTTCTCTTTTTAAGAGAATTAGACTCGCTCTTTTAATTTTTAAGTAACTAATAATCAACAAAAAAAAAAAAAAAAAGAACTCAAATTTAAAATACTTAAATTTTATTATTAATATTTTTACTACACGTCTCCACCCAAGATGGTAAAATCAAAGATTTCTAACATTACGGAAATCAATAAATACTAGTAATACGCTTATTGTATCCCTTCCATACTACAAATTAGGCAATTGCTAGTACGAGCGCGTTTGGATGGGCGATGGGCGTTGAGCGACTCGAGAATCGCATTTGAAAAAAAACATAAAAATTGTTAGGCCGGCTGTTTGGATAAGCGTTGACGTCATGAAATCGCCCGGGAGTGAGAGAACTTCGCGTTGACGTCATGAAATCGCACGCGAGTGAGAGATATTCGCGTTGGACGGACGTTGAGGAGACCAGCTAAAAACAAAAGAGATCGAGAATCTGCCCCTTCCCTTCACTAATATTACTAAAATATCAGCCCACTTTAAACCCATTTTTTTGTCTTTCTGCTGAGACCTTGTCTGCCTTGTGTGGCGTGCATACTGCCATGCTGTCATCATATATATATATATATATATTTAGATATTTGTGTATAAAATATCTTCGGATATTTATTTACCAAATTTTATAAATTTTATTTTATGACATATTATCAAACAACATCTAATACTATCTAATAATAAAAAAATAAAATAGACTTTTATATTTTAAAATCATTTCTAAATAATTTTAATCAAATACTTTCATAAATTATTCTCATTCAAATACACATAAAATACTTTCATAAATTATTCTCATTCAAATACACATAATTTATTTTGCAGAAATCATTCTTTTTATAATATATTTTTTATAATCTAAAACTCCTTCAAACGAGCTTTACATTTCATTTTGTAATCTTAGAGGTACAATTTCTGAATATGATTGTTAAAATGTAGAACTTGGATTGTTAAATTTAAAATATGTTATATGTTTTGCACCAAGCACGTTTTTTTTTTTACTGAAGTAAATTATTTCATGAACTCGTTATAAGATGTGACAGTTTTTATGAAATTCAGGTGAGATGTATTGTATTGTTAAAATCATAAAAAAAAAAAAGTCGCATGCATGTCACAGGTTAATAAAATAACTTCGCAGGGGAGAGGGGGGTTTGCCATGTTAGGGTTCTTTCTAAAATGCTTTTCATGCTTGAATTGCTGGTAATATGGTCACCAATGGCAGATCTAAACCATTAACATAGGAAACAAAAAAAAAAATTGAAATTTAAAAGGGTTTCTTAGAAAAAATGTTTTTTTTTTTTTAATTTTTGGGAAGATTCCTAATTTTCAAAAAAAAAAAATTATAAAAAATAGAAATAAAATATCAAATCTCAAAAATTCCCCCTTGCGGATGAAGAAGACCTCCAGACAAGAAACATGTGTGAGGCAGTCCATTGCTTAGTAATGCAATAGTCTGTATGAGGAGTTGGCTAGTAACATTGCTCCAGGGTGTAGAAAGCACTTGCAGAAGAATCTGGTTCAAGAGTAAAGATGGTACTAAAGCAATAGCTCAACTAAAAAGTGACTCAATAAATCTAAAAAATAGATAGCTCAACTGGAAAAAGTGATTCCATGAATCTATCTCAAAGCCCACTTGGGAGAGCTTTAGAATTTATGAATTGATTCTGATAAATTGATTATTTGATTTTGTTATCTTAGTGATTGCTAAAAATTGTGTAAAAGATTGAACTATGAATCTCGTCTTTCACTTTTTATATTATATTATATCTATATATATATTAGGAAATGTGTAAATCACGATTCAAAGTCTAATAAAACTCACTCAGTTCTATAAAATGTATAAATCACGATATACATCATCTAGACCTTTAAAGTAACGACCATATAATAATTTCTCCCCTCAAAGTCTTAACTCACCCAATTCCCAAAAAAAATGCTAAACTTTTGAAGAAGGAAAGAGAAATAAAACTCTCAAAAACCTCCCTATTTCTAGTAGAAGAAGAGGGAAAGAAGAACTTGAAAACCATATTATAAGATTTGAAAACAATAAAAGATTGTATAATTAGGCAACATGTTATTGCCATCTCTAACATGTGATTGCTTATATGCTTTTGACAATACTTTCCGTGTCCTTGTTTCCAACCTTAATTCAAATGAAATCAGACCTTTCTCTGGTTATATTAATTGATTTTTTTTCTAATTTTCTTTCTGCCTAGTTGGTCAAGAATATATTCCTATCCTAATCATCACATCACTATTCTTGGAGCATAGAACAAATTAAAGCTTTTTCTATTGGGTGAAACTTACAAGAATATATACCATTATCTTTTCCCTAATTATCTCATTATGGCTAAACTAATTAAGTCAGTATCCAAAGAAATTAGATGCCTCAAAGGTTTTTCAAACCAGAAGTCAGAAAGTTACAACAAATAGAAACTGTTTACAATTTGCCTTTTGCTTTTAACATATTTAATTCATCCTCAGGATAAATTACAATACTTTCTCCTGATATTTTTAATAATTACACTGACATCTTTCAAGATTTTTTAAATTACACTGACATTTTTTATTCTATCTGATAAATTACAAATACTTTTTTCAGTCTTTTTTTTAAATGACAAAACTGTTTATTTCATTTTTTTTTATCTTTTTTTCCAAATTTGACCTATTTTTTATTTTTATTTTCAAATAAATATTGATTAAAATTTTAGATTTATTTTTATATAAAACAAAAAATAAGCTATTTATCTTAAATTTATTTTTATATAAAATAAGAAATTCTGTAAAAAATTAGATAAAAATGATCAAAATTGAAAAAAAATAAAAAGAAAAAGTGAAATAAGAAATTTCGTCATTTTGAAAAGAAAAAAAAATTAATTAGATAAAATATTTGTAGTTTGTCATAAAATTCACGTTGAATCATCGAATCGTAATAAATATTATATAAGTGTGAACGTCACATGAAATAACTGTATCCAACTATAATAATTTTGGACTTAAAAATTAAACTTCAAATTATCATATTTAAGAGGGATGCTTTGAAATAATTGAGACTGTCAAATCTCAACTCTATGTGCATCTTACGCATGCTTGGCCTCAACATAAAATGAACATAGGGCCCAGATCCAACAAATAAGAAAAAAGAAAATATAAATCAAAAAAATTACTTTACAAATATATTTATAACGAAAGAATTGAAATTGCATAATAAAATTGAAATTTATAATTAAATTCCTATTAAATAGTCAATTTTTGTATTAATTTACAACAACAAATGTATAAAGACTCAAATCACTCACTAAACTTGACTTTAGTAAATAAATCAAATATATATATATATATATATATAAAAAGATGAAATTCAGGTCAATGGATTATTAATTAAACTAGTTAAGTCACATGATTTTAATATAATTTTTTACAATAAATAATATAATAATAATATCACCAATTCACCAGGTGGATTGAGTAATAATCATGCATTTTGACTCTTTGGGGTTAGTGTTACGGGTTGGATTAGAATATGAATCTACCAGCTTTGCTTTTAAGTTTGAATGATTTCTTTATAATTATAATAATAAGAAAATTCATTAAAAAATGTTAAAATTAATCATTAAAAAGTATTCTTTGCTTCCAATCCTCCAGAGGGGACTACTGATTGCTGCTGTGTCTTCCGCATCTTTCTCCATGTCCCCCAACGGTTATTCAGCCGTTTGATGACTAATCTACAGACCCTGAAATAATATTAACAAAAATTTTGTTCTTTTGAAAACTTATTAACGTTTCAAAAAAAAAAAAACTCAAATTTTCTGTTAGGGAGAAGAGAAAAAACGAAAAAAAGAAAAGACCCTACTGTTGTTTCTGTGGTTTTTTTATTGTTTCGGTGCCAGGGGTAAGCGTTTCAGAGAGAAAAAGTTCAGATTTTGTGGGGTTATTGGTGTGGAATCACAGAGATTTGGTTTGGCTCTGAGACGGGTGTGTTGTGATTTTGGGAGATCTGGTTTGGGTGGAGTGAGAGAGGATTGAGGTATGGAGCCTCCTAGGGGAGTCTTGGCTTCTCTGTGGAGCTTTATTTGTTTCTTGCCTTATTTCATCGGGCTTCTTATTCTGGGCTTCATTAAAGGTCAGTTTCAATTGGTTCATTTGCAGTGGCTGTTTTTCTTCTTTGTTGTTCTTGGACGGTTACCTTTCTTACTCCAACTGTGTATATAGATTCTCTGTTACGTACATAAATTTTGTTCTTATTTTGAAGAAAATTTGGCCTGATAGTTTCTGTGTGGCTGTTGTCATATGGTTTAACTGTGCTTTGAATTTGGTTGGTTATATGTGTGTTCGGCAGGAAAGTTATCAATTTTTTGGGCTGGAATATTATGACTAAGATTGTGCTTCTCTGCTCTCTTTACATATGCAATAATTGATTAGCCAGAAATAAATTTGGGTTATTGGGTTTGAATCCCTTCAGTTGTATATTGTTGTTTTCTGGTTACTGTGTGATTAGAGGATATGTTGAGTTCACTTTGGTTATGTGTTGTTCTTGTCAAAATGGTTCCCTTTTGCATAGATTCCTAGCTACACATTTAATTCATTATGTATATTACCTTGCTATGATTAATTCCATAAATTTAAATCAGAAACAGCTAAGTGTCAGGGAGGGTGTTTAAGTTTTCCCATTTATATTAATGAAATATATTCATCCTTGTATAGTCTGAATCTATTAATGTAAGGTAACTAGTGAGTTGGTTTCAAAATTTTGCTGAGTGGTTAGTATATCTCTGAGTAATACAAAATAAGCTTACATGAAACTTTTTTTCAGGTATCATTTTCTGCCCATTGATATGTCTTATCATGACAATTGGAAACTCTGCAATAATTTTGGGCCTTTGGCCAGTTCATATTGTATGGACATATTATAGTATTGTCAGGTAGATTTTTTTACCTCCCTCTTCCTGTATTTGCTTGGCTTTATTATCTTGTGTATTTTGTAGTGATTGCTTCTGCATCTCTATAATGACAGCTGCTAAACAATTAGGACCGGTCTTGAAGCTTGTACTATGCATATGCATTCATGTTCCCTTGATTTTGTGGCCACTGGTTGGCATTGTCGGGAGTATTATTGGTGGTGCAGCATATGGCTTTCTTGCACCAATGTTTGCCACTTTTAAAGCTGTTGGTGAAGGGAAGACAAATGAAATTTTCCATTGCATTTATGTATGTTTAAATGTTTCAATTTTCAATTTCAATTATATTTTCTATGTTTGTCACTTTTATATTTCCTCTGTTACCTTCCCTGAAAGAAATTCCCTTTCACTATACTTGCAGGATGGAACTTTGGACGCCAGTCAAAGATAGCTGTACCAATTATCAGGGATTTTTTGGATGTATGTTACCATTCCTACTTCTCAATTATGCGAGACCTACAGGAGCAAGGGCCTTCAGAGGGAAAATATTACGAGATAAGGTATGCTGTTTAGATTTGACTATTTGGATTGCTTCTTGTTCTAGTTCTTATTGATATTTTTGAGCCAATAAAACCCTGAAGTAGAATCTTTATTCCTTTGTAAATATCCTGTGTGATGAAAAAATAGGAAACATTGATGATATTCTCCTGCAGGCCTCTATGGCAAGCATTTCTGCTTTCATGGTTTCAAAAGCTTTATCCTCTGCATATGACCTTATTGATTCCCCTGATGTTAGAACCATCATCCCCACCAGATGCCATTTCATTTCGTATTTTACATGTCTAATTTTTCATTGATCGATTCCCCTACATTATTCTCTTAGATTTGTGATCTTAACTGCAGTTAGAAACCTTATTAACCTTTTTTATTGTCATATGATAAATTCTAATTGTCATCACTCTTGACATTGCTGCTGCATGCCACCATTATTTCCACTTCACCAAGCACCGTGGTAGCTACTTTTAAACCATCACCATGTTGCAACATGAATCATGTAGCCTGATGCTAGTTGGCTTTAAAAATGAATCATGTGTTATGGTTTATGGTTTCTTAACTTCCTTATAGTAATCAACTCCATTTCCGCAGTAGTTTATTTATAATTTGAATTGGAAGCCTAAAATCCTGTATTTCTTGTCTTTAATTTTTTATCTTAGATTTCCACGAATTTCTGCACTCCTTAAATAACTGAATTTTAACCTGAAGCTCAGCTGGTTGCAATAGTTTAAATTTTAAAACTTGTGTAGAGATAAGACAATATTTAGCTTTTAGGATTACTTGAACATGTAAAATGTATATTCTATCAACTCATAGGCTCAAAGTTGTTTTTATTTACATTTTGAGCCAAATACGAGTGTGAGAAACTTCTATGCTCACATTGTGGCTTGAAGGAATTTGAATGGCATGATGAAGATACCAATCCTGTTTCGTGAGTCTGCCTAAATAATTTATATTTTCAGAAAGTCAGAAAAGAAAATATTTTACTGATAATTTTTGTTGAAATGATTAGTTTATTCTAGCTGTCATGGTCCAGGACTCCTGTTTCGTTGATTACTTTTTTGGATTATAAATTGCCACATACACTTAATAATATTACTTCTCCTGTACTTATCAAAATAAAGCCTCACTTCTATTTCGATGCTCGTTGCAATGGGAATAAAGCTAAAAAATGGAAACCTATGATGGAGGTAGTTTTGAAGTGTACAAATCATCTAGGGTCCTTGTGCTTGCCCTTGTAGTACAGTGGTTTTGATTGTTGGTTGTTCCTTTTAGTGATATACTGCCTTTGTTTAATAGAAACTTTTCACTAACTTCCTTGCAGATTGCTTTATCTTCCTGGTGCCTATTGTAGCTGGGGTGCTTGGATTCATGATTGACATGCCAGTGATCTCACTTGTTGCCTTTTGCAAAAGCCCTTACATGCTCTTCAAGGGGTGGCACCGTCTGTTTCATGACTGTATAGGTCGCGAAGGCCCTTTCTTGGAGACAATATGTGTGCCATTTGCAGGTCTTGCTATTTTACTTTGGCCATTGGCAGTTGTTGGGGCAGTATTAGGCTCCATGGTGTCAAGTATCGGCTTAGGTGCTTATGCAGCAGTGGTTGCTTATCAGGTTAAACTGCCCCTTCTTTCATTACTGTTAGTTTGGGACCATGCGGATATTAGAATCTTCTCTATTTTTCATTTTATTTTTATGTTGTGGCTCCCTTTCCTGTCATGATTCACAATAACAATAAACTTGCTCATGTTGAAATTCCATTAGAACAAAATGGAATAATTTCATTTCTGTGCTGTTTTCAAACACCTCAAAGCAATAATTTTCTATTTGCAATGTGAGATCATCTTTTGTTCTAGTAATTATGCTTATAGTTTAATTTAAGCTTGAAATCCATGTTAACCAATGTAATAATAACACTGCTATTTCTAATGGTTTGTTTTGTCTTGGACGAACAAAAAACTATGCATGTCTCGCAGCATTCAAGAAATGATACCTGTTTCGTATTTTATTCAATTTTGAGTGTGGCAATGTCAGACAGCTAGATTCTATGTCAATTGCTGAGAACTGTGTTAGTGTCCTTGTTACATGGATTGCAGGCTCAAGTTCATTGTTTTTTTACTTTGAACAACAGGAATCCTCATTTTGGCTGGGGCTATGCTATATCGTTGCTTCCGTGTCCATTTTTGATGAATACAGTAATGATATTCTTGATATGCCAGAAGGGTCCTGCTTTCCTAGGTTCTAATCACTGCTCTAACTTTACATTAATATGTGAGGTAGCTGCTTTTTTTATGCACTAAAATTGTCTGACTATTTTCCTTGAACTTTCGTGATATACAAACAGGCCTCAGTACCGAAAGAAGGCTGTGCCGTCCCCAACTAGCTCTCGTGCAACTTCTTTCTCAAGGCCTGACTCTTTCCATAATCCTCTTCCTCGTACAGTGTCACTCAAGAGTCCTATGATTGATTTGAAGCCACTTGAGGTATTTTGTTAGTATTCCCTTTTAACACGTTAAAGGAATGAATATCTTTGAAATGAAGTTCTCCATCTTAATGCATCTTAATTGAATGCATTTCAACTGATGCCTGGATAGATCCATGCATTTAACTAGTTGGAACTTAAGCAGCCTTGTGTTCATCATGGTTTTCTGTGCTAATTCAAACTTAATACACGACTCCTGTAGTTAATCGAAAGATTATTGAAGGAGTGTCAACACCATGGGGAAAGAATGGTGTCTGAAGGACTAATAACGCTTAAAGACATTGAAGATGCTAAAAGTAATAAAGATAGCGGCAGAGTCATAAGCATTGGTTTACCGGCTTACTGCCTTCTCCAGACACTTTTACGTTCTGCAAAATCCAACTCTCTTGGTATATTGTTGAGTAAGTGAAAGAAATACTTATTTTAGCGTTATTTCTTTTCCCCTTCCCAACAGACTGAGCAGCACACAAAGAAATTATTATGATGACTTGTTTTCATTATATGCAGACTGACAATATTACTGAGATAACTAGCACAAACAGACCCAAAGATACCTTCTTCGACTGGTTCCTAATCCACTCTTGATCATCAAAGAGCAGATCAAAGCAGAAAACCTCTCTGAGGCTGAAGAGGACTACCTAAGCAAATTAGTTTTGTTGAGTGGTGGATCCTGAGAGATTGAAAGAATCAAATATTGGCTCACCGCCTGAATCCGAACGTAAACGAGCTGAACTCGATGCACTAGCCCGAAGGTATTAATGCAAAACTTTCAATGATATTTTTTTTTGGGGGGATAATAGTAAGAACCCATGTGGGGCTTGGTCCCTCCATCTTCTACAAAGAAATCTAGGGCTGCAAGGCCAATGATAAAGGAGTTTGCTTGAATTCTGTTAACTGAATTTTGAATTTCCCTTTAAATTGTGCTGCTTCAATTCCCTCTTCTTTCTTTCATGAAGGCTTCAAGGGATCACAAAATCTATATCAAGGTATCCAACATATAGGCGTCGTTTTGATACTAGTATCAAGAACATATCTGAACATCTTGCCAAGAAAAATGGTAGGTAGAAAACCTATTCCCAGGTCAAAGAGTGCCATTGTCAGGATATTTAGCCAGAAATCTTTTAAAAGCAAAACAAGCAGCCAAGGGTCCTGATCAAGAATCTGAACCAGTTAGCGAAAGAGACGTGGAAATCGTATGATGGTAAATGTTTCATGTAACCTATGTTCCATTGTAATTTTCTCATTTGTGTATTATTTGTTATCTTTGTTCATACTACAAAATGTTGCATAACTTCATTTCATTTGAATGTACAACACACACTTTCAGAGGTAGATAGATTTTGTTTCCAACTTTTTCTGATCCCAAAGAATTAGTGAGATTGTACAAGTTAGAAAAGCAAATGATTAAATTTTTAGGTTGTAATTTAAAAGCTACAACCTAGATGTTGTATCATGAAGAATACTATTTTGGGTATTCAATGTTGGTAAACTCGGGGAGTGCACGAAATACAAGAGATGTTATTCACTGAGCCGGGACCATTAGTCTCTGGCTGCTGTCACATATGGCACACACATGAAAGCTTCTTATTGGCTAGGACCACTAATTTTGAAGGAATAATTTTTCGAATTGCAGGTGTTAATGGGTGCTTCATAATTCATATGGCTGAGATCCCTCCACACCACTTGATATGATAAGTACTAGAAAGAAGTTGAGTAAAACGTTTAGTTCGGTGGTAAGGTGGTCTTAGCATGAGACTCTCAGTTCAGATTTGAATATTCATGTAAGATTCACGTAGAGTTCCTATAAAATACTCAGATACTCAAATCTGAGTGTGGTAACACCTGGTGATAGTTATTGCTCTCTCTCTCTCAAATAATTTTTTGAAAATATAAAGGAAACAGTGTTTAGGGATGATCTTTTTATTGGCTGCTTTTTTATAGAATGAAGTGAATGTTTTGCCAACGCTGTGTGGGACAGAAAACACATGCTGAGGTTAGAAAAAATGTTGGTTTTGCCTTTGCGTCACTCAAACAAACATTTGCGTTTCTGAAATCTGATGTTTGGTCTTATTTCTCATAGGAAGCCCCTTTCTTCTTCTTTTCAATTTTAGGAGGTAAAGCGACACAGTATGGGTCCCCAAGGGCCAGGGGGACACTACAAAACTTTCACGCCACAGCTCAAACTCAACTCAATTTGTTGCTAAATGCTTTCTTCCTTTGTAATAATTGAAGTTCCTATATGTACTCATGAAAACTCATTTTTTGAATTTATTTTTTTGGGACTTATTTTGTGGTAGCTGAAAATTATAAAAATCTACTTTTTTGTTATGATTTTTGATATTACATTAATTTTTCTCGTCAAAATTATCAGGAGACGGATGATAACATAAAATATGAATTTACTGTTTTTCTCTTTATGAAATAATTACATTGACCTTCCATGTGCGTCAATGATTGAATTTGTTTAACTGCCCAAGCATATCAACTTTCGATCCTTAAACTATTAGGAAAGCGGCATAAAGATATTATTGAACATGCAACTAAGTATTAGGACTAATCGATCCCCACCCTTTAAGAGTACATGGAAAGATTATTAACAAGCCCAAGTTATCTACTAACACCAACAGAGTCTCCATTCTAGCATCAAAGCAAACCTCGATGCCTCAGCACGCGAATCATCCAACCATATCAACTTTTGATTTTTGAACTATTAGAAATACAGCCGAAAATTTTTATCAAACAAGCAATCGAGTATCTAGACTATCGATTCCTACGCTATCTATCTAAGAACATAGGGAGAGATTGTTATAAGCTTAAGTTATCTACTTGATATCGACACAATTCTTTCTATATAATTAATTTTTAAGTTTTCTTCAAATGAACAATTTCATGTTTTTAAACCTTATATTTGACATGCCAACCTTTTTATTCGAATGAATCCATTCAAAATGATAATTATTATATTTTAAAAGTGAATTAAATCATTCAATTCAAGGGACCAACCAAATTAACCCTAGGGGTGCCACCAACATGCTCCTAATGTGGAGCCTTGACAAATAAGAGCAGCCTCATAGGCTTGCCATTCACTATGGTGCTCCAACTGTGTGCTTGGAATTCACAATGTCAACATTTTAGGCAGTCCAGTCATCTAAAATTTGAATAATATTTGAATGCCTACATTATACCAACACTCACATGGGATGGAACCCGGTAGTAGAGTCATGATCATGGATCACATTACCATGTGAGTGCATGGACACAAAGAAATAAGTCATGAATCATTGCTCGAAGAACCCATCATCACTAGGCTCTACTAACAGGTCCCACCTCATGTGAGTTTTGGGCATCAAATATTCAGACATTGAATCATAGCTCCTAAAATTTTCATCTATTCATGCCTTAAACATTTGTACCCAAAAACCATAACAACTTGGAAAGAAAAACAGAATAAAAGCAGCTAATTTGAGCAAAAGGTCTTAGTTCCTGCTTACAAAGCAATCTGAGCACCGCTCCCAACCCCCTAATACGGATCAAAGCAACACCAAAAATAAAAGACGCTTCCAGCTAACAGAGTTTACTCTTGTGGGATCGAATCAACCTTCTAAACTGATTATCCCAGTCTACATCCTCAGGTCATTTGAGGAATAGATTAAACAAAAAAAGATGCACAGAGAGGGAGAGAAAGAAACTGCTGTCTATTCTTGTTTTCTGGAGTCCTTGAGTTGTCCCTTCTTCCGAATTGCAAGGCAGAACCGCAGACGCCAAGCATCAACAGCAGACTCAGGCACCAACTGCAACAAGCCCCAAAGAAGAGAATGGGGCCAGTAAGGTGTACAACGGGGATCATAGGCCTATCCAGCCCATTGCAGCCCGAGCATAACCATCTGTCGACTGGAACAAAGAAGGAGGACCTTTTGATTGATGCCATCTTTGTCGCCACATATAAGGGTACCTACATTCAAGAGAAACAATTATAGAATCAAACCAAAAAGAAAGGAAATTTTGACATTTTCATACCAACGCCAAACATTTTCATGCCATTTTTTTTTTCTGGCTAATGTGTGTGTGTGTGTATGGACAACCAGTTTGATTGCTTTTGGGGTAATTTATATATCCACTTAGATGGTCCAAATCAGGAAGTTTTTATGGCTGTAATGCCTTGTACTAATGGGTAGAAAATAGCTCGATTGCATTTCACATATTTTGCATAACCATTTAGATGGTTCATATCAATAGTTTTTTCTGTTTTGATTTGCTTAAAGAAGCACATCTCTTAAAGTATCTTGGTCCGGAGGAAATTCCATATAATGCACTTCCACAGTTGGAACTCTTTTAACCTTGCCATGCTACCACTTACTATGTAGTATTAAAGTACAAAAAGAATGCAAATGCAACGTCAATGGAGAAGATCTAAAAAAACATTGACTTAACTACCACCTATAACCAAAGAAGTAAACTTTCAACTAACATGGAAAAATTCTCCTGTGGAGGCAAATATTTTAAATCAATATTTCATTTCACATGCCCTTCTCCATCAAATGATGAAACAGTCAAAGACATATCCATGACTTCTTTCATGCTCAGTAAACTCTTCAACTTCAAATTAAGATTAGAAGACTTGTAAGAATTAAATTGAATGACCCAATTATATTGACTTAATCTGATACATAGATACAAAGAATTAGAGATTCATATAGCTCTAGATAAAGAGGAAGAACAATACAGAGTTTATGTAGCAAATAATGCTGGCTGAAAAATGATTAAAACAATGATGATAATAACATAGTCTACACTAATATGAACTAGGAAAGGCAAGGTTATCAGGTGGAGGGTTTCAAAAGTCAAGCATACCTGACACTGAACATCGATCCCACTCTTCTTGTACTCCACATAGAGGCATCTTGAGAACTGATCAATATATCTGGACACCAGTATCATCCATCCATCATTCATAATTACAAAACCAGTTTATACTTGATACTGATATACTTAAAACAAATGAAATCTTCCCACAAACACAATCAAAAATTGAAACTAATCAAAAAAACTGAAATAAAGTAAAAATAGAGGGGGAAAACATAAAGAAAACAAACATTAACGTCTCCAATGGTTACCCAAATCCATACTCAAATTTAAATTTGAGTACAAATCATCAAAAAGAGCCCTCTAAATGGTTCACTCAAACTTATACCAAATCCAGTTTTACTCAAACTTAAACCCAAATCCGCAAAACACTGTTCATTTACTCAAATCACTTTCACAGCCAAATTTAAAACTTTCTTGATAAGATAGGGAATTATTTTGGGACATCGTGATAATTTTTTAAAAAGATTTGAGTAAAACTACATATGATCAATAGAGAGTTTCATATCAAATGAAGCTTTTACTCAAATTTGAGTAACCATTGTAGATGGTAGGAAAATTGAAACTTCAAACCCATTATCGTTTAATTTTAACGCAGGTTCTTGGCATCCAAACGTAGGCTAAGAGAGAAAGTATGGAAGTAGAAGCAAATCATCCACGTATTATATGAAAAAAGGACTGAAAGAATGCTTACGCTTTCGTGGCCGCATATACAGCGTAAAGAGGATCAGAAGGGATAACAATGGCGGCACCGGAACCAATATTAACAATGGCACCTTTCTTTCTCTCGAGCATCCCAGGCAAAACCGCTTGCGTTACCTTCGTAGTCCCTTCAACGTTGATTTTAATCAAATCCGCCAGCAACTTCTCATCCACTTCATGGAAAAACCTCGCATACGGATACGAAACTCCAACATTATTAATCAAAACTCCAACGTCTAATCCCTCAATCGCTTCGTGAATTCGCTTAATCCCTTCCGATAAATCACCAGAGAAATCGACAACCACAGTCTTGATCTGGGTTTGCCCGTATTTAGCTCGGATCGATTCCGAAACCTCCGTGAGCTTATCAGGATTTCGCCCAACAAGAACAAGATTAAGCCCCTTGCGCGCTAATTGAAAAGCGAAACCCTTTCCAATACCGTCCGTTGGTCCTGTGACAAGCGCCCAAGACCCGTATTTCTTCAAATTCTTGGCAGGTCTGAAGAAATTAATATAAACCCATCTGAGAATAGCTAAAGAACATTTGAATACAGATACAGAGCCAAGACCCAGTAGTAAGAGAAGCCAGATAGGTTGAGATTTGAGCTGGTCCATGCAACACAGTTCCATGGATACAGACTTGCAGAGTATTTTATGTTCTTTTAAATATGTTACAAAAAAAGATGAATCTGAGAAATGGGTTTTGGTTTTGGGGGATTAAATAAGGAAACCCACAAGGAATTCAACCTAATGCATGTGAGGTGGGTTGGCTTGATAGAGATTTAATGGAGTATAATAAGAGAGAACGTAATGGAGTGATGAAGTGGAAAAAAGACGATAGTTAGGAAGAAACGGTTGAGCAATTATTATAAATATATGGGAAATGACCAGTTTGAGAAATTAGGGCTCCTTATCTCAGTTGGTTGAAGTAGATGAGCACCCCCCACAAAAAAGTGAGGTCATGGACTCATGGTAGATGAGCTAAAATTGCAACCTTTGGGAAGAGAGGGTCCACAGCATATGTCCTATTATTTTTTTAAAAAATATACATAATATGATAGAATATTAAACACCTAATTTCAATTTTAGGGTTGCTATGAGAAAGGCCCTAATTAATTTTGTAAAATATAAATGAATAAATTTTAATATAAAATAATGCAGTAACGAGTGATATAATTAAGTATTATGTATTTAGGTTCCAAATTAATGTAACAATTACTAGTCAATATTACATCATTTTACAAAAATTCCAAGTGAGAATTGCATTTTTCTAAGAATTGTCAACCTTATGCATGTGGGGGCACATGGGTTGGGATGACAGAGACTTGACAGGGCATGACAAGAGAGAAAACGTACATGGGGGTAATGACCTAGTGTAGTTGAAGAAAGATGAACGTTAGGGAGAAACGGTTGAGCAATTATTACATGGGCAGTGTCACTATTAGGAATGCTCAAGTACTGGTTGTCTGGGACATAATAAAAAAAAAAAAAGTTGTTATTTGAATTAATTAGTTATATTTGATTAATTTAATAAATAAATTGAATTTATTAATTTAATTCAAATTTCATTTAGAGTATGTTTGCGAGAGTTTGGTGGCAGTTTCGTCTCGTCTCTTCTCTCCCCACTATAAATGGGAGCTTTTAAAAAATATTTTCTTCCTGTGATTCTCTCCCTTCCATCTCAAAAAATAAGGTTTTAGTGAAAAATATTCATTTCAAACAATAATTATTTAATGAACTCCTTAAAATGCATTAAATGCAATGGACAAGTTAAATCAAATATAGCCTTTGGTTATTTGATCGAGATCTTATTTGAGTGATGCAATGATTTATTATTTACGCAATTGACGTGAGTTCAATTTTTCACAGCAGCATATACACAAATAGTAACTAAGTTCTTCCTCTCTCATTTTTGTATCAAAAATAAAATAAAATTTATCGGTCAATTAATTGTAATAGATAAGCACCTCCCAAAAAATGTTACAATAGACGAGCTGAATTTTACAGGAGACAACCGTTGGAAGTTAAATCAAAACGACTTTGGCTCAAGGAGTAATTTTTATGTACACATACAGTATCGTGATCTTAGTGGTTAGATTTAATATCACATCTGCAAAATTGTACTATATAAAAAACATACGTGACTAATTATTTTACCGTTGAAAACATTACTCCGGGAATGTCAAATAATATTTTTGGCTTTAGCTGCCATTTTATTTTTATAGAAATGCATAAGTATGAATTCATGAAAATTTTCTCATGTACACACACTTCTAATAATAAGAATAAGAAGAAAAACATACCATTTTCTTATTCTTCTTGAATTCATGACAAAATGCTTAAGCATTTTGGGAACCAGTAGTGCTATAATTTTTTTGAGTAGGGCTAAATGCACTTTAATTGTACAAATTTTAAACTCATGTATTCTTATTTAAATATCATAAATTAAAATATATGAGTATAGAAGGAGACCGTATTTAGTCTAACCCATTTTATTTTTATAAAACATATGGTAATGATTGATTTGTTTTTAAGAATTTTGATACTAGGTCACATATCAATGTGACATTTATTAGTAAATGTCACGTCCATTTATAAAAGTAGTTTGGAAAACTTTTAATTAAATCATGTTATCTTCTAACTAATTTAGCATCCAAAGTGTTAAAAGGATGCAAAATTGTGTCACGTGACAAAGTTGTGTCCAGCTTAGCAAAGGGTAGTTTGGTGGACAGTTAAGACTTCAAAAAATAATAATAATGGGCCAATACTAAAATAGTAGGTTAATTTGGTAATTTTGCATTCCATATGTGACGTCAAACATGCTCAAAGTCTTCTTCATATGGAATCTTGAGCTTAAGCTAATTAATGGTCCAAGTTTAACATTAACATTAACATAAATGCCATCATTTTATTCCAAAGCAAAATTGGGTATAAGAAAAAAAGGCAAAAAATGTGACACAATTTATCAAATTTTGGAAAATGTAGGATTTTTCTTTGAAAAAAATTAAATTTTGGTATCCTAAGGGCTTTGTTGGAGTTGGAGTTGCGTGCCCATGCCCAAATTGCAGGACTAGTTGTTGAATTTTTAAAACTGTTCTAAACAATATTTTAAACATTGTCGGCTCATGATTTTGAGTTACAATAATATTTTTGCCAAATGTACTCTAATTCGCTTGAAAAAACCTTTTTTCTTCGTTTGAGTAAATTGATTCACCCTCAAAGCAATAGTATGCAGTCTACTATTATAGTGAAATAAATAAACCATTTTCATTTCAAATAAAATAAAGAGGTTTCATATCTTGATTATAGTGAGTGAAGAAGAGATTTAATATCCAAATATTACCATCAAGACTCATGTTAGGCAACACATTGATGTACTTAAAAAGAAGTTGATCTATTAAAAGAAAAATGAATGGATACCTTACACTATGATCTAAGTTCTCTCAAAAATTGCCCAAAAAGACTAGACTTTGATTCAAATCCCCAATCAAAAAAAAAAGAAAAAAAAAACACAAAGATAGTAATAAAACACTATTTCACATAAATATTCTAACACGGTACATTTAAGAGAAACATCTATTGTTGTTCTTATAATCACTAAGTGCAATAAAAGTCTCGAAATTGATGATACATTTTAATTGCGTCCCCAAAACATTAGGAAAGCGCGGCGTTTTTCATGTTTGTCACCTCTTTCCCATAGTACATTCATATCAATAAGAGTTGGGAGAACTTAAAAGAAGGCCTTTTTGAAGAAATTGGAAAACAATAAAACTTGGAAAAATAAAGATAAAAATTAGCCAACTTGTCCTTCCTAGCTTTGTCAATTCGACCATTTCACACCTTAGAAACAGCAGAACCATTTTTTCTCCTGCAAGATCCATAATAATATGAACAAATCAACAAAGATTTCTTGCAAAAAAAAAAAACATTCATGATTTTGTATAGAACTGTACCATTGGAGAATACTGATAATTTTCATTTTGTTTAGAATTGTCATTCTTTTGTGTTGGCCCTCCACCTCCACCTCCGGCTCCAGCCCCAGCACCATTAGTTTTCTTGTCATCTCTAGCCTTGGCAAATATGACAGTAAAACCATCGGCCGAGGCAGGATTATTTACATCCCACTCGCCAAATTTTGGCAACGGCCGGCCTTTGTCCTGCTGCACATTTTCACAGTCATTTTATATGCATGAATTTCATATTATAGAAAAACATTAACCATCCTAAACACCCAAGATTTAACAAACATCAAAATCAAATCTTGAAGAAAATTCATTCATTTCACATGATTAGATGATGCAATCAAATGAATCAAGAATTATATTTTGAAATGGAAAGAAAGAAACTAACCGACGACATATCAATAGATAGATCGCAGGAGCTTCCTACAAACAGAATGAATGTCAGGGAAGAGAGAGAAAAACAGAGAGAGAGAGAGAGAGAGAGAGAGAGAGAGAGAGAGAAAGAAAGAGAGGGAAAAAGGAGAAAAACAGAATGAGAAGGAAGATGGACAGAACGAGTCTTAAGGAAGAGATAGAGGCAATAGTGGGTATGAAAAAGAGGCGAGTATTGCAAGAGAGAGAATTGCAGTACCCAACCAATTTTTGAATTATATAATTATTATATGTAAAAGATTGTCAACTATATTATATGTATTATATTATTATTTCTAAAATTGAATAACACTCCACATAATTTTGTATACATTTCTTCTGAAGTGGATATTTGTTAGCCCCTTGAAGGGTTGACACGGCATGGCATTGGTGAGCCTCAGCCAATGCCAAGGCCAAGGTAGGGGTAACTTATCATGGGCACTTTTACTTGAAGATTGAGATGCCTTGAAATTATATTCCGGACTTGGAATTACATTCATGAGTAGAATGGCATTCGGGAGTGGGAATGACATTCCAAGGTTGGGTTGTCTTGAAGGATTTTTAACTTGGCGCGGATGTATGCACAACTTAGGCAACAAAGTCGTGCATACAGGTGGAAGAACTAGTTCTGCAAGGGGTTGTGTCTACTCCTGTCAGGTGGACAAATCTTCATAAGACATATATAAGGGGCAGTACCGCTTTGAGGCACCCATGGGCTAGTTGCCCATGCGGCTTGAGACCTTGGCACCTTCGGGGCAAGGCGTGTTGCTAGTGAAAGCTGGTGGTCCGACCACCATCACCAAGAGTAGCGGCACACGGTTCGGCAATGATAGCTAACACAGAAGCATCGATGGGATCAAGTGGTACGCTGATTCAAGGCTGAGTACACATAGCCACGTCCTTAAATAAGGGCTTGGACTGGCGGAATCCAAGTCTGTTAAGGAAAAGGAAACCGTATGATGTGCTGGCGGAATCCAAGTCTGTCAAAGAAAAGGAAACCGTATGATGTGCTGGCGGAATCCAAGTCCGTCAAAGAAAAGGAAACCATGTGATGTGCTGGCATAATCCAAGTCCATCTAGGAAAAGGAAACTGTGTGATGTGTTTGCTTATAAATACAATGTAAGAGGAGGGGCAGAGACAGAATAAAAAAGAGTGTGTTCTCTTGTCTCGCAATCCTTAGACTTTGTATTCGGTTGAGAGTATTGTGAATAAAAAATTGGAAAAGTGTTTCCTGTAAATTTATGTGTCTTTATGTGTTGTTCTGTTCTCTCTTATAAACCTCTTAACATGAGTGCGAGTGTTTGGCTAACTAAGACAACTTCTTAATGCCGCACAAGGTAAAAAATTCAAGAAGGAATTTACACCTGTGACAATATTAGACAATGGCATGACGGTAATAGCTCATGGAATGCTCCATGTGAAGACCACGTTCCTCATATATCCAACGGATCAAAATGCGCCACGTTATCGCACACCACCTGAGATTCCACGCGAGTAATTGCCAATAATCTATTCATATTGCCCCACTTTCTCTCTCTATATAGGCACTTTTTTTAAAAAATAATAATAAAATTTCTGTCTCTTTTTTCTGTTCTGGTATTTATTTTTCCATTAACACTGTCTGGGTCTGGGAATATCTTAACCATGGCGACTGGTTTGGTCCGGAGAGCGATATCTAGGGTTCGATGGTCGCCGGCGTCGAAGCTCATACTGACTCGAGCCCACGCGTCGGAAGCTCAGGCACAACAAGTGGAGCCGACGGCCCGAACCACCACGAACCTCAAGACCTTTCAAATTTACCGGTGGAACCCAGAAAACCCGAAAAAGCCCGAACTCCAGGACTTCCAAATCGACCTCAAGGAGTGTGGGCCTATGGTACTCGATGCGCTCATCAAGATCAAGAACGAAATAGACCCAACGCTCACCTTCCGCCGATCGTGCCGCGAGGGGATTTGTGGGTCCTGCGCCATGAACATCGACGGCTGCAATGGGTTGGCGTGCCTGACCAAGATCCCATCTGGGTCATCGTCTACGATCACGCCGTTGCCGCACATGTTCGTGATCAAGGATTTGGTGGTGGACATGACAAATTTCTACAATCAGTACAAGAGTATCGAGCCGTGGTTGAAGAGGAAGAACCCGCCGCCCGTGCCTGGGAAGGAGATTCCGCAGAGCAAGAAGGACAGGGCCAAGCTTGATGGCATGTACGAGTGCATACTGTGCGCCTGCTGTAGTACATCCTGCCCCAGTTACTGGTGGAACCCTGAGTCTTATCTCGGTCCCGCCGCACTTCTCCATGCCAATAGGTAAATTCCATTTTTTCTGTTCTACGGTTTTTCTGTATTCAAAATTTTGCAATCAAATTTATTTATTTTAAATCTTCTAGTCTCTGTATATCTGCACATAAATGTATATATGTTTATACTGGTGGGCAGAGCATTAATACAAGCAAAGGAAACTAAAGATGGCCATTTTTGGAAATGTGTAATTTGAGAGACCGGAATTTTATGTTTGCTGGAATTAGTGCCATATAGCTATATTTTTTTGATAAGTGCTATATTGGATATATGTATATACTGGTGGGCAGAGCATAACATTGTAAGAGCATTAATACAAGACTGGAATTTATGTTTATATTGGAATTTTATGTTTGCGCTATATATATGTATATATTCTGTGGCCTTTCTGTGGGTGTTTCTCTATTAGGCCGTGGTGTGAACAAGTTTAGTGCTTCTTTAGAATTATATATATATATATATATATATGTATATGAACCCACATTTTTATTTTTTTATCCATGCTATGATTTTGCTTCTTTTCTTTTTTGGCATCCATGTTATTCATCTGTTGCACACTTGGGAATGCCTGAATGTATTGTTATATCGATGCATCAAAATGGATAGAGTATGTATGTTTAACATTGTTAAGAAAAGCTACGTATGTGACCTTATAATTTATGGGAGGAATGTGGATAGTTTGACAATTTAACTTAGACCACATCTCCTAAGATTTTGAGATTTATATCTGATACCTAGACAAACCTACATTCATCTTTCATTCATGCATCAGTTCACTGCAGTTTAGATACATGAATTGCTGAGAGAGAAGTGCATTATTCATGAATTTTTGTTTACTCTTAATACCTATTGAATGCTTTATTACATTTTTTTGCTACAGCAATAAGCTTTACATGGAACTCAATACTTAATAATGACAATTCAAATTCCTTTTCTAAATCTATTTTCACTTATTAGGCTGACCCTTTGCATATATTGCAATGATCAGGGCTAATTTCTAATCCTGGGTGTTCCTCAAGTTGTATGCAATTCTCTAAATAACTATTTCTTGTGCCTGAATGCACTTGAATGGGAGGCCTATCACTGGGAAAGATTCTAGAACTAACTTGCATGCTACATGATGGAACACAGTTATTCAGATTCAGGTCTGATGACTTCAGAAACTCCTTTTGAAGTTTGTAACATCTTGTGTCAGATCGAGTTCAAATGTATGCACTATTTTTTTTAGGGGGCAGGGGGATAGATTTCATTTCATCGTTGTTTCTCAGTTTGCATTGTAAGTAGCTCTAGCAAATGGGCACTTTCGGGGAGGTCGTATATGTGTTGGGTGAAAAAGGGTCACAACCCAAATCTGACCTATAATCAAAAGGGCTAAAAACACGGGTCGGGTCAAGTATGAATCAGGTCAGCCTGGATCCAACCCTTTGACCTTCTTTTTTTTTTAAAATAAAAAATTCCAACATCTTTTTCTTAAAAAAAAATTACAAAATGCTTTCTTTTTTAATAAAGAAAATTACCAACATCATCTTTTTTTTTTCTACAATTTTCGAACCGAAGTCCACAAGAAAGTCATAAAATGCACTTTTATTGACCATCACGCTTTGAAATTGAAACCACAAAAGAAATAACATAAACAGAGGACCAATATATATACTCACATATACATACAATATCAAACCATACACGCCCTCCTTTTTCTAATGGAGTTGATCTGAGCATACTATCAATAATATCATTTTTATACCACCAGATCTACATATTTGAAGATTGGCTAAAATTCTAGACTAACTACTGTGGCTAAAATTTGTTTCAATCAAAACAACAATAGAAACAACAAATTTGTGTATATATATTGGTCCATCGATCTGCAGAGAAACTTCGCACCAAGAGGTCCAGAAGTGTAGAACAATCAGTGCACCCCACCTGATCAATCTCACCCTTTGACTGCACATCTTTGGGATGAAAACCTGAAATTACAAATAAATTTTTAAATTCGTCAGGTACAATAGCACACGACCTTAACTCGTTCAAGAAGCAGTGAATACAAACATATACATATAGATATAGACAACAGAGCATGCTATGATCAATAGAAAGAAAAAAAAGGTAAACCCAGAAAACCCAATATAGAAATTCATTGTTGAATGAAAAAAAGAATAAATGTATATTACTAGAATAGTTATCTAGTTTCATCTTCAGAAGCTCTCCTTTATAGTTGAAATGGTCGACTGCCCAAATAGGTTGAAACAACTCATCAAACCTGGATTAGCAAACAAGGCCACCATTGCAATAGCAAGAGAAACCTAAGAAGTACACACAACCCATCAAAAATGGATGACCACAAGAACAAGCCATCACCTAGGGGGAGAGAGAGAGAGAGAGAGAGAGAGAGAGAGAGAGAGAGAGAGAGAGTCTGGCAACGATGAGACTGAGATGGAGAGGGGGCCGACGAAAGCTAGAGAGAGAAAGAGGTGGTGTAATAGTGAAGTAAAAATTAGCTTTCTATAATGACCCATTCTCAACCTGTTTACAACGACCTGTGTATGACCCGTCTTCAACCCTTCAAACTGACGGGTTCATTAAATCCAACCTGTTTTTGACCTGCCTAGAAAATTAGGCAACCCAATCCGTTAATTGGTGGGTGGGTATGGGCAGGTTGACGGGTTTGGGTTATATTTGCTAGGCCTAATTGTAAGTATACTACCCATCCCACCTTTTTGTATGCTAAAAATGAAAATAGAAACAAAACTGTGTTTCTTTTTATCTGAGTTATCTTAGGCCCTTTTTCCAAAAGAGAGGAAAACAGAAAAAGATTCTTGTTATCCGAGACTTCTTTCTCTTTCTCTGAGAGTGTCAGTTTTGCTACAGTAAAATCTGTATAAATCTTGTTGGTTTTGTGTTTAACATTTGTAACAAAGCTTAATAGTCATTTTACATTAGAGTTTTTGAAGAACATATCAATATCAATACATACTGGACACATATCAGAATGGAAATGGTCGTATAGTATTTATGTACTTTGAGCATGCCTTAGTTGGATCTCTCATCTTATGCATATAGGAGTATTTTCTGTTTCTCCTTATGTTGCAGTTTGTCTTTCTTTCTTCTTCTTCTTCTTCTTGCAATTTGCAGGTATACCGTATACCCAACTGTTAATATGAATTTATTTTTGTATTTTGATGGTACATGCAGATGGATAAGTGACAGCCGTGATGAATATACCAAAGAGCGCCTTGATGCGATATGTGATGAGTTCAAGCTATATCGGTGCCATACAATATTAAATTGTGCCCGTGCCTGCCCAAAAGGACTGAACCCTGGAAAGCAAATCACACACATCAAGCAGCTTCAGCTTTCGAATCTCTAAGTGTCTAGGAGGTATGACAATGTGATATCCCGTTCAGGGTTTATTTTGGAGGACAACTACTTGTTTGAGATAATAATGTGTGCACTGATTGTATTTTGTCATCCGTCAGGTCTTTTTTGTATTTAAAAAGTTTGGGATCAAAGGTCTTTGTTTTCAATAAATTTTCATATAACTCCCTTCATCTTCATTTTAATGATATATGCAATATGATTACCTTGTAACTAGAATTTTAGGACTTTTTTTTTGGGTGGGGGTGGGGGTGTTGAT
Source organism: Nyssa sinensis (assembly GCA_008638375.1). NCBI lineage: Eukaryota > Viridiplantae > Streptophyta > Magnoliopsida > Cornales > Nyssaceae > Nyssa > Nyssa sinensis. The sequence continues at coordinate 62,061,657 of CM018032.1, forward strand.
ATGAAGTACCGGAGGTGGATGGTTCATACATGTAGGATAGTGCAAAGGGATTTTAAGGTGATGTGATTAGGAAGACTGTGAAGCAATCCAGGGCAAGGAATCTATGGAGGAATATAGTAACAACGTCTTCCTTTCACTTGATTCTTCTTTTTCAGTACACATCTTGATGGAGAGACTATTTATACAAGATGAGCACGTGCCGTTCTTGTGCAAGACTATAACGGTTTTGCAGTAATATGCTCAAGACTCCACGTGTACAATAGAAACTAATAGAAGCTTAAGGAAGATTTTAGAAAGCTTCCTTATGTTTTGGAAAGGGTAGAGTATGCCGAATCTAAAATCTCTGAGTTACTTTAGCGAAACTTACACCTTAGGAATATCCCGTTGGAGCAAACGCTTTGAAACTCTTAAGTTTAAGCCGATCGAGTTAAGAGACCTCATTGGCTCAATTCACCTTATAGTAACTTAGTTTAGGCCGAACGACTGACTTATAAATTCGGTTCAGGCTGCAGTAGTTTGGGCCAAAATGTCTCCCTTGATGCTTGAGTTATTATTTTGCCTAATCAGGGACCTTTTTTCTGTCCTTAAGTTGGCATGCCCATAAGAGATTACTTCAATAGAGGGGATCTTGAGGTTACTTCTATTCATTAGACACCTCTTGAGATTACCTCTAAACAACTATTGTGTAGTACCAATAAGAGGAAGTCGTGTGGCTAAACAACTATTGTGTAGTACCAACTATTGCTATACTCTAAAATTCCAGATTGAGGGGGAAAGAGATCCAAAGTGAGCTTTAAATAATCATGAGATGTGAAGGGGACTCTTCCTACTAAGGGATAAGTTTTTACATGAAGCGGGTTTATTGACTTGGTTCATAAATCTCACTAATCAAATTCTGGCATGTAGGTGAGATGTTATACGATGTTATAGGTCGGATTCATGTCAGGTCAATATATCTGGTTCATGCAAAAACTTATCCATATTATCATACTTATTGACCTGGTCGATGTAAAAACTTTTTCATATTATCATACCATATTTACAGGAAGGTAAGAGAGAAACCCTATTAAGCAAGATGGGTTCTCTGCAGGACAGTTGAAATCAAATCTTCAACTTCAAGATCCCAAAAGGGACAATAATTATAATAATAATAATAAAACAATGTCCAAATTCTCTCTTAAAATTCAAGATGTTCTCTACTAGCGGAAAAAGTTAAGATAGCTGCATCGTGGTTGTGTAAGTCAGTTTTAAACATTTGATATGAATGATGTTACGATAATATTTTAATTTAAAATATATGTTATGTATTAAAATTTGATTTGCATTATTAGTGAGTTTCTTCATGTTATTTCACTACTGGACTTTTTTGTTCCACCAGCGAGTTTAGTTAATAACTTAAGCCGCATTTATATATGGTAAATATAATTGTCAATATGACAATTTTTATTTTTACCATACAGAATAGACCTGTCAATAGTCGGAATCTAGTGAAGGGATGGTGCAATTTTGTTCCATAATACTACCACTCCTTTAATAATTAATAATGAAATTTTTATAAATTAAAAGTTTATAACAAGATTGAGATAGTAAGAAGTGATACATATTTTCCCTTCATTCTGATGAGGTGTTGTCTCCCTTGTTTTACAAAATGGATTCTTCCATTTCCTTTCAAAATATATATTCGTCTCAATTTAGTTAGAGAATAAGTAAATAAAGTCGAGTCCCACTCATTTGAGAGGAACCTGTAAACTAAATTAATTAATTATAAATATATTTTAAATCTTGTTAATTTATTAAACTCGATTATTTAAACTTAGTTTGTGATTAATTTGATTAAAAATTTATTTAAGATTATCTCAAAAAATAAATAAAGTAAATGAACATAATATATTACTTTTTAATTTTTAAAAAAATAAATTGAGCAGTCCAGGTCACCTTGCAGCCCTTATCACAAGAATGTCTTTTTTTTTTAATTGAAAATACAAATCCATTATTTAATTCTTAAGAATAATTATACTGATTTAAACAATATCTCTTCAATTGTCAAATATTTCATGTAGTTATCCTAATTATAAAAGATATAGATGTTGATGACCTGTTTGTAAATCAGCGACATTACCGACAACAGGCTTGGCCAACACGCACCTTGCTGCCCACAACAGGCTTGGCCAACACGCACACAAAATAAGACCTTGCTGCCCAAGTTTCCTAACCATCTCTTCAACCCAAACACCCCTTATAAAAACACACCCAAAACACATTCATTTCCATCACATCGATCCTTCAAAGGCTCAACAAAACAGCAGAAAGATGAAGAGAGAGGGTCACCAACACGGCATGGTTCGGGTAACACCCCTGATAAAAACACACCCAAAACACATTCATTTCCATCACATCGATCCTTCAAAGGCTCAACAAAATAGCAGAAAGATGAAGAGAGAGGGTCACCAACACGGCATGGTTCTAACACCCCTTATAAAAGCACACCCGAAACACATTCATTTCCATCACATCGATCCTTCAAAGGCTCAACAAAACAGCAGAAAGATGAAGAGAGAGGGTCGCCAACACGGCATGGTTCGGTGCTACCCGATCTTGCCATCGGCATGGAACCCGAAGCCCGAGACCAGATACATTAACAGATTCGATTCCCCTCCAACCGGCGGGTTGTTCACCAAGGTTTCTCCAAAACCCACCAACCACTCCAAATATACCGGCAAGTGCAACCGGCCGAGGTGTGCCGGCTGTCACATGCACCCTGCCCGTAAGTCCAAGGACAAGGCCAAGGGCACCCAGAAGCTCTATGGGTTATGCTTGGAGTTCGCCGGAGTTTCGTCCCGCGAGATTCTGAATGATTTGGACGGTGGTGGGGATGATGATACGGATGAGGAGTCGTTTCCTTATGATACGCTGGCTGAATCTTTGATGCATCAGAATGTATTTCTAAAAGCTAAAGTCAACGAGGACGATGATGTTGACGCCGGCGATGATGACAATGATGAGCATGAGCAGGACGACGAGGAGAAAATGAGTTTTTGTGATGTGGGGCTTGTTTGGGAAGAGGTAGATGGAGATGAAGGTTGGTGTTTGGTGAGAGAAATGTAAATAGTTTGGTACTTGGTTTAATCACTATATTTCCTACGGCCTTTATTGTCAATCATTCCCTATTTTATGTTTAACTATTTTTATCATTTTTCTCTTCTTTTGTTTTTAATTTTAATTATTGTTATTATAAATAATGTTAGACATCCACTTTAGCCTTTAATAAGAGAGTGTTGTTATAAGTTTGAATTTATATGAGGTAAAGTGGTTTAATTATTGAATAATTTTAAATTTTTATTTATTTTAATTACTCTATTTTTAATAATTCATTTGGATTAAATGATTTAGAAAAAAAAGAAAAGATTGAGAAAAACAGCGATATCATTTTCTCTCATTTAAATAATTATGTTAAAAAGAAAAGAGAATTAAGTGATTAAGGTCTTTTCTCTAAGAAAATAAAATTTATTTAATATTTTTTTATATTTAAAAAATACTCTTTAAATGATTTAAAAAATAGACAACTGTCAAATAAAAAAATAAATTGTCAAATAACAATATCACATTTCTTTCATTCAAATAAACGATAATAATTTTCTTCTAAATAGGTGAAAATAAATATTTTTTTTTACTTCCATTTTTTTTTTCTTTTCAATTTTTTGTTTTGAATACAACGATTGAAGAAGAAGAATTAGATTCATACTAATTTTATAAAAAATGAATACTCACGTAACTTGAATAGGAATTCAATTCCCTCTTCAAAACTTTCGAAAACAAATAATTTATAAATATAGATAAAATGTTGGGCCATTTTGACATAATTCATTCTAAACTTTTTTAGATTTCTTTTAAAATTGAGATTTTGTCCCACTTATTTATCATAAAATAGGTTCACAGGACGTTATCAAAGTTTTGATCTCGTGATACAAGTATTGAATGTTTTATTGAGTAATACAAATATTCACTTTCAGACAAATTGAAGTCTTCTATAATTTTAATATTTTATAAAATTTATAATAAAATATAGTTTTGTAAAGTTCATACAAAACTTAAAATAAAAGTAAAATTGTGAAAATTGTGACGACATCATAAAATGATTTTTCATTGGTGGCATTGAATTGCCGTTATCAAAATTTTGGAAGTATCTATCCACTAAGTGATCGCCATTGTCAGGTGGAAAAAGATTTAAGATGTGTATTAGTTTAACGGAAAAACGTTTCAATTTTTATTTATTTTTCCAAGAGAAAAAAGAAAAACTTGAAATTACAATCGGTGTAGGACAATGACCTGGTTCATAAATCATGAGATGTGAACGGGACTCTTCCTACTATTAGATAAGTTTTTACATACGTCAGGTTCATATACCTGGTTCATAAATCTCACTAATCATGTTTTGGCATGCAGGTGAGATGTTATATGATGTTATAGGTTGGATTCATGTCTGGTTGATGCAAAAAATATCCATATTATCATACCTATCGACCTCCTTGATGTAAAAACTTTTCATATTATCATACCATATTTACAGGAAGGTAAGAGAGAAACCTATTAAGCAAAATGGGTTCTCTGCAGGACAGTTGAAATCAAAGCTTCAACTTCAAGATCCCAAAAGGGACAATAATAATAATAATCATAACACAATGCCCAAATTTTCTCTTAAATTTCAAAATGTTTTTTTACTAGCGGAGAAAGTTAACATATCTGTATCGAGGTCTTGTAAGTCAGTTTTAAACATGTGACATGAATAATATCACGATAATATTTTAATTTAAAATATATATTACGTGTTAAAATTTAATTTACATTATTAATAAGTTTCTTCATATTATTTCAGTACTGGACTTTTTTTTCCACCAATAAAGATGCAAAGTTTGGTTAATAACTTAATCCGCATTTATATATGGTAATATAATTGTCAATATGACAATTTTTATTTTTACCATGCAGAATAGACCTGTCAATAGTCGAATCTGGTGAAGGCATGGTACAATTTAGTTCCATAATACTACCACTCCTTTAATAATTAATAATGAAATTTTTATAAATTAAAAGTTTATAACAAGAGTGAGATAGGAAGAAGTGATTCATATTTTCCCTTCATTCTGATGAGGTGTTGTCTCCCTTGTTTTACAAAATATATTCCTTCATTTTCTTTTAAAATTTATATTCGTTCCAATTTAGTTAGACATAAGTAAACAAGATCGAGTCAGACTCGTTTAAGATCAACTTATAAAATAAATAAATTAATTTTAAATATATTTTAAATTTTATTAATTTATTGAACTTGATTATTCAAACTTGGTTCATGATTAATTTGATTAAAAATTTATTTAAAATTATTTCAAAAAATAAATTAATTAAACTTGAACATAATTTATTATTTTTTAAAAACAAAATTTAGCAGCCCAGACGTACTTGCAGCCCTAATCACAAGAGTGTCTTTTTTTAATTGAAAATATAAATTCAGTATTTAATTCTTAAGAATAATTATACTGATTTAAGAAACTGATATTAATAAAAATAAATAAATAAATTTATTATTTTATCTTTAACGATAATTACACTCACTTAGCCAACAAGATCTTTGCAAATGTCAAAATTATCTTTTATCCTCAAGATAATTAGACTGACTTGGACAACGATATCTCTCCAATTGTCAAATATTTCATGTAATTATCCTAATTTTAAAAGATATAGATATATCAGCAACATTCCCGACAACAGGCTTTGGCCAACACGCCCCTTGCTGCCCACAACAGGCTTGGCCAACACGCGCACAAAATAAAATCTTGCTGCCCAAGTTTCCTAACCATCTTCTTCAACCCAAACACACCTTATAAAAACACACCCAAAGCACATTCATTTCCATCACATCGATCCTTCAAAGGCTCAACAAAACAGCAGAAAGATGAAGAGAGAGGGTCGCCAACACGGCATGGTTCGGTGCTACCCGATCTTGCCATCGCCATGGAACCCGAAGCCCGAGACCAGATACGTCAACAGATTCGATTCCCCTCCTACCGGCGGGTTGTTCACCAAGGTTTCTCCAAAACCCACCAACCACTCCAAATATACCGGCAAGTGCAGCCGGCCGAGGTGTGCCGGCTGTCACATTCACCCTGCCTGTAAGTCCAAGGACAAGGCCAAGGGCACCCAGAAGCTCTATGGGTCGTGGTTGGAGTTCGCCGGAGTTTCGTCCCGCGAGATTCTGAATGATTTGGATGGTGGTGAGGATGATGATACGGATGAGGAGTCGTTTGCTTATGATACGCTGGCTGAATCTTTGATGCATCAGAATGTATTTCTAAAAGCCAAAGTCAATGGGGACGATGATGTTGACGCCGGCGATGATGATAATGATAAGCATAAGCAGGACGACGACGATAAAATGAGTTTTTGTGATGTGGGGCTTGTTTGGGAAGAGGTAGATGGAGATGAAGGTTGGTGTTTGGTGAGAGAAATGTAAATTGTTTGGTACTTTGATTAATCACTACATTTCCTATGGGTTGGACATCCACTTTGGCCTTTAATAAGAGAATGTTATTATAACTTTGAATTTATAATTATTAAATAATTTTAAAATAAAGTTTTTATTTATTTTAACTACTCTATTTTTAATAATTTGTTAGAATTAAATGATTTGAAAAAAAAAAGATCGAAAAAGAGATCGATATCATTTTTTCTCAAATTTAATTGTTCAAGGTATTTTCTCTGAGAAAATAAAATTTATTTAATATTTTTTTTATATATAAAATAACTCTTTAAATGATTTAAAAAATGGACAATTGTCAAATAAAAAACAAATTATCGAATAACAATATCACATTTCTTTCATACAAACAAAAGATAATAGTTTTCTTCTCATTTTCTTTTAAATAGGTGAAAATGAATATTTTTTTCTTCTATTTTCTTTTTTCTTTTTTCTTCAATTTTTTTCCGGAGAATCAGATTAATGCTAACTTTACGAAAAATGAATCCTTACGTCACTTGAATAGAAACTCAATTCCTTCTTCAAAACTTTCCAAAACAAATAATTTATAAATATAGATAAAATGTTGGGCCATTTTAACATAATTCATTTTAAATTTTTTTAGATTTCTTTTAAAATTGAGATTTTGTCCCACTTACCTATCATAAAATAAGTTTTGAGCACGTGATCAAAGTTTTCAGCTGGTGGTACAAGTTTGACTGTTCTAATTAGTAATACAAATATTCACTTTCAGCTAAATTAGAGTCTTCTATAATTTTAATATTTTATAAAATTTATAATAAAATATAATTTTATAAATATCTATCTACTCAGTCATCGCCACGTCAGGTGAAAAAAATTTAGGACGTGTATTAGTTTAACGGAGAAACGTTTCGATTTTTATTTATTTTTCCAAGAGAGAGAAAAAAAAAAAAAAGACCTCCGACGATTGGCTCGTGTGCACCTTTTCCCTATTCCATGACCGAACTGCTGCAGAAGTTCTAGAATTCTGATTTCTTTGATACAGATCCGAGGATTACACTACATATATATGTGTACATGTATGATGCCCTTGCTGTGAAACACCCGTTGTGCAATTTGATTGGTTTTCTGTCTCCTCTCTGTTTTCCTTTATCTGTCAGGTTTTTTCCTCTCTTCTCCACTTCTCTATCCAAATATACCTCTATGTATGTAATTATGCGTGTATATATATATATATATATATATATTATATGAACAATATATGAGAGTGGAAATTTCTGTGAAATTAAAGATGTAGGTCTCACAGAATTAGGGCGCAATACCAGAACTTGCAATTTTTCTTGCGAGAAAATAATTCATGTCTGTTTCATTTTGATTCATCATCTACTGATTTTGGGTTTATTTGTTCTATGGCATTATCTTTTAGCATATTTTCTTTATATATTTGATGAAAACAGCCAGAGTCGCAAGAACACATTCTCTCTAAAAAAAAAAATTGAAAACTTAGATGCTGTTTGATAAAACTTAAATTTAAGTGCTGAATTAATAGTTCTGAAAACTTTAAGCTACTGAGAATGACCTGAAATTTAAGTACTGAATTCAACTAATCTGTTTGATAAGTTGAAAATCTAAAGTCTAAAAACTATGATGTTTACAATTTCATCCCGGCGTTGGATGTTTTTCCATGTGCTCAAGAATTAAAAGAAAAAAAAAAATCACTACTCCTGAACTTGATATATAGGAATTCAATCATATTGATAACAATAATGAAAACGCATGAGTAGGTTCGTGTATGCATATAAATGTGCGTGTATAAAATCTGCAATCTCCTCTTATTTTCAAGAACTAAGTTTGTCTCGGATGACGGCCATTGAGAGAGAGGAATAAGGGAAGAGCAATAACGAAGAGGGAAAGATGCATAAAATATTTGCGAATAAATTGGTCATTTAAGTAGTAGTATTTTTAATGTAACTTTTATTTCCAAAAAACTTTAAACCCTGTTCTAAATGTAACTTATTTTAAATTACATGTGTTAGTATGCTCGAATCAAATTTTGGGTCAACAAATTAACCTAAAATGACAAGTTTATCAATTGTGGTAATTGTCTCTGGCTGATTTTGACCCAAACACAATTAGACCCAACTAGAGCTCGCTAATTTTGTATTGTTTTTGAGTTATGTTTGCAGGTCATGTTAAAAATTGGTTGCCCAACTTATACTACCAAATAAACAAATGAGTGACGGAAAAAACAAATTGAAGCCAAGCCCACCCAGAAACAAGGCTCTAAATGCTAGACTACTAATTGCTTTAAAAACTTAAATTGTTAGAGAATGAGTCCAACAATATATATCGAGCTCTAATACACCCTCTCTCACATGCAGGGAAATGTTAGTAGATATAATATTAATGTTACACCCTATCTAATAGTTTAAGCTTTTATAGTAGTTGGTGGTTTAACATAGTATTAGAGTAAGCAAAGTTCCTTGATTCAAACCTTATCATTATGTTGATAGTTATTGTTTTTATTTATTTATCAATATTATGCTGATAATTGATGCACATGTTGGCCCATTCATGGTATTTTAACAAATATCTACTAAAAATTTTCCCTTTTATATTATAATATAATGTTAAATTTTAAGTTAGATGTTCTCACCTGCTGAATTGTAGTGGGGCCTTTTAGAATTTTATGTTCATGTTCAACATCGTATATGGAATATATATTTGTTTTTATGTAGTTTATACTAGGCACAGATACAATGAATTATGTGTTTTTTTTTTTTTTAAATCTTCTGTTGATGTTGTACATTGTCTCACTAATTTTCTTCTTCATGAAGAAAGCCAATGGATAGTGGTGAGGCTGACATATCGAGTCACCCACTTGAAGAGGAGATAGAAGAGAAATCCCAAATGTTGTCTGGGCTGGACATTGACGTGGAGCAGGAGTGTCAAAGCCCGAAAATTTCCACTGGTGACAAGAATGCACTGAATGTTATTGGTGAGCACATGTGTTCGAGTCCAAAAGGTTCCTTGGTTGACAAGAACGGGGTAGACATGGATGGTGAGCGCGAGTGCCAGAGCCCAAAAGTGTCCTCTGTTGACAAACACGGGATGGACGTTGATGGTGAGCACAAGGACCGGAGTTTGAAAGTTTCCGCTGTCGACAAACAGGGGATGGACATTGATGGTAATCAGGAATGTCAGAGCCCAGATGTTCCATCTATTGATAAATCAGCGCCTGTTCATTCTGAAAATGATGAAACTGACATGTATGTGGTACCAAGACTTGGCATGGAGTTTGAATCAGAAGACCATGCGTACAAGTGCTACAATAGATACGCTGCTTTGGAAGGTTTCAGCATTAGGAAAGATTTTGTAAATAAAAGTAGGATAAATGGTTTAGTGGTGTCAAGACGGTACACTTGTTATAAGCAAGGTTATCGGCCGACCAAGGGTGATGCAAATGTAAAGAAACCTCGAAAGGATACAAGAACTGGTTGCTTGGCACATATGACCATTGCACGCCAACCCAATGGCAAGTATCGTGTTAGCCATTTTGAAACAGAACACAATCATGAGTTTGCAACTCCATTTTCCTCTCATTTGTTACCATCACAGAGGAGAATAACTTTTGCTGAAGCTGTTGAAGCTGAATTAACTAATAGTTCTGTGATAGATGGGGTACCAAAACTTGGAATGGGGTTCGACTCGGAAGATCATGCTTATGAGTTTTACAATGCATATGCCGGACAGATAGGCTTTAGTGTTCGGAAGGATTACGTAAATAGGAGTAAGGTAGATGGTGCTGTGGCATCTAGAAGGTTCACTTGTTTTAGAGAAGGTTTTCGGCAGAAAGACAAACGGGATTTGAATGTGAAAAGACCTCGGAAGGAAACGAGAATTGGTTGCCTGGCACAATTGGTCATTGCTCGTCAACCTGATGGTAAATATCGCGTCACTCATTTTGAAGAAAATCACAATCATGAACTTGTACCTGCATGTAGAGTTCGCATGTTACGGTCACAAAAGAGGTCAGCTGCAGTTCAAGCTGTAGAAACTAGCGTGGTAGATGGCTCTAAGATGCATTCAGAATCGGCCTCTGACTTAAACTGTAAGCCAGTTGGAGATCTGGGGAGTTTTGGTTATCATCCCATAGATTATAAAAGTAAACTACTTTCCAAACGTATGAAAGAAATGAGGCAGGGTGAAGCAGAAAGTATTCTTCAGTATTTTCAGAGCAAGCAATTAAAAGACCCATCTTTCTTTTATGCTGTACAACTTGATGCTGAAGATCAAATTACCAATATATTTTGGGCTGATGCAAAGATGCTGGTGGACTATGGTGATTTTGGCGATGTGGTTTGCTTTGATACAACTTATAGACTAGAAAAAGATTGCAGACCTTTTGCACCTTTCATTGGAGTAAATCATCATAAGCAGATGGTGATTTTTGGTGCAGCATTTTTATATGATGAAACTGTGGAATCTTTTAAGTGGCTGTTTCAAACTTTCATTGAGGCAATGTCTGGAAAGAAGCCAAAGACAATTCTCATTGATCAAGATGCAATAATGGCTGAAGCAATCAATTTGGTTTTACCAGAAACACTCCAGCGATTGTGTGTATGGCATGTGTACCACAATTCACTCAAACACCTTAGTCAAGTAATTGTGGGCTCAGAAGACTCTTTTGCCAATGATTTAAGCAGTTGCATTCTCTATCACCACGAGGAGGAAGATTTCATTAATGCCTGGAAGGCTATGCTGGATTCTTACAGTCTCTGGGAAAATGAGTGGTTGCATGGGATATTCAAAGAAAGAGAGCAATGGGCTATACCATATGGAAGACATATTTTTTGTGCTGATATAGTAAGTACGCAATTCTGTGAGAGTTTCAATACCAACTTGAGGAAATACCTAAAGTCTGACTTAGACGTACTTCAATTTTTCAAGCACTTTGGAAGAGTGGTGAATGATTGGCGTTACAAGGAATTGGAAGCTAATTATGATATGAGCCAACATATGCCGCGGCTAATGGGGGATGTGATTCTGTTGAAACATGCAAGGGATGTTTACACACCCAAAATTTTTGAATTATTTCAGCAAGAATACGAAACTTGTCTAAATGTTGTAGTAAACCAATGTACCGAGAGTGGGTCGCTGTTTGAGTACAAAGTTTGTATATATGGACAATTACAAGAGTACACGGTTATATTTAACTCATCAGAAGATTCAGCTATCTGCAACTGTATGAAGTTTCAGTTCACCGGAGTTTTGTGTAGCCATGCATTGAAGGTGCTTGATTATAGGAACATAAAGGTGATCCCGAATCAATACATCTTGAAAAGGTGGACAAAAGATGCAAGGATGTGAAATGATATAGACAACGTTGGGTGCAGTTTACAAGAGACCAAATGTTCATTGAGGCAAGTTGATTGAAATATCTTTAGCATAACATTGTTAATTTACATGATATGACTGCTGAATTGACAAATCACTTCAATGTGATATTTGGAAACTTTATTGAGATAATGTAGCAGTTTGCTGGGTGATTTTGTATAGTTAAGGTTTTCCTGAATGCTTGCCTTGTTTCATATGTATCATGGAATTCGATAAAATGCAAAACTGTTCCATTTTTCCTTTTATATCTTTTTGTTCTTTCATTTTCCCTTCATACTGTTTGTGAACCAGATATGCCTTACTTTAGAATAATTAATTTCCACCTGCTTCTAGTTGAGATGACAATAGTGGAAATGGACTTTGCCTGATAGAGCAGGTGAACATGAGATAATAAGGCTGAATTTTGTTCTTGCTTTACTCAGGGACGGGCTAGTAAGGGCCTCAACCTTTTTTTTATTTGAAAATTTTATATATTTTTCAAAAAAAGTTATGCCCTTTAGATTATATTTTTGCCCCCTCTTAAGTTTACAGTTTTTTACACTTCACCCTTGTTTTAGTTTCAATTTCAATGGACTTTTGTCGAATTTTTAAGATTTTTTTTTTATGTAACCTAAATTTTCTTAAGATACTTTTTTTTTTTTTTTTTTTCAATTTCTCATTTAATTTGTAAGTTCCTTTATATTAATGAATTTAGTTACTTATCAAAAAATTTATTAATCAATATTAAAATTTTATACTTCTTTAATTTTTAAATTTATGATACAAGACTTGGCGAAAAAACTTGCCTAAAGTAAATTCTTGGCCCCGTCCCTGCTTTTACTGGATAGTTATATTAAGTTATTAAATTAGCATGTAGTGGCTGTTCCTTTAAAAACACATAAATAAATAGATGACTAATTTAATGGATATCAATCTGCTGACATTGACACAATGCTTTGCCTGTATTTTTGGCCATATTAATCTGCTACTCTCTTGGTCACAACATCATGTTTTCAAGTTGAGTGACCATAGCCTGCTCTGTTCATCAAACTAGAACTTTTATTGCAGGCAAGGTATGATTAGGTCCTGATATGAAGCCTTAAGGAAGTGGACTACGGAGGCAACCATAACAGAAGTGTACCTCTGTCTCTTGCTGCTTGCAATTGACTTGTTTTCTGATTCAGATATTCAAGATCTTAAGCAATTTCTTCAATTTCAAGTTGGTGTGATGAGTGATGGCTTCAGAGACACACAAGCAATTGGGAATCTATGAATTGGATCTGATTGCAGGTGGTTCAGCTTTATGTGACTCCATAGTTTGTTGGGCTAAGGTTATGGTCATGCTGGGAATCATGTGCTTCAAAACCTCATAGGCTTTATTGTTTGATGATCCAGAGCTCATTATTGAACTCGTGGATCTTTTATATGACAGGTTTAAGAGGGTTTTTATGGAAAATATCTTTGCAGCATATTGTATTATCTTTTTGTGGCAAGGTGCATTGTCCACTGGTGTTTTCTTGTTCAATCTTTGACAAAAAAGGATCTTGCTCTAAGGTAAGAAGTTCTTAAAATAGATACGTGTTTTTGATTGTAGAAGTAGACCCATTCAATTATCACTTTGGACTAACAGTTTCCTTGAATACCTCTGCTTTTGGGCTGGTTATGCCCTGTTGCTTCTTGTGAACTCTTGGCAGTTCTTTTGATTGCCCTACCAAAAGTTAAATATTTAAAAAATTGTATGATTCTCTGTCATTATTTGTTATTAAACTTCCTGGAATTTATCAGCATAGCAACCAGTGTCTTCAAGTTCTACATATATCACTCCCTTAAGGTACAGAGAAATGAAAATTTTACAATATTTCCGTGTCTACTGAACAGTGTCTACTAGTGCTGAAAGAAAGCCTGAAAACAATGATTTTCACTCTGACAATTATTTTGAAATTCAGCCTCCATAACACATAGCAGTCATATTTTCTCTGAGCTATCACAGTGACAATTTTCAAAACCATTGCTCTCAAAATAAACTGAAAATCACACCCCTTGTTTTTGCTGATCAATGCTGAATATTTGGGGATGTATTCTCATGGATAATCATTTCAGGTTGTGAAGTGAGAGAACAAGCTGGGGGGGTTTGACTATTCTTTTTCAAGACATGCTTGGGGCCACTGTTCTTGGTCAAAGGCGTGAGAGGAGGTAGAGAAGTTGTGCCTTGCATTGTGCTGGAATTGGGCTTTCTTCCTAGCCTGGGTGACTGAGGATGTGTCAATGGAGTCTGCAGGAAAGAAGTAGATAAAAAAAATAATATTTGAAAAAATAAATTCATCAGTGATATTGCTGAACATCAAGGACAAACACTTAGCAGAAGCATGAAGTTATTCAAAGCCAGAAATGTGAGAGAATATGAAATGATTCGTTGCTTTTGAGCAGGAGCTATCTACAGAGAACAGCACCAATCACGCCTTAGTGAAAAGTCAAGGATTATAAGCTCACATCTGAGAGAGAATATTTTTGCATGAAGCCAATGATTTGGTGCTGATATTATATAGCATGTCACCATATGGAGAAAGGGAATCTGCTGTGAGACAGTATTGCAGATATTATCTGGTATAGAGAGAGAAACCTTTACCTTCTTTGTTTGATTCTTTGGTGTTTCTCTTTCCCTATAAAAATCAGGCAGTGGCCGGGCTTTGAAGCAGAGGCTTTGACGCATTTTTTTATGTTCTGTTTCTGCTTTTTCCTGCACAGGTGATACGAGGCTGTGTTATAGATGGAGTCTGGTTCGTGTTTGTGCAGCACCTTAAAAGAAAAGGTTACACCTTGCAATGTAAATATAACCTTTAATTTTGTTTGCAGCTGCACTTTTTGTGCCTCCTTGGCATTGAATTTCTCTTCAAGCTTCTGGAAGTATTAAAGGTTAAAATGATGGTTAGACAACAGGCACCTTCCATCATATTTTGCCATTGCCAGGAGATAGAATTGAGTAAAGGAAACACAGAAAAACAAAGGACCAAGCCAAGCCTTGCCTGCTTTCTTCTCGCAGCTCTTTCCTCTGTCCTCAATTTGAAAGGAGTAGATAAAGTTGGTGACTGTAATTTGTTTCGGCAGGCACTTAAGGTCTTGGAACAACTGACACAAACACAGTTATCAGAGAAACTCTGAGCCTCTTCTAAGTGAGCGGCACAAATGCAGCTAGAAGACACTCGGGAGATCTTTAATTCAATTCTTATTTCAGGGTATTTAAAGAAAGAAAGATGAATTAGCTCCCAAAATCTGTTGAAACAACTGGTGTCACAGATTTACATTGCATCTGGGACTACTGGTAAGTCTCCAGGCCTGAAATTGACCTGATTGGATAACACTGAGCATCAAACCATCCACAAATGATTTGAGAAAAGTTCAGAAAAACGTCATATGAAATCCATATGATATCAGGGCCTAAAGGGCCGCCTAGGAAGATCCCTGAAGAAGCTGGGTTCTGATTTCTTCCTAACTATGCACGTGAACTGGAATTTCAATATGCATATCAAAAGTAATTCTCGTATGTCAACTGGATTTTCCCTCTATTGCTATATCATGCATGGTGGCTCTGGCGCTTTACTTAAGTTACAAACTACTTACATTGCAGATAGGATGTGCCATGTTGGTCTAGTTGTTTTGCTTCCAGTGGCTGGGAGATCAAGTGGTGTTCTAGCTCTGTAAGTTGTAGATATCGGAAAAAAATTATATTAATGAGAGAAAATTATACACACGCACACACATTTCTTGGCTAATTTCTTTAAACCAGGTACCTTCTATTTTCTGAACTAGGGGTTGCTGGAGGATGCTTTGGTGCCTGCAGGTAAAAGTTGAAACTAATCTTAGCAAGCACGATACAAATCCCCAGTTGGAGGAACATTTAGGAAATGATATTCAAGGAATATGAAGCAGGGCAGAGAAATAAGAAACACCATAGTTGGAGTCCTTAAAGGAGTGGTGCAATCTTTAAATGCCTTAGATGAGCTAGGAGCAACTTTTGAACTTTCAATCTTCTGGATATCTGGGGTACTAAATTTATCTGTTTCCCTGGCAGGAGTAAAATTAATTAGTTGATATAGTGATTTTGGAGTTGATTTCCTTTTATCTGTGGGTTCAATTGTAGACTTTCGAGTGATTGGAGTGACATTGTTTTCCTTCTTGGGGTGAACAGGAGCAGTGGGTTTGGTAGGTGATGATGGAATTATAGATGCTTTGCGGTTAACAGATGACTTCAAGGAAGAAAGTCCTGGCTTCTTCTTGCTCATCGGGAATGAAACATCCTCACTAGAATTGAAGCTCTGCTGTATTATCAACGAAAGATCAGTATCATGTGATGATACTAAGACCACAACTGAAAAACAAGAAACATGGACATGGATATAGAGCTATTACCTCTAACAAAGGTTTTTCCATCTGGGATGTTCCACTGAGCTTCAGTCCAGAAGTCATCTTATCAACAAACTCAAGCTGGTTTAATGATTTATCTTTCGAGGAACTCTCTGTTAGGTGTTCTGTACCTCCAATCTGCAATTCACCATGTTTAACATCTGAATTATGTCCATTACCGTTGGCAATGCAACTTGACTCAATATATGTGGCCTTGATTTCGTTTTGCTCATTGACAGCCACTTGAGAGTTCACATTCGTTGGCTGTGAATCCCTGGGGTCAGTGATATCACAAACTCTGCCTTCAATTTCTGGTTCAGTGGTGTTATTGGTGGCATTTGCTTGCTCATGCAAGGCTGCAGCCTTCTTAGCAGCAATTCTCTTGTAATGAGCTTCAAAAAAAGCTTTCTTTTGTGCAACTGATCCCGGCTGGGCATATCTCTTGGCCTCTTCGACAAAGCGGTTTTGAGAGAAGGTTGACCATTTATCCCAATCTAGGGACTCTGACATAAATCTCCCAAAAGAGATGGACTCTTCGAGAGCATGCATCGGGTTCCCCTGCAAAGCAAGAACTTCTAATTTAAGATTTTCATGGTGCAATAGTGAAATTTCCAAAGGAAAACTGAGAGAACGTGAGAGAAAAGAGGAAGAATGTCAAAGTTTGATGAGTGGCTTAAGAGAGAGAGACTGGTAGTGGTTTTCATCTTCAAAAATTTCTTCAACTGACCTGTTTGGCTTCATTGGACATGCCAGGAGCATCAGCAAATGGGTGTATGAGACAAGCTGATTCTCCCATGCCTTTGCAGTAAAAGAACTTCCAAAGGAAAACTGTTTGTTTGTTTTTTTTTTTTTTCTTTTCCTTCTTTAGACCATATGGTTTTTCTCAACACTTGAATTTGAAATTCAAATGAAAAGCCGTTGGTCCATCTTGTGGAAAGGCAGGCCACACCAAGAGAACAAAAGAGCAGTGTGGAAGAATTTTTTTTATCCTTGGACCTAGGTGGTGGGGTCTCCTAACCGTGTCTGGTGGATCTCAAGTCTTTTTCATTTTGGTTTGTGTGGTCCCACTTGTTGATTATATATATACATATACGATTAGATACAGACCATTTTGTCATAATCGGAAGAAGAATGTTGAAATTAATCCATGGTCTCAGCATTCAATTTTTGAATTTTCAAGAAGATGATATGCTGATGATTCTATCAATGAAGGCTGATTGATTAATTTGAACATTTTTGAGAGACAAAGAGGCCAACAAATCTGCCCTACTTACCAAATCTTTCCAGCTGGATGCACTGTATAATGTTTGTTGAAGATTGAAGTAAGAGTTTGTGCAACCATGTTCTTAGTATGAGAAGCTGGATTAAGAGTACTAGTTTGGGTAAAGGCATAGTCAACCATTGTAAGAGCTCTAGTGCTCTATCAAGTATTTTAGTGCCAGTTTGGTTGCGCAATGCAAAATTATTGTTTGAATTAAATAGTCGAGAATAATCTGTTAAAAAATTATTTAATAACTATCATTTGAGAGCATTTTAAATGAATTAAACTAACTTAATGAAAAATGTCACATTTGTTAGCTTAGTTCAAAGTTTCAAAATGAAAAGTTATGACCAATAAATATTATTTAAATTTAATTCAGATAGTCTCAAAATCAATTAAGTATTAGAGACTTTCAAACTGCATTTATGTTGTGACCAATCAGTTTGAGAGAGAGAGAGAGAGAGAGAGAGAGAGAGAGAGAGAGAGAGAGAGAGAGACTTCGGCAGCATGAAGCACAAGCTTTCCGAAAGAAAAGGTGACTGCTGAAAGTAAAGAGGTTGGGGACAAGGGGTTGAACAACCGGTTGTTAAAACATCAGGTAGCTAATCATATGTTACGGCTTATACGAGCTTTTAAAGTTTTAAATGGAACTCACATAAATTTTAACTCATTTCTCATACTTTCAAATAAAATAAAATAAAAGAGTATTATTTCGAGCATGCCTCTTTGTCAAAGAGACATCTTTTTAATTTTTTTTTTTTTTTTTTTTTTGTGCATGAATTTAAAAAGTTTGAATAAAAAAACTTGTATAGTAGACAATCTGAGCCCGTTGCCAGTGACCCGGATTGATGTCCCTCTCATTTAGAAATTTCACAGCTATGACAGGAATCTCGTACAATGAATAGTCTTTTTTATGCCAAAATGCATTCTCTTTAGCTGACTGGAAAATGTCTATGAAACCATAAGAATAACAAAGAGAATTATAAACCAGTATATTTCCAACGCAGTAAGAACATTCTTAACAAGACAAGCTAATTTTTTTTTTTCTTTTTTTTATGTTGGGCAAAGGTTAATGAGAGTTGCAACAAATAATTTTCTCTCATGGACTGGAACTACATTAAGAATTGCGGACCTTAACATTGTGCTTTGTCAGTTATGAGACAAGTTTGTTTTAACCATTAAATGACCTATGAACAAAAGATAAAATATCAATCTGAACAACAACTGATCTGTAACTCGGGACAAGCACTCAAAACTACTTCTACATGAAAATAAATAGGAATCAGATGACAACAATGAATGGTGAGAGATCTACAGACCAGATGATGAATTATGTAAAACAAACTGTGTCTAATCTGATTTTAATCATGCTGATGCTTATCATATAACACTTGTATTATCTGACTGAAACAACTTCTCCTCTACTGTTACATCTTTGACTCGCACAAATCTCACTATTCTTCATGTTTGCATTACAAGTCGAAGCACATCACTTCAAGATTCAACAGCTGCCAACAATAACCAGATAGAATTCTGCATCATTTTCTTCTGGGTGGATCCCGGCTCAGTCCATGTTTCTTTAGGGTTTTAATATAATTTCTCATGAGGCTGAACTTGTTGCTCCCAAGATGGTAGAGAAAATCCCATGTATAGATCCCAGTTTTATGCAAGTCATCAAAAAGTATCCTGAATCCCACCCAACAATAAAACTACCACTAAATCAAATTTGAAAAAAGTAAAATTGTCATAACATGCAGTTTTAAGAACAAATCAAAATTTAATAGACGTAAGTCACTATGTCGCCTAAAGTACCTTACCCCATAGTTTCCTACAGGTTCTGCAGACATAATCCCCACATGACGCCTCCCAAATATTACCTAATTCAGGAACAACAGCCATTGAGTCAGTAGACTATTGAATAATGACAAATTCATCATGAAAATAAGTTGACAAGTTTATTAACAATTATCCACTTGATGGGGGAGTGCTCAGGCAAAATAACTCGAAATGTTACCATACATTGCCAATTATATAAAAAAAGTTGAATAAGGCCCCCTCTGTTTGGATGTCGCTAGAATTTGAACTCCAATATTCACAAAGTACATAGCATTTTTGCTTGAAAGTCTATAATCTTGAACTGACCTTTTAACAAAATGGTAGCCACCTCAAAAATGATGTCTAAAATCATGAAATTTTTCGTTTCAAGAAAACTTAAAAATCACCAAATGGGAATAAATATGGTGAATTCCTAGTTTCCAACATGGATAAATTCAAACTGATGAATTTCTATATTGAAATGGCATTGAAAAAATAAACGTAGCTATTCAATTCAAAGGGGCATCCAAATAGGCCTTAATAATTTACACTGCCTTTCTAGTCCAAATATAATAGGTTACTAAATGGAGATGAGACTTCTATCTTCTCACTTGGCATGTTTTTTTCATAGGGCATACCATCCTCACCAGATGTGGCCCGGATGGGAAATAGGGGACTGGACACCAGCGTCAAAAAACCAACGATCTACTAATTCAATCAAATAAATTGACTTTAGTGCCCGTGAAGGAGGAGGAAATAGTTTAGAAAAAAATAAGAAGGTCTGATAATCTTCATGATTGAAATTATTCAGTCAGATCATTTTTTACATAAACCCTAGGCAAGATTAATCAATAGTAAACTGTACACTTCTGCATCTATCTCACTTGAACTCAACACTTCCATGGCAATCCGATTGAAGTTGGATTGGGGTAAAGAATCACACCCCAGTAAAATTAAGTAAAATAAATCCAAAGTGACATGAAATTCATATCAGTGAAATGATGAAAATCTGTTCCACTAGTTACCTTTTCACCTCCAACTGATCTAACCTTGCTGTCAGCAGCTGGGCTATATATTCGCAAAAACTCTGCTGACAAATTATACACACTGCTATTGGTAAATTCCACTTCCACCTGATATGAAATTTCACCATAAGACAGATGATCCAACAATATCATCACAAAAGGTTATTAACTAACATGATTCACAGAATCGAATGAAAGATAATCAACACATCATGAAGTCAGCACCATAAAAAAAAAAAAAAACCCTCATGTTCTGATTGTTATCAAACTTCCCACAATATGAAAATATTGTGACAGACAAATACAAAAATGAGGGAACCCAAACACCAGGAATAGATGGAATGATGGCCTAGACAAATTATTTTGTGAATTCAATTCAATAGGTAAGTGGCCCTTAGGGTGAGAGTTGAACTTCGGATCTTGGGGATCTCAGGGTCAGCAAATACATCTCTCGATTTTGATTTTAATAATTCAACCTGGTGAAATTTCATCTAATTATTGGAAAATAAAGGTTACAATGATAGGGAAAAGTACTGTGAAACCTCAGAGCAGTTTTAGAAACAGGAAATTACATAGCCATCAATAACCAGAAGATTAAACGGCCACCCAGCTAATATGTACCATTCTAGACTAAAGGATCGATACTCTGCACAGTGCACATGGAATTGTCAACTAGAGATATCCATCAAACTTACACTTGCCTTCACTTCACATTAAGTTTCATTTCTTTGACTCCTTTTAGTTTAAAGTTTAAACCATTATCTGATCATTAAAAGAATATTTCAACTTTATATTCAAGAAGCACAAAGTGAACTTGGTTACAAGCAATTTTTCAGTAGATTTTTAGGTGCAAGCTAGTGGATTTATTCTTGTTTAATAAAAATTGTAGTGATTTTTTTTAAGAAACCCTAAATCCATACATATAACAAAACACCATATTTTGTATACACATCTGATATCTCAATTAGAAGTGCTTAGATAGAGCTGCTTCAGGTTTTACATCCAACATAATACTTTTACTCCAGTTGAAAACATGCAAGCAGCCATTAGTCTCTTTACTAAAAGCCATCCCAGTATTTTATATTTAGTTATTTCATTTTCCAAAAAATAAGGTTACATATTTAGTCCTATGAAGGTCTATTTTATTAGTTTTAGTAGAAATTAGTTTAGTAGTGAAAAAAAAGAAAAAGAAATAGATTTTGTACTCTATCTACCTTCAGCAAAGGGTACAGTGGAGGTAATCAATAAATGGATTGACATAAAAAGGCAGGAACAAAGATTAAAGATGGCGGTACAAGACTAACAATTTAAGACCATTTTTGAAGAATAAGTGTGAGAATCATGATTGACAGAGCATGATAAAAAAGAAGCTGACATGACAATTCATGCAGCCCTCTCTATACTTGTGACAATGAATATACCCATGGCAGTGTCAACAAACAATTGCTGTCTGCACCTAAGGACTAGATGCTGGTCTGTTAACAATTTAGAGGGTTGACTTCAACAGAATTGCACCAAGGTTAATTGTAAGATTTCATGTGTGTGATGCAAAGCTATTTGCAAATGAGGGGCCTGAGGACTATCTTAAAGATTCACATCCTGCACATGCTCTACAACCACACACAAGCAATGGGTTTGGGCAGTTTGGCTGTTGTTCATTTGGTTTAATAAATGAACCTGATGCCAGTTTCTAAACAATAATAATTTCCTTAAGCCACAATGTTAATTATGTTACCTGTCTGAAATGTTCATTTGGTTTAAAATTCATGAGATTTTTTCTTTTGGATCTCATACAATGAATACTAACAAGAAGTGAATCAGTCTGACTAATCCTATCCTTCTTTCCCATCACTAATTAATCCCAGTATTAATTAGTCTGACTAATCCTGTCTGGCAGCCAAACGAGGCCAAAAGGAATAACTATTATTCTTCTGTCGCTTCCACAAACAATCATAATCACTAAATTAACTTTGTTGAAAACACTCTGTCCTTTCAACTAGTTCAATAGACACATAATGACTTCACAAACAAACCACAAGAAAAGAAAATGGAAAATAAAAGAATACATAATAAGTTTACTTATGGAGCATTAGATGTCCCATGGAAACAGGACTGATTGTCCTCCATCTTGCATGAAAAGTGTAATATTTGAATGCATTCCTGCTTTTGCTTTCAACTTTTTTTTCCTTCCAAACCAAGTGCTTTTTTTTTTTTTGGTTTGATAAGTAAAACAAAAGTACATTCAGGATTTCAATAAAAGATTTCATTTTACAATTGATTACGATGATGTCTCCGTATTTCAGTACCAACTAATCTACTATGAAATGGAATATAATACACAACGAACCAATTAGATTTTCATTATGAGATGTCCAAAATGCTTCCTTTGTCAATCCCACAGTATTCAACAGCAAAATACACTCAAATCATACACCACCCATAACGAGAAAAAGGATTTCAAGCCATATTCAGCTCCAGGTTATATTTTTTTCCCATGCGTAAAAGGAGACATTCTAAATTAACAAGAAAACTGATTCTAGAGAATACAATTCCTTCTTCTTCTTCCCTTTTCTGTGATATGGGCACTCAAGAATTCACGTGGGTATATTCATACACAGAAAATTAGGTAAGAAGTGGAGAGAAAAACGCAGAGCAATATGAACACAGAGAAGTAAATTGATGAACAAAATCAACAAACCCCAAACTTACAACACTAAATTTAGAAGAAAAAAAAATTATATAAGTAGTAATCAACAAGGGAAGCTTACACTTTTAGGAGGGTGGAGAGAGAATCTGGTGAGCCGAGGACATTCCACGGCCGTTTGGATGCTCCGAATCGTTCTCTGTATCGCAGACATTCTTCACTCCTCTCTTCCTCTGTTTGGTGAATCGCGAAATTGGTAAATCGGACTGTCGGATGTCTGCAAGCCCACTAAAATTTTAGTCACCGCTGGTTGCTTCTGATCCAATTGTTTGAAATGTCAGCCCAGGATTAATGTTATTGGGCCCATTTACGGAGTTGAAATTACTGGGCTTGTTGTTTTAAATAAACCATTTGAGCAATTGAGCCCACCTTTTGAGATTCCTAACACCAATTCTAACTCACCCCTCAAATGAGTCAAATTCCTTTCTTTAATATCACACCATACCGATTGTTAAATAGGCAATAAAGATTGTTTTTCCATTTTAAAGTTATCTTGATCTAATGCATCTATTTTTCAAAAAATTTCCTATTTAAGAGTTTCTCCAATGCCGCTCTCGTTTGAATTGCTATACTCAAAATATAATCAGTAATTCAAAAGTACAGGCTCCAACGACATGCTAAAAGTTGTTTCAATTTTTGACTTTGTCAAAAAATTTCTCAAATATAGCTAGACTTGTAATGGGTTTTTATTCAAATGAATGACTTGGATGTTAAATTAAAAAATTGCTTATAATTAGGAATGGTAGTTACGAAGAAGAATAATTATTCTGTCAAAAAGTAAAAATAAATTTCAAGCATTAGAGCAGTAAATGTCAATATATAACATTTTGATACTATAACACTGCTAAAATTTAACTTTAGCTTGGTTCAAATGACTTTTAGCATTAGAGATGTTTTAATTGCACATCAAACTATATTCCTATCTCAAAAAATAAAAATTTGAGCATTAGAATAAAAATATAAAAAAATATAGTATTTCGGTACTATAACAATGTTAAAATTTAACTTTTAACATAACTCAAATAACATTAATTTTTTTGCATTGAAGATACTATAATGGACCCGATTGTCATTTTACATCATTATCTGATACGATGTGACGGTATTTCTTATTTTTTTTATTTAAAAAAATTATTTATAATAAATTTAGAAGAAAAAAAATGATAAAATTTTGATATGAACTTAGAAAAATAAAGTGAAATGAAAGTCCACTTAATAATGTTTCATTCATGGGGCGGTGCCAGTGATGCTAGTTTAAATTCTAATTGAATAGAGAGCGCTTATCTTTTCATATTAAACAATGATCATAATTAAACTAAACCTAGTTTAGTTCCTTTCTTATTAAATTAGAGCACCTAATAATGTTTGTTATTGTCACTCTAATTTTATATTAAGTAGCAATCATAATGGTGATAATGATATCTGGAAGTACACTAATGAGGACACCCTCATGCTCTCCACCTATCTAATTACCAACCCTAATCACTATTCACCTACTTCATTATTATATACAGGATATGATTCCATATCCATCAGAAAGGACCCATATACCCCCTCACCCAAAAAAATAGGTTAAAAACATGGGTCGGATTGCGATTCTTCAAACGTTGTTTTGAAGAATGGGAAAATAGTGGATTGATTCTATTATTTTTAAGTACACATGCGATGCCAAACAAGGCTTAAATTAAATTGGATGAAAATAAATACTTATGTCTGTGGTTGTCACTCTTTTCTTCTTGGGCAGGTAGTTAAGAAACAAGGTGGTTGAGTCACAATGTACATTCTAGTTTAGATTTTGTTATCATCTCTGTTCTATATGTAGTGTCCTTTTATGAGTTCTTTCAGTCTCTCATCTCATGCTAGGACCCTTGTTTATATATATTATTTTGAAATTGTATTTGAATTACAATCAATTGAATAGCAGAATCCAAGAGTTATTTGAATAATTAATATTTCAAAAGATACGTATTTTTAATTTTTAAAAAGCTAATACATGCTTAGTTACATTTTTTATTACTGATTTTCAAACCTTGACTCTAAAATTACATTCATTTGTCGAGTAATCTTCTGAAAACATATTTAAATATTTTATCATTTTATTGGACAAACACGCTTGATTATGACTTTTATTATTAATTTTCAAACTTTGATTCTAAAACCACATTTATATGTCGAGTACTCTACTTAAAATGTATCTAAATATTTTATCATTTCATCATACAATGATTCTCATTCTTGTTTTTAATAAATAATGATAAAAGTATAATAAAAAAATTATCTAGTTGAAAAAAAAAAAAGAAGCAAGTGCTGATAGACCCCATGAAAAGCCCTTTGGGATTTTTTGGTAGGTAAGCCGATTGGGTGTTAATGAGACATCATGAAATGCTTTAAGATTCAAGCACTCGTATGATTTGAATGTTCTGGCAGGCCAAGAATATTATAGCTGCAGGGTATGATGGAAAAAACATCTTCCCTTAACTAGAGGCCAGGGTTTGTTTTTATTTATTTAATTTAATTTGACTATCTTTTATCAAAGTCATTTTGAGTGATTCAAATGCATGGAAATGTTTAATAGGTTACTCTAAGTCATCGTGGAAGTAATAAAACAACCCTAACATGTTTTCCACTACCCATAAGTTTTATGAATTGTATCAAATTTAATGTTATATTTTTAAAATCAAGGTTAATTTTTTTTTTTAGATACTTGATGTTCTGTAATTAAATTAACCATAAACATTGTTGTGGTCAGTTTCTGGTTTGATCAAATCAACGATTGAGATCGGTCAGTTTTGAGTCTGCAAAACAAATGATCTAAAGTTATTGGAGGAAGTTCGGTGAAAAACTTTCGGATGTTAAGTCAGTGAGGAATTAAGAGTGTACTGTCAATGAATTCAACTTAGTTTTTTTAGCCATACCTTCTTTGCCTTTTATCGAGATAGATTTACCATTCTAGTAAGATTTGGTGAACGATTTCTGAATTTGAGAGATCCTCGGAATGGTGAGATTAAGAGTTCGGCAATCCCAGCCTTCAGAACCATGATTAGTCCAGCTCGTGACTTAAGTTGTCCACATGTCTTGAACTTATGGCTTCGACCAGTTTAGGGCATATCAAGCATGAAGACTTGTAATAAGAGCAACCAAAATATTAATAAAAAGAGAAAGCTGAAAATTGACTTGGGTATATCCTAGTGCTTAGCACGATAAACTTGTAATAAAGAATATGGAGTTTGTAGTCAGAGTCCACCTCTAAATCAATATGTATTTGATATATATATATATGTGTGTGTGTGTGTGTGTGTGTAAAGTTTGAAAAAGCCATTGTGGTCTAACTAATGATCCTTGCTCACATTCACTTCAATTGTTGTCCCTACCGTGGATATTTTTATGCAACATGAATCATCTAAGAAAAGGAACAAAAAATTCTTTTTGGAGGCCCTGATTATAAATCATAATCTGTTTCATGGGACGGGTGACATTGAAGTGATATTTACTTGAGTTACAATGGAGAATATGATATATATATATATATATATATATTTATTGTGATAGCCGTCTTACATGGATGGGGTAAAAAAAAGTTTGATTAGCTTATTACATATCACAAAATTTATTACTAATAACTTGATTATTATGACCTTTTCTTTAGATTTTTGGAAATAGTAGCCTTGTTAGAAAAGACACACGCAGTGTTGTGGGACCGTAAAGACATCAAGGATGTCCCATAGTTCATTCCGAAAAAATCTTTATTAAGTCATCGAAAGTCTTGTTATTAATAATATAACTTAAACATGCAAGCGAAAAAGTAGGATTGTCCCATAAAAAGTTCAAGTAATAAAGTAACATAAAAAACATCATGGTCATATATATTAGTTCCAAACATGTAGTATAAATAATATCATGATAATCTTCTAATTTTAAATATAAATCATATAGTCAAAATTTGATTTGCATCACCAAAATTTCTCTTATAATTACCTAACTACTACATTTTTATTCTTTTTTAATATCACGAGAGAACTATTATTCGGAAATCAAAAAATAATTTTTCATCACAAGGTGGATCAAGATGACAGGGAAAAAATTAAACAGGCAGTCTACATCAATGATCAAATAAAGATAATCAAACCAGGACAAGTCCCATTATATAACAAAATACAATTTCAAAGTTGGTCACAAAAGCAAAGAAGGTGAAGAAGAATTGAAAGAAGAAGAAAAGAGAGCTCTTTAAAGCGAAAGAATTCAATCACAAAATATATATATATATATATATATATATATATATATATCTAATCAACTACTATTTAACATCTATTTTTTTCTTTTTTATTTATCACTAAAAGCACCAAGGAAGAGAAGAGGATAGCTTCACTGGCTATTCTCCAAAAAGAAAAGCTCTTCTTCTAGTTGATTGAAGGCTTCCCATACGAGCATAGAATCCAAGCTATCAAACCATTGCTGTACAGAATCTTCATTGGACAGAAGATGATTCACCCATTGAAGGGTTGAGAGAATCTTCCAAAGAAAATGGAGGAGTACTGTTATAAGAGTTGGAGGTGTTGGTTTCTTGGTTGATCCATAGCCCCACATCCAAGCTTCCAGACAACATTTCATAATCATTTCTTTCATCATAGCTCATTTCAACTTCATTTTGTCTCTCACTTGTTTCCAGAACCCCACTCTGTTCATGATTATCCGCCTTAGGTGTAACCTCCAAGCTTTCCTCTGGAACAGTTTCAGTTTTCTCTGCAACTTTTTCTTTTTCCTCAATGGGTTTGTGGGTCACAGGGTCTACTCCAAGCAGCTTTAGCCTCCTCTTTATTCTGGTGTTCCAGTGGTTCTTGATTTCATTATCTGTGCGACCAGGAAAATGCGAAGCAATCTTCGACCACCTGCAAAAGATCTGAGTGTTAGGACGAAGAACTACAAACTCTCACAATTAATTGTATGACTTTACGAGAAATTATTCTATCAGCCAAACAGGCATGTAATGGGTTTATCGAATAATATGTCATAATGTAGGAAGTTAGAAATAAAAACCACTGCAAAGACCTGTTACCAAAACGGGCATGAAGTTGTATAATCTGATTCTCTTCCATTTCTGATAGTGCTCCTCTTTTAAGATCCGGCCTCAGATAATTAATCCATCTTAATCTGCAACTCTTTCCACATCTTAGCAAACCTACATCACCATACAAAATGCCGTCATTTAAGTTATATATATATAGAGTGAGAGAGAGGGGGGGGGGGGGGGGAAGGGTTTTAGTTGATGAATAACCTGCAAGCTTGGGAACCATTCGCCAGCAATGGATACCATTGTCGAGGATAAAGTTGATGAGTTTATGATCTTCTTCAATAGTCCATGGACCTCTCTTCAACCCAACTTTATCACAGCAAGGTTGCCTTCCCATTTTACAAACTTTAGAGAGGAAAAACTCAAGAATTTGAGATGGGACTATTAACAGAAGGGGATGAACCAAAAGGAAAAGGAGAGCTTATAATCCAAGAAAAGATGCTTCCAGATCATCCAGACATAAATAAAGAGATGTGCTGCTTAAGGGGGAGGTACATGATTGAATGAAAAAGCATATAGGGTTGATGGCCCAAAAACCATGGACAATATGCAATGATAAAATGGCCCCCACCCTTGTCGAGAGACAATTTCTAAACTGTTTTGCAGCCAAAGTCTTCCTTGATTGGTGATTAGTTTTTCCTTTTTGTAAGAGTGGTAAAAAAAAATAATTAAGACTTTCTGTAATTTTTACCTAAATTTTTTATTCAAAATGATGCAACAAAATTATATTAATTATATAATTTAAAATATTATCCGTATTCGTTTGTAGATTGGTGATATTATTTCTTGTATCTTTCAAAATTGGCCAATTTTGTCTTCGGAGGCAACTCTTCTCACTTTGATACATAAACATAAAGCAAAAGTTCAAAATGTCAAACATGCGAACTCGGATTTGAGTTTAAAAGTAATTACTTTGTAGTAAAAATAATATCAAAGATTAGTTCTATCTGCAATCTACCTCTTTCACCAATTTGTTTTAGCCCAACTAATATTAAGTAAAGGACACTTTTTTTCTATAAATTAAGTAGGAGAAACCTTTCCATGTTCAAGTATGTGTCACGATCTTATTTTTTCACGTCATGTGACTATTTAATTTTAACTTCAAAATAAAAAAAATAAAAATACATATGTATTACATATATTATAAATTATGATTCAAACACGTATTTAAATAAAAAAGAAATTCTCTATCTAATTTAGAGCTATGTATTGTTATTAAGTAAATAAAAAAAGGTCATCGCCATGAGAACTTTTAAGATGCTGATTATGGATTCTTGAAAGCTAGAATCCAGAAATTTAAATCCAAGAAATTTGGCAATGGCAGCAAGACAAGATTAATTATGCGAGGAAGTTAAGACACCTTTCTTGGAAAGAATCAACATTTGCTTTTATTCTCCAAAAAAAAAAAAGTTATCAGTAAAGAATGGCATAATCAATTGGGTTGGGACTAAGGATGATTTGACTGAAAATTTATCCTCGCCGATTGGTTTGGCAGATTCACTGACTCTGTATCCGCTGATGTGATAAACACAAATTAAGGATTAAAAAAAGAGTAAAAAACAGACAGGTTGGACCCTTTTTAAAAGTGCATAAAA
This sequence comes from Nyssa sinensis, assembly GCA_008638375.1. Taxonomy (NCBI): domain Eukaryota; kingdom Viridiplantae; phylum Streptophyta; class Magnoliopsida; order Cornales; family Nyssaceae; genus Nyssa; species Nyssa sinensis. Next base: position 62,091,395 of record CM018032.1, read on the forward strand.
CATTAGAGGTCGAGCACAATGTCTTGTAGGACAACATGGACCACACACACGCACACACAGAGATATATATATATATATATATATATATATATTATAGATGATTCCAGTTCAAAGAACTACTGCAAAATGAGAAGTATAGATTACAGTATATTGGATGATACTTTTTTTAAAAATATGATATCACAGTAGGTGCATTTCATGTTCTAGGGGTTTTGGAAGCTTATATTGATCAGCATCACAAATTATTTCTCTTTTCTTTCTCTATTTTCTCCCATTGACCAATCATCATAAGCATAAATTGGTAAAATATAATAATGTCAATTATCATCTTCCTAGCAAGTGTTGCATGTGCAATAAGGTGGAGGAGACTATCGATGACCTTATCGTATGCATTGTTCAGTGGTAAGGAATGCTTGAAATACTGTATTCTCTATTTTTGGTTTGAGATGGGTTATGATAGGAATAGTTCAGGATGTTTTGCTTGTGTGGAGATGCAGTCATCTCAGAAAGGACTTATAGTCCCTCTTTATCTTTTGTAATGCATTTGGACGGAACGGAACAAAAGAGTCTGCATGGTGCGGAGCTTTCGATTCCAAAATTTATTTAAAAATCTTTTTTCAGGATGCTTCATTTTTGGTTAATTAAAAGAAGATTACCCCGTGAATCTAGATAATTCTGTATCTTTTTTTTTTGAGAAATTTAAGACTTTGATTTTTCGTACGACATTTTTTCTTTTTTATATATGAATTCACCTCCCTCGAATGTCGTGTTTATACAATACACCAAAAACAATGTTAGTGCAATGTTTGACTAGAGATATTTCAAATACAAGCAGATCATACAATTTCAATTTCAGGGGACATTTATAAAATGTCCTTTAAACATATAGATGACAATTTCTTAAGCAAATGTTGGGAATATTCTCTAGTATAATTTACTTGAGACAAATTCAACAAATGCTGTCTGGACCACAAAAATTCCAATCTTGATTGTCTTGGGAATATTCTCAAGCTCACTTTTTTTTTAGGGCGGGGTGGGGGGTAATGATGAGAAATTCTACAGGTAACTTGAGTTTCGAACAAATAAAATTTACCAACCTCTTTCCACTGCTCTTTTGCCTAAATATCACTTGCGAGGAGGGTGGCCACTACCTTATTCCTGTAGAGAATCAAACTTAGAACAGCTGGTTTTACAACTCGTCCCGGGGTCCTCCTTACTACTAGGGTCTTGTTTGGATATTCTCGTCCGGGGCCAAACCACATCAAGAAGCTTGATGCTATTTGATTCCATTGTCCGACCTCTGCATCTAACAATCAAAATTCAGCACATCAAGTCAGTGAAAACAGATAGTACTATTTCACTATTTATCGATATCTACTTGTCATTTTGAGAATTTAGCATCCTGCTATAATGCCTATCTGCTCTCTCTCTCTCTCTCTCTCTCTCTCTCTCTATATATATATATATATATATGTAAATATCAGGACAATACCACCTACCAGTTGAGAAAAAATAACATAGATGCTTCTGGATTTTCAAATGACAAAAGGATGGAATTGAGAAGTCCTACAACACATTGACAGTGAACTTAAAGGAATCAAAGGATCATAAAATGAGACATCTTCAACTATCCAAAATTTTCCCCCACACAAACTCAGTCAAATACAGAATGCTAGTCATATACAGACAGAAACTTGCCAAACTCACGGGGAAAATGACATACAAATGATGTTTAGACTGATGTCTTCTTCAACATTGGCATCTGTTAGTAGTACAACAATATAAATATAAAGTATTATCAATAATTTTTGGTAAGAAAAATATGATTTATGGATAAGCAGAACATTAAACATTAAACATTAAACATTAAACGGTCATTATGATTGCATCAAGTATAGAGCTTACAGAATTGTTAGGGAAAATGATGTAGAACAAATGATTTTTGATTTAATGGATTAATGGAGTATTTCAAGATCCGTTTAAAATAAAGTCATGCGTGAGTTTACAAATGACTTGAATGAGACCTGACTAAACTCGAAATTGGATAATAAGTAGGCTTCCTATCATTGCCACGGGTCCCAGGATGACAGAGCTCCCGAGAAAAAATTTTGTCCTGCCAATTTTGGCCCATTTCCTTACATTTTTTTTGGGATTAGTATTAGTTGCTGCTTATTCGCAAGTACAAGTAATTGTTAATTTCTTAATTATACTAATAGAAGGAGTTAGTAACTTATTAGGATTAATAATTGTAGTTCTATAAATACGATATATTGTATTTCTTATTATTCTGCTTATCAATAATATTTCAATTTCAAAATTAAAGAGTGTTCAATTTTTCTTCACATTTTCATGATGTGTTAGAAAATTTATAAGACAATTGTTAAAAGGAGTAGCAATCCTTTCAAGTCCAACAAGAACATAATTCCAATCACAATTTTCAAGAATCACTTGCAAATCAGAACTCAAAAGTTTTCCTCTCTCTAACGAAAGAGTGAGTATATAACAAGCTAAAGGGCAAAGATTCCAAATAAGAAGAAGTGTATTATTGAGCATATAAAGTTCAGATGGCCGACAACTCACTTGGATCCTTCTTTGGAATTTTCTCCAGCCTCTCCTGTCATGGTCAAATAAAGGGTGTCACAGCCTTTTGCATTCCCCTTGTCAAGCACAGGTTTACACAATAAGAATGACAGTCAACATCATTTATAATGCAGGAAAAATACATGGAACGCAAGAAGCTGTGGCCTCACTATAAAAGATTGATTATGTGACAATGGAGAGGCAGTTTGCTTTAACATTGCTTCACAAAACATTGATCCCTCCCTTTCCCTTTTCTGCGTGGCAGAACAAGGACATATATAGCTGTATATATGAATTTTTTGCTATGGGAAGGCATTACATATATGTAAAGTCCATAGCAACAAAAAAAAAAAGGTTTTTAGCTTCCCAGTAGCAATGATCACCCATGGATTATGATCTGTATTGTAAAATTTTCACCGCCAGCCTGCGCATTAACAGAATCCAATTGAGTAATACTCGGCTAAGTAGAATCTAATAATCATCATAATGTTAACCTCATGTAAAGTTTGAAAAATTAATCAAGATCCTGTTTTAGCTTAGAATTGGGCCTTGGGATATATAGAACTTTGTTTCCACTTCTAGTGGAAAAAATTAATGACAACGATATTCTCTAATTATTGAAAAAAGAAATTTATATTCTCATACATTATATAATGGGGGTTGTATATCCCTTCAGTTATGGCATCTAGGTTACTCTCACTTACTTCCATTATGATAACCATGGAAAGTCAGCGTTCAAATCAAATTCAAACACCACCAATTATGACTCCCAATCAGATATGATTTCTACCAAAAATAGAACTCCAGCTGTTCCAGCCGTGTATCCCAACATGATTCTCTCTTAATTATAACCGTTGTAAATTTCCTTTAGTTTAGCCAAATATATTTCTGTCATCACTATCAATCCCTACAATTTAGGGAATACAATGTAATCTTTGTCAATATATATACTTGACCAGAATCACCACAATGGTGTGTGGTCTTTAACCCAATATACTTGCCATCTATATTCTCCTTCATGGTATCAGAGCTATACGTCTAACGACTATACACAATTTTTTTTTCTTTTCTCCATGGAAGCCATCAATTCCTCTGCTGGTGCTGTAGTTCCCAGCCATGCCGGGTTCATGTCTATCAAACTTGACAGAACCAACTATCCACTATGGCTTGCCCAAATTGTTCCGATTCTAAAAAGCAAGAATTTGATGGGATTTGTCACAGGTACAAATCCTTGCCCATCAGAATTCAAACGCAATACTGACGGCACCGTAACAACTGAAGTGGATCCTCGGTACGATACCTGGCATCAACAGGACCAGATGATCCTTAGTTGGATCAACAACTCTCTTTCTCCAACTGTACTATCTACAGTGGCCCGATTCACATCTTCACAAGCTACATGGTCCTCACTTGAGAAGAGATATGCTTCTCAGTCGAAAAATCGAATTTTGCAGCTCCGGCATGACTTACTCACTGTGAAAGGGGACGGACTTTCCATCTCCGATTTTGTGGACAAGATAAATCAGATTGCTAATAATCTTGCCTTAGCAGGAAAACCAGTTGACGATGATGACCTTGTCAACATAATCCTGAACAATGTCGGCCCGGCATATGAAGTTACCGTAAGTTCTGCACAAGCCCGTGACACTTCTATATCCTATGACGATCTTGTCGCTTTATTGCTTAATGCAGAGATGAGGCTCAAGGCGCAACAAACACCATCTCTTGAGGCAAGTCCCACTGCCATGTACACACCCAAAGCTACCCACAGCACCAACCGTGGTCGTAATCCGTGGTCGTAATCCTGTGCACCACCGTGGATCCAATATGCGCGGCAGGGGACCATCTGGTTTCCATCGGAATCAAAATTGGTCCCAACCACAATCAGGTTCAGTGTCTTTTGGTAACTCTGTTCCTATGCCTTCACGTCCTCCATGTCAAATCTGTAATCGCAGTGGGCACAGTGCCCTTGATTGCTATCAACGCATGAACCATGCGTATGAAGGCAGAATCCCAACTCAGAAACTTACGGCAATGGCTGCTATTGCCTCCTCCAACATTCCATCAACCACATGGATTTCAGATTCTGGTGCCTCGAACCATATTACTGCTGATCTTACAAATTTGGCCATTCACAATGAATATCAGGGAAAAGATCATGTTGCTGTAGGTAATGGTGTAGGTTTGACTATTGCTCATACTGGCTCTAGTAAATTCACTTGTGGTTCCTCCACCTTTGCCTTGAAAAATATTTTGCATTGCCCTTCCATTGCTACTAATCTTTTGTCCATATATCAATTCACACGGGATAATAACTGTTACTTTGTTTTTTATTCTGACTGTTTCTATGTGAAGGATGTAAAGACGGGGAAGACGCTTTCCGCGGGAAGAGTGAACATGGTCTCTACCCCTTTCGCATTCATACCCAAATCTCTACAAAATCGGGTCGTCCATTTGCATTGGTTGGTGTTCGTGTTAGCGTCCCAATTTGGCATTCTCGGTTGGGTCATCCTGCCAACAACACTTTGTCACATCTTATTTCAAATAAATGTCTTCTCATGCATGGTAATAATTCCATTCCATTTTGTAATTCATGTCCTTTGGGTAAAAGTACTAAGTTACCTTTTCAATTGTCGGATTCCATATCAAAATTTCCTTTGGAATTAATTCACTCAGATGTTTGGACTTCTCCTATTATTTCAATCAAAGGATCAAAATATTATGTTTTATTTGTGGATGATTTTTCACGATACTCATGGATCTTTCCAATGCAATATAAACATGAAGTGTTCGATATCTTCCTCAAATTTAAACTACATGTTGAAAATCTCTTTTCATCCAAAATAAAAATGTTTCAATCTGATGGTGGGAGTGAATATACAAAAAGAAAGTTTCAAAATTATTTGGCTCATAATGGTATTGGATTCCGCTCCTCTTGTCCAGGTCATCCTGAATAAAATGGGGTCGCAGAAAGAAAACATCGTCACATTGTTGACACTGGGCTCACACTTCTTGCCCATGCTCATATGTCATCCAATTATTGGGTAGATGCCTTTCAAACTGCATTATATTTAATAAATCGTCTGCCAACTCGTGTCTTACAGTCCCTCAGTCCATATGAAAAATTATTTCACAAATCTCCCTCATATGATACTCTTCGCATATTTGGATGTGCATGTTTTCCTTATTTACGACCTTACAATACAAATAAATTACAATTTCGTTCCAAGCGGTGTGTGTTTTTGGGGTACTCTCTTAACCACCAAGGATACCGCTGTCTTGATCAAAGTACAGGTCGTATTTATTTGTCCCGTCACGTTATTTTTGATGAGTTATCATTTCCATTTCAAGAGACCACTGACACTCTTTCTGCAGAGACGGCTTCACCAGATTTTAATTCACCACTAGAGATAGTTACTGAACCTTTGCCCCATATACCATTAGCTTCTACTGGCTCTCCAAATACATCCATACCACCTCCAAACCCACCTACCCAAAACCCACCCAATGTTCCTCCTCCATCCATCACACCAACTCCAAATATCCTCATCCCTCCTCCTATCATTACCGAACCTACCCAACCACACACTACTCCAATCCCCAATCCTCTCATTACCGAACCTTCTCCCCCAACCACTAATCTCCACCCTATGGTTACTAGGAGACAAGCTGGAATCTCTAAACCAAATCCAAAGTATGCCTTGAATGTAACTTATGATCCCACTCTTTTAGAACCCACATGTTATACTCAAGCTGCAAAATATGAGGAATGGCGTAAAGCAATGGGTGTTGAGTTTAATGCTTTGCAACAAAGCGGTACTTGGTCATTGGTACCACCTACTTCGGATATGAACATCCTACCTAACAAATGGGTGTTCAAAATCAAAAAGCGTTCGGATGGCACTATTGAACGCTACAAGGCCCGCCTAGTAGCGAATGGATATCACCAACAAGAGGGCATTGATTATACAGAAACCTTTAGTCCGGTTGTGAAGCATTCCACTATTCGCATTATACTTGCTTTAGCTGTCCATCACAAATGGCCAATTCGACAATTGGATGTTCAAAATGCGTTTTTGCATGGGATCTTATCCGAGGAAGTATATATGAGACAACCTTCAGGCTTCATTGATCCAAACTATCCTAACCATGTTTGCAAACTTCATAAGTCCCTTTATGGTTTAAAACAGGCACCACGTCAATGGTTTACAAGATTTTCTGATTATTTAGAGGAACTTGGGTTTTGTGAGTCCAAAGCAAATTATTCTCTATTCACATTTCATCAGGGTGATTTGCTCATTATTTTGCTTATATATGTTGATGACATTTTAATTACAGGCACTAGCTCTTCCCATATTTCTAGTCTTATTCAGAACCTGGGCAGATTGTTCTCTATGAAAGATTTGGGACCACTACACTATTTCCTTGGTCTAGAGGCGGTATACAGCACAACTGGTTTGCATCTCACTCAAACCAAGTACACTATGGATTTACTGTTTCGAGCAAACTTTCAGGATGTCAAGCCAATCTTTTTTCCTGCTCCTGTTGGTAAGAAACTCAGTCTCAATGATGGCGACCCTCTTTCGGATCCCACAGAATTTCGCAGTGTTGTTGGCGCCCTACAATACTTGACACTGACTCGTCCAGATATATGCTTTGCTGTTAATCAAGTGTGTCAATTTCTGCATCAACCAACAACAAATCATTGGACTGCTGTGAAACGTATACTGCGTTATTTAAAGGCCACTCCTGACCATGGGCTCTTCTACCAACCCGGATCTTTGATGTTGGAAGCTTACTCTGACGTAGATTATGCAGGCTGTCCAGATGATCGTCACTCTACAGGTGGCTACTGTGTCTATCTTGGTCATAATCCCATCTCTTGGAGTGCCAAGAAACAGCGTACTGTATCAAGATCAAGCACCGAAGCTGAATACCGTCAACTGGCCTACACTGCAGCTGAACTCTCATGGATTAGATCCTTGTTTAAAGACTTGGGAATATGTCTTTCAACTCCTCGCCTTTGGTGTGACAATATCAGCTCCATCTCATTGGCATCGAACCCGGTCTTCCATGCTAGAACCAAACATTTGGAGGTTGACTATCATTATGTTCGTGACAAAGTGGTTCGTAAGGAACTCGAGGTCTGCTATATCTCCACTACAGATCAAGTCGCCGACATCTTTACTAAAGGTCTCTCAAAGTCTCGATTCCTTCTATTAACAAACAAGCTTATGGTTCGCTCACGGCCCATCAGCTTGCGGGGGTGTGATAACCATGGAAAGTCAGCGTTCAAATCAAATTCAAACACCACCAATTATGACTCCCAATCAGATATGATTTCTACCAAAAATAGAACTCCAGCTGTTCCAGCCGTGTATCCCACCATGATTCTCTCTTAATTATAACCGTTGTAAATTTCCTTTAGTTTAGCCAAATATATTTCTGTCATCACTATCAATCCCTACAATTTAGGGAATACAATGTAATCTTTGTCAATATATATACTTGACCAGAATCACCACAATGGTGTGTGGTCTTTAACCCAATATACTTGCCATCTATATTCTCCTTCACATTACACTTCACTGGGATTGAAGGAAGACAGCATGGATCATGAATAAAACCTGATATGTTCTTCCTGGTTGAGAAATTAAAACCATTTCAAAATCTAGGATACAAGGGAGAAGGAACAAGAATTAACATATTTAGTAGAATATTAACCTCTTGATTCATCATTTTCCTATAAAGTCGAATAAAAGTATAACCTGGGTACTGTTTTCTTAATGTCATTCATCTTAATGTTGAGGAACATAAGAATATCAGTGGCCAAGCATGCAATAGATATGGAGTGGACAATATGAAAATCTGGGTACTGTTTTCTATCTCTCTTCCTTATAGTGTTTAAAATCTTTCAAGGTGACTGATGATCTTAATGACAATGACAAGGGTAGAAACTTTAGGCTGATTTCCAAATACATCCAAGATATTCAAACTACAGCTTCATCTGTACAAGGAAAAATTATACCAAATTAAGAAACAGTTCTGGAAAACTTACACTGCCATTGTATTTGTAGCACAAGTAGATTTGGTAGCTTGCTAATACAAGTTACATTATACAGGCTCCCCAAAATGAAGCGCCATCTTATGTTTTGTCTGATTCATCTCATTTTATCAAAATAATTCACTAAAAGTTAACAACATCAATCATAGTGATGCATTTTTTACAACAGCAGTGATCCAGTCATGTCCTGGTCTGAGATTTTTTACTTTTGAAACAAATGGAGCCTACATGTAGACATAAAAAGCTTTACTAAATAAGGAATTTGAATGATTGAAGTGACACAAAAACAAGAACTGATAAACAAATAAGAAAATAACTCTCAAGTAGCTCCAAGAAGCAATAATATCAAAACTTTTTGTAAGAAATGCAGTTCTAAGCGACATATATATATATATATATATATATATATATATATCTCTACATACAAGTGCCTCGAGGGCAAAAAATTCTGTAGGTCTCAGCATTAATCCAATCTAATATGATCTGCACACTGGTTTTTGCACTGCTTATAGTTCTTCCTCAACACCAGTGAAAGGAATTTGAAAAATTAAAGAAATTGAAAAGGCCATGGAGAATATCACTAATACTTCTTTTGCTTAAACTGTGCCACAGCATAGTGTTGGGAGAACTATAGATGTTCCCCACAGGCCATCCTGTCCAATGGCATTATGTTCCATTCCATCTCAATGATTTTGTTTTCAGTTGCAAAAAACAGACCCTAAACAATTATTGAAACTCAATCATACAGTATGTGCTCCCTGGCATGATAACTGATGTCAAACCAGAATTTTTGAATTATTTTTGTTGCCTAAAGTGGATATTTTTTACCAACTTTGTTTCTTATTTTAGGATTTTTACCTAAAGAAGAGAGTTGATTTTATATGATTTGTCATCGAGTGTTAAGCGATTTTTGGATTTGTAAGTATTTTGACTATTATAATTTCTTTCATACATAATAGATTAATCATCAATACCCGTAGATATAGACATATTATCAAACCACATATATCTTCTATATATTTTTTTTTTGTTTAAAATTGATTTATTATTTGTTTTAATCACTTCTTCTTTACAAAATAATAATGTATCTTTTTTTTTCTTCTATTTCAAGAGTTGGAACAACCCCAAGAACAATAAACTCTCTTTATGCAGTTTCTTGATCAATCAAGATAATAAAAGAGAGAGAATGGTGATTGAAAAATACATGTTTAAATGAAACATGTAAATAACACCAATAAATTGAATATAAGTGATTGAAAGATACATGAAAATGTAAATAACACCAGCAAATTGAATAGTGATTGAAAGAGACATATTTAAATGAAACCTATTAATGGAAATCACTTTCAAGTATGCCTGCCTGTAATAATACAATGTTGAAGGAATCAAAGAGAGATTCTTACACAAGTTCAAAAAATTAAATTAAACCAATTGGAAGATGTTAGTATGTCTAAGGATTAAAGGTGCAAAAAACAGAAAACTGAGAACATGAATCATTGAGGTACATAGAACACAGTGAAAAAAATATGCAACATGCTGCCAATTAAATATAAATTGTTCGTCATTCTCCAAATAATTGTTGATCTAACATGATATCAGAATTCTAGTTTGTCTTAAGTTCAAGTCTCTCATTCCCTTGGTTAATTATGTGCATAGAAGATTTGCACTACACTCTCTCACCTTCTTTCGTCAGAGTTCGTATCCATCTTGTCATATACTCTCTAATCTTCTCTATTTTTCTCAAGTAAGATAGAGTTGCATGTGAAGCGGTGTGTTAAAAGAATTTGATAAATTGTTGGCCCATTTTTTAAAATCTTTAGTTTTTAAAATAACTGACAAACTAACACTACTTACTCTAAATATTGCACAATGAGGCTAGACTTATAAATGATTCAATAGGAAGGCGTGAATCTAGTTCCAACTCTAACATGGAGAAAATTATTCCATGAGCGATCACAACCTTTATAATTTTAGTATTTTGACTTGTTGTAATGCTAAACTTATAGAAACTATTACACGCATATGATAAACTTATGACATAATTTATCTTAAGACCTCCAGCTTTCGAGGTTCAACTAGAATACTTGTGACAGTAATGAAACAAACAACTGCTCAAATTTCACTAAATTACTAAAAATGCAATTGGCTTCCATCTGACCAACAAATACCAATTTTTTTTTTTTTTTGATAACTCAATATCCAATTTTTTTTGAACTAATTAATCTAAAGAACCAATCACATCATATATTAATAGAAGACCCGGTTAAAGCCGGAACATCTGCCTAATAAATACCAGTTTAATTAGATATCAGCTGAGTAAATACAAACTCACACAATTCCATGTAGAAGATATTCCATTTCAAACCAAAGTACATCCACACACACACACTCACATATATATATATATATGTAATATGTGTAACAATTGAGTGGTGATATTGACCTCAAAGAGCCCATTTGGTGCAATAATGGTCTTGGACAAGAATGTGAAAAAAGGGGCATAATTAGATTTTGGAATATTTCCACATCCCATTGAAAATAGATAGCTCCATTATGTTATATTTTGCTATAATTCATTAGTGCTGATAGGATCATTACAGGTAAACGAGTTTCTCATCATAAATCATAACAAGTAAACAATATAAAAAATGAATACACTAGACACAGACGTTATTCCACTAACATCTAAGTGAAAAAAGGATGAAAAAATTTGTATTATTGGAGTTTGATGTGATCAAAGAATTGCAAATTGCAGTCAAACATCCGTATTTTGCACAAAATCCCATTTTAAGCATCAAAAGATTCTAAACTACATCCCAACCTTGAAATCATTTCTCTCATAGACTCTATTTTTATGCATTTCGTGAAGTTTTTTGGTCACGGGTCATTGAACCGGGACCATTAATTTCTATTTAATAAAAAATTGTCACACGTGTTTGTCATTTAATTTTTTTGAAAGCCTAACCAATCTCTAAGAGCAATAATTTTAAAATCTCTAATAATCTTCCTTCCCTTATGCATATGAAGATTTGAACTATATCCTTCTCTTAATACATTAATTATTTAATTTAAAATATTATCAATAATACATTATTATATTATTTGAAATAAAAAATTTAAAAAAAATAATATTACTGCTCTAACATTTATGTATTCCTATGAGTCAATATTGATTGTATGTGTGATAATTGTACACCTTACCCACCACATTCTCTCAATCGTGACGGAGTCCCCCCCGATGACATGGCAACCATATGGGGTGTATTCAATCTTAAGTGGGCCCAACCCATTAAGTGCAAAAATACATGTGACAGATGTGTATATTAATTATATGTATATATAACTTTCTCATAAACAACAAAATTATTTATTTATTTATTTTTTGATAATTATAATTATTTTATAATTTTTAAAATAACCTTTTTTTTTGTCAAATCGGACAAACGGCATTAACCATAATTTATAGAAAATAACACACTCTCTCGCTCTTCTTCCCTCCTGCCTTATTCATTGCAACATCTCTCGCCGCCACTCCGGTTGCTGCCTCAATCTGAGAGTTTTAGGTTTTGTTTGGTTAGGTTTTTAAAAGTAGATTTTAAATTTTAAAACGGGGATTAAGCATTTATTAAGTTATTAATTTTAATTTTTTTTAATTTAAGTTATTATATCTAAATATATTTTTATAATTTTTAAAAAATTAATTACAAAAATTTTTAAAAAATTATATCTCAATTACTATTTAAGCACATTTTACAAATTTATAAAACAATTGGTTTCTAAGATTGACAATAACTTAAATGACTCAACATTCAACAATAAATGCACAAATAGCTCTCACTTTCTCTCTCCATATCTCTCTTTCTAAGACACTCAAAGAGCCTCAATAAATGTGTCTTTTATCTCTGAAAAAGAAATTGGGCATTCACAAAACCAAGACAACTATTTAATAAAAAGAACGTTCCAGATATTTGTTCACAAAAGTAGCCAAAGAGAAGTTTCCTTCCCTCGTACACTAAACATGCCAAAAGCCTCCCTGTTCCTCTCTCTCTCTCAAAGAGTCTCTGCAATGGACAATCTCAGCCATAGACAACCCAACAAACATAGTGAAAGCACAAAACCATTGGACCTCAAAATCACATCATTATTAGCCGGAGAACCAGTCAAGATCGGGCGGCGAGGTGGCGCTGCAATGGAAAAGTGGTCTGAAAGGGTTGGATCCTTTCTAACCTCCATGGAAAGAACCAACTGCACCCTACCGTCCTGCACATTCCACCCTTCACAGCATCCAGCCACCACCCGGAAAACTCTCTCCATCTCACTTTTTCTCTACCCGGCATCACCATCAACAAAAACCAGCGCCATAGCCACCAAATCTAATTGGTATCTTTCTCCTTACTCAATCTTGCTTTGTTTTGCTGCTGCTTGTAGTATTTTCTTTTTCTTGTTTTGGCAATTTCTTATTCTTGTTTAATTATTTTGGAGAATCAAAATTATGACGTTTGTTAGGCTTTGATTATGCGCAGATATACTCACGAGCACACCATTCTCTGAAGTTGGCGGAGAGTTTACTGAAATAGAATTCTTTAACTTGATAGAATTCTTTCCCATTTGTATACAAGGGCAGAATTAAAAAAATTATTAAACAGAGGTTGAAAAAATTTTGAGAAAAATTTTAGGATGAACTAAAATTTTGAAAGATAAGTTAAAATTTTATATAAATCAAATCATATACATTGATAAACATATACATTTGTTATATGTATATATTTGTAATGGAAAAATACATAGAAGAGGTAAGAGTGAGAATTTGAGAGAAAGAGAGTTTCTTAGAGCATCACGTGATCCTCAAATTTAAGTAAAAATTTGAGTAAAAATTAAATTTGAGTTTATGAATAATTGTATGTTGATTTGGGCTGGATTTAAATAAAAACTTATTTTAATTTATATTTAAGTAATCATTGAAATAAATTTTTGTAAATTTTAATTTGAATCACCGAAAATGTTTTTAAAAAATATTTTTTTTTAAAGGAGTGAATTACATGAGGGAAGAGAATAATATGGTAATATTGTAATTTTACAACACTGTGAGGACAATCTTATCGGTATTATTGTAATTTAATAACAATATATGAGAATAATCTTATCTTTATAATATTTTAAAGGATAAAATTAATATTTGAAAAAAAAATTCAAATTTATGTCATCAATACAATGTTATTTTAAAAATTATAAAAATAATTTTTGTAATTGTTACCAATTATAATTATTTTATTTTATTTTTTCATTTTGAATCATAGCCGTTCGAAATTTGACGCATTGACGCACGGAACACGGAAGGTATCAAAAGAGAAACTCGTGATGACGAAAATACCCTCAGGCTTGTTGACGTGGCGTGAAGTGTTTGGTGACTCAGTAGTTGATTCTCAATAAGTGAATAGTACCGCATAAATGCCGACACGAACGGTATATAACACGAAACAAACAGATGGTGCAGCCGTCTCTTTCTCTCTCTCTATCCACCATCAAAGACGATAACAACAGCACCCCGATTCTCTCTCTCTCTCTAAACTTTTTTTCCATAGAGGTTTCCAGTGCAGATTAGAAAGAGAAATCAGCATTATTTCCAGAGCCCCTATAAGAGAAAATCTCATGAATGACCAGAAAGAGCACGCTTTTGTTCAGATTCTGGTTGGTTTTGCAGATCGTGGGCTCTAGCACCATGAGAGATCGTAGAAAACGTGGTCTGGTGCTTCCATGGAACAGGATCCTCGGTTGTATCCTCTTTCTCGTTTTCTTCTCTGGTTTCACTTTCTCCACTCTACGTCTCTTCTTCAGAGGTAATTACTAATTTACCATTGACCTCTTTTCATCTTCTTCTTTATTTTCTTTCTCGTGTATAGTTTCTTGTAATTGTGCTTCTATTTTGATGTTTTGATTTATTAAAATCTTGAAATTTTTTTGCTTTTTCAAGTATATTTTTCAAAATTTGAAATTCCGTATAACTGATCTCTTTGTTTTAGGGATTTTGATTTATGTTTGTTGTTCGCTTCGGTCCATTTCGTAATGAAATTTTTTTAAAAATTTCATAATCATAAGTTAATTGCTAATCATGTTTAAAAATTCCAACAGAAACGTTTCGTCCACGACTGGTCTCGTCTTGGCCAAAACCGGTGATGAGAGTTATCTCCGGCGATTCTCCGGGGTTTCCGTCTATCTCAATTCGAGAAACAGTTGAATTTCAGGACCAGGCACTGATTTTCCTAACGTATCCTCCATCGACTCCGTTATTTACCAAAGATGACATCCACTGTGTTTACGTTCCTCGTAACTCATCCGAACCTCAGCTGATGTTCTCGCCGGTGTCTATCGACGGTGATTATCTCGGCCACCAGATCGTGCGGTGTCCCCTTCAGCCACGCGGATTAACGGTGTCCGTTGCGTTGAAATCCAACGGTCGCCTCCCGTCGGGGCCCAGACACCGTTGGGACTCGTTGGCATATGAAGCCATGATCGACCGCGACAATACCACGATCGTTTTTGTGAAAGGTCTTAATTTACGGTCCGGAAGAGTCTATAATACATCAAGGTTCGAGTGCGTGTACGGCTGGGATTTCAGGAGACCGAAGTTTTTATTACGATCAGACGTCATATCAATCGCCCAAGAGATCGTACGGTGCAAAACGCCTCTGAGTATATTGAATGGCCCACAGATGCTTAATAACAACCCTATCAAGGTCTCAATTCGGGTTATTGGTAAAGGAATATTGCACTCAGTGGCCCGGCCCGACCTCCAATTGAAACCCAATCCGCCCGAACAAAAACAACATCAAATGTGCGTATGTACAATGGTGCGGAATCAGGCCCGGTTTTTACGGGAATGGGTCACATACCATGCCCGAATTGGGGTCGAACAATGGTTCATCTACGACAACAATAGTGATGATTATATCAATAATGTCATTGAATCATTAGGCAATGCTAATTTCAATATTTCAAGGCATTTGTGGCCTTGGATCAAGACCCAAGAAGCCGGGTTCGCCCATTGTGCAGTACGGGCTAGGGATTCATGCGAATGGGTCGGATTCATTGACGTTGATGAGTTCCTCCACTTGCCCTTGGGTTTGTCATTGCCCGATGTTCTTCGGAACCAGTCTAGGCCTAGTAAGGTAGCCGAATTACGGACCTCGTGCTATAGTTTTGGGCCATCGGGTCTGAAGCGGGCCCCGGTGAAAGGGGTGATGGTGGGGTACACGTGTCGAATAGGTGCCCCGGAGAGGCACAAGAGTATAGTGAGGCCTGAAGCACTGAATTCCACCTTGATCAATCTGGTTCACCATTTTCACTTGAGAGATGGGTTTGAGTTCGAGAACATGGATAGAAATGTGATGGTGATTAATCACTACAAGTATCAGGTATGGGAAGTGTTCAAGGAGAAGTTTTACAGAAGGGTGGCTACATATGTGGCGGATTGGCAGGAAGAAGAAAATGTAGGGTCCAAAGATCGAACCCCGGGTTTAGGGACCCGAGCAGTAGAACCGCCGGACTGGTCCAGCCGGTTCTGTGAGGTGAGGGACACCGGCCTGAGGGATAGGGTTCTAGAGATGTTTGGTGACCAAGAAACGCACATGTTGCCATGGCAAGAGGATCAATACGAGGAAGAAGATACAATTTTGGTGAAGCAAAACAAGAAAAAATTGTGATTTTTGAGATAATTTTGTTTTATTTTTTTTTCAATTTTAATTTTAATATTTTGTTTAATATGATAATGCGATACCCATGTAGAAAACAGATGGATTAGTTGACTCAATTCTTCTGTAGATATAATTAATAAATGTATTAAGTGTGTGAGAGAGAGAAGAAAAAACACAGAGTAGTGTCCAATTTGCACCCAATAATGTTTTGTCAAAATGTGGTTGCATTATTTGCTTATTTTATTTTATTAATTTTCTGTTTTTCATTATTTTGTTTTTATTTGTGAAGGAATGAGACAGGTTGGGCCCTGGGCCCTGGGGTTACCTATTACACATTTTATAAGCTATCTGATCAAAGATAACAATTTTTTGAAAGGATTATCTAGTTTTTCTTTTCTTTTCTTTTTTTTAACCACAACAGGATTGTCTAGTTGGGAAGCCCAAATTAGCCAATCAATTGTCAAAGGCCCAAAAGGCCTTTTAGATTATCATAGAGTTAAAAAATGTGGCCTTTTTTATATGCAAGTGAAATAAATTTTTAGAGTTCCAAATTAAGTGAGAGAGCAAAAATCATAGCAAACTTGTGGCTTAGCAAGTGCCCCTGCCCTTAGTATTAAACAGTATTAATTAAAATATCAAAAGGATGATAAGACTCCCCATTAATAATGCTATATGTTTCAAATATTTATATCAAATTATACATTTTATATTAGGTCTATTATGAAAGTTGTGCGATAAACGTGGACTCTATAAATTATACATTAATAGATTGTGGTATATCAGTTGTTTTGATGTTAGTATTGAAGTGGACTCTTATGTAAATTATACATTAGAACAGTCGTCGCATGTCATGTAAATGACTAACTAAAAATTTTCTCCCATGCACTGAAAATTCTCTCCCTTGCACCACCACCACCATCAAATAATTAACTTGGATGGTGGTGGATTATGGTATATCTGCAGATTCGTGCGACTATTGAGTCACCTTTTTTCAAAATGCAATGTTGCTATAAGCTCAAGCACAATTTCTTTTAACCATTAAATGGTCTAGTAACCTAAAAAATAAAGTAGATGAAATGAATAAAAATGCATTTCCTAAATCACTCAATAGTTAAAAACGTCTACTTCTCATATCCAATTTCAAGGAACCCAAAAGTATTGAGTAAAAACCCAATCAGTGTCACATAACCTAAAAGACGCACCAAAATCACCCAACAAAATTGGAAGTGATGAAAAATTAGATAGTTTGTTCGACTTTAGATTCATCTGAAGTTATTCTATAAACTTGTCACCTACTTGTAAAGATCTTTATGATTTTAACGATATAATAAACTTTACGTGGTCTAGATTCAGATTTGCAAACTTGAGAGTTATGGCATCTAGAGTCATTAATATTCGCATTAGAGAGCAGGCCAATATAGAGTCTAGTTTGTCATCCCTGATGGCACTCATTTATGAGTTATTCAGAGAGAAATATCTGCACTTCATCCTCTTTGTATATCATACCCATACAAGAGTTTCCAATTCCTTTCCTTTCAATAAGTAGGGGGGAAGGAGAAGAGAGGAAAACATTAAATCATTAATTTTGAGAAAGAGGAGAGGAATAACTAAACAGGGAAATGGGTGGAAAAAAAAGTTGGTATAATTCTCTTATCTTAGTTAGAAACGATAAAGGAGAAAAAGGAAAAAATAGGAGACGATTTATTATGGAGTATAAAGGGTAAAATATAAATTTATTTATTTTAAAAATAGGGATAAAACGGATAATCATTAACTCCTTAATCTTTTACTTCCGTCTCCTCCCACTTTTCCAAGGAGAGTAAAATGAATTAAATAATAATTAAGAAACCCCCCACCCTCTCCCTCTCCCTGACCTTTTCTTTACCAAGCATGAAATCAGTTCTCCTTTCCTCTCATTTCCTCAAGAGGGGTGTAAGTGACTGTGTTACCTTCATTTTAAAATTATATTGAAATAACCACAAATGTGAATTACCATGCTTCTTAGCATTATATATTAAGTTGGTTGTACATACACATGCATAATGCTTACAGAATCAGTTCTATCAATCAATCATGCAACTAAAAAAGCAGCTGTTAAATTAATTAATCATGAAGCCATGCATAATTCATAGTATACAGTTGGGCTTTTGATTAGTTTATGTTTCAGAAAGGTCAAAACTAATCTCAGCTTTACCTAAACCATGAGCATGACAACATTTTCAAATGCAGTTTTCAGAAAGAGAAAAATATTCTCAAGCATTGATGATCTAAAAAAGTTTATTATTTCGTAATTAGTAGTGTTGGACGGTTGTCGTGGATTTATCCAGATTCTTAATGATCCATTTCCAACTCTAAAAAAAATTTTGACCCATTTTGTTTTGGACCCGTGTTGTATCTTATGTTGGGAGAAAATGGGGGATTTTGGATTTTGAAAGTTTTTGCACTTCAAGTCACGTAAACTTGTGTCTTATCTATGTTTTGTTTATTTTGCTTGTTGGTTTGACTGCTTCTGCACAACAAGCAGTACAGACCGTATGTAACGGATACCTAGCCGGCTACCATTAGATTATGATCCAACAATCCACAGGGTCTATAGAATAATAGAATTTTTTTGTAATATATAATTGACAGAAATACAGGTTTTAGCTGAAATTTTTCTATCTTTCATACTATTAAACAGTCATTTATTGGATAGATGCTAATTATAGGACTTCTTAACGCGTATTGACTCCTTCATCAGTATTCTTTTTAATCAGATATTTGCCTATGAAACTAATTCCAGGCCAATTTCATACACAAACACTCTGTCAATCTAACTGCTCCGAAGACTAAATCGACCAATCACTCAATGCCATGTGCACTCTGTAAGAAATACATGGGCAGTTCGCATCCATGTTAACTACCCAAGTCATGACCTCTTCTCAATTCTACACTACTATAAAAAGTAACAGTGGGATTCACACGTTTCATCCATTGTTTCTACTCTCAAAAATGGCAGCTGCAAGGTCCAGGGCTCCATTTGCCTCAATGTGCATGGTCTTTGCAATGTTGGTTTTGATGGGCATGTCTGAAGGTGCTAATTCACCTTCACCTTCACCTGCACCTGCTCCGGCTCCTCATAGCAGCCACGGAGGTGGCAGCTCCTCTGCTGCAACCGACTTCTCCCCTCATTTGTTCCTCTCAGCACTATCTGCTTCCTTTGCCCTAGTATTGCCATTCTGCTTCTCTCTCTTCTACTAGCTTTTTGTGCATTTGTATGATTGGATTTTGTTGTATTTGTGTTCTTTTTTTTTTTTTTTTTTCATTGTGATGTTTCTTTGTATAAAGACAGAGAGTTGGTGCTGCAATCTCTGTGGGGGGGTCAGTTGTGATTGGATTTTCTTGATCTGTTGATTGCTTTGTTTCATAATAAATTCTTCTTGATACTTATTGTTTTAATTTGTCATAGTGGAATAAAACTTTCAGAGTTTTGTGTTTGTTCTTTCATAAGAATCTGCCTGAGTTTAGATAATTGAAAGTTATTTTTACAAGGAAGAAGTATGTATTTGGAACTGATATGCAGAGAATGTGAATCATATCCTATTTTCCAAGTTCATTTATACACTTGCATTTGCATCTGCAGCAATAAAAACATAGCTTCATATATATATATATATATATATATATAGAGAGAGAGAGAGAGAGAGAGAAAGGGGGGGGGGGGGGGGGAAATTGTTAAGTCCTAAGCAATGGAGAATCTACAAGCCCTGGCCATATGATTAAATAAGGTGATGTACTTAGGATTTTCACTACTTTTAACTCTTTCCAGTCCAGATGTCACTAATTATGTACCATGTGATTAGATACCCTGTAAAGGCGTTTTTTTTATTATAATGATGTCGGGGGAACTTAACTACTATTTGTATGTGTGTGTGTGTGCACGCTACTTTAAATAATCAAACTCATACCAACTGAGAAATGAGAACTCACACTACTCAAATAGGATCCTAGTCCTGTAAAACCATTGTTTTTAGAAACTGGCATGCTAGGCTCTCAACGTTTTGGCAATGGTTTTGGTCTTCTACTCCTTTAGAATATTTATTGTGTTCAAGTGTTGTATTATTGTTATTATTACTTGTAGTCGAGTTGTTGCTCACCATCTGGATAAGGCTTATCTCCATTATCCTCAAAATACATGCAACATCATTTACCATTTAATTATTTAATTGCATATGCATGATGATTAAGAGTATAATTTATTATAGATAACATTAATAAGAAAAAAAAATGCAGATATCTAAGGTTGATGTGGCGATGTGGAGGCTCTGCAACCCAACAGATATGTAATGGAATAATACTGAGTTTCGCAAAAAAATTGTAACAAATTTTGCATCTGAAATAATGTGACATAAGATTATTACTAGTAATTAGACACATTATTTAATGATTTATTGTCACAACATTTGAGATGAAATATTTGATAAATAATTTCCGAACACACAGCATTACTCAAAAGATAAATGCCACAAAATCTCTCTCCATTAAATATTTTTCACCAGTACAAGAAAAGGCTGTATTGTGTCACACAAATCTGAATTGCAAAACTGAGGCAACTTAAAGCCATAACCATGGTACATCTCAGTTCTCACTATAATCAAAAAAATTATAGAGAATTGTACAAATGGGACCTTACAAGGATCCAACAGAATCAAAAATTTTAATTTATGCTGTTTGGAAGGAGTTCTCAGTGTCTGTGAGAATGCTTTCGAATGTTAGCCCGTGGCTCTCCCTTCTCTCTATTCCTTCTCTGGATGATCCTGAAAGCGAAGGAAATAACCCCAATGGCAGCCATGGCATAAAACCCCCTGTAAGGAGCCAAGGCCAAGCCAGAGAGAAAGGAATAGTATCCAGCAAGCAGGTAGCCGAAGCTCAGTCTTACTTCCCGGCCCGGGAGGGGAAAAAAGAAAAAGTTAAACTCAGGTTTTGAATCACAGATACCATGAAGGATGACACCAATGCAAAGAGCTGAATCCAAGAACCATGGAAAGCTTTGACTCATACCTATTCTCTGCAACAAGAAATGAATGCTGGCAGCAAATTAGAATGTGTTACAAGAAAACAAAGAAACATTACCCCTCCCTTTTAGATGTCACTGCAACACTTTTACCCGTGCTATAATGGATTCAGCATCTAAATGAATTTTATTAGTTCTTATAATTTTTAGTATATTTTCAAAGTAACTTGGATAAACATTATAATGGCAATTACTTTGGCCAATCAAATATCAAAGTTCTTTTGCTGGGAGTTGTTCTTGATTTAACATTTCATTGGATTCAAGGCACTCCTAACATAGTAAAACAATCAAATTTCTGTGTAGACACATCCCAAGCGAGAAATGGATACATCACTCATACCTGCAACCAAGCCACAAGTGAGGGGGCAAACATGAGTGCTGCAAGAAAATGTAAGATCAGCAAGCCATGCCGGTGGTGGAAAATCTCTAATTGGGTGTCGCCAAAGCTTCTTGGCGAGTCTGGACTGCTGGAACAATTCTCATCCAAAGGGAGATGCTTGTTGAATCCACCACCATATCTGTATCCAATTTGCTCGGACTCTTTACTTTGGGCATGGCTGCGAAAGGAAGCCATCAAAAAACTGCTACAAAAAAAGGAGTGACCTTAGAATCAAACAGTCACACCTGACATAATATCACAATGATGAAGATTCTCAATGCATGTCTGAAGTGCATTAACCCTTCCTTTCTAATGCTTGTGTTCCATTCAAGAAACAAGGGTCATCAAAAAAAAAAAAAAATATGAAATGTAAGCAACACTTTCTTTTCTTTTTTATCAGTAAAGTGCATGCAACATATGATCGATTGTAAATGGCAACTGCCCAAAAATTTCAAAAGGGGTTTCAACATTTAAGTAGTGAGATATTCTAAATGAATATTAGAGGACCCTGTGATTTATTATAGTAAAAAATTCACTTAAAATTGTTGTGGCCAATTATGGGCTTGTCAATAAGCATCCATGACAAAAAAACATCTGATGGTGCTAAAATGCAAGTAAGATGAAATGCAAATCAAGGTCAGGGTTTCAACACAGAGAAGTTCAACAAGTGATATTTGTTGCTATTGAGTATCTAGGTGAACAGTGAACTCCTTTCCAACATTCACATGAACAATGAATAAATGACTTGATTGCACAGAGTACTAAATAGAACTTCATAAAAGAAAAGAGAAGGTTCAGATCACTTATCAAATGTGTTATTTTTTTATGTAGTTCTATAAAGAATTGCCAAGTGTATCACACGGTAACTGGAATAAATCAAACGTTAAATTTTCAAGGCACATGAACATGGAAAGCCTAAGAGCTGCTTTTTTCATACATACTTGTGTATAATGAAATTCTTTGACATGAACTTATTAGTAAAAGTTACGAGCAAGTGGTTTGCAAATGAATGCAGCTTCTAAAAAGCAAAGAGGGTAAGCGAACAACAAATACCACATCTTAATTGACTAGTTTTCCCTGCATTTTGGGGGTGGGGAGTGTAAGACATTTTATACAGTGGGACTAATCAGAATCTAGCCTTGAGAAAACAAAAAAAACAAAATTAATTTTGGAATTCAGAAGGTGGTAATCAATTGAAAACGCCAGGAAACAGTAGTAGTTATAACCTGACAGGAATGTGATAACAAACAAGAAAACTGCTGGAGATCAACAATTCAATATCAAGTCATCTAATGTTCTGAACATACTTACCCAAAAAAAAAAAAAAAATGTTCTGAACATAAATCAAATCATGTGTACTAAATCAAGCATTCAGTTACACAAACGAATGATAGGAACGTATATTCGTTTATAATCAAGGACCTTGCCCAGAGTGGTTTCCTTGTAAGGTAAAATGTCAAATGTTGCTGATCCCTTTTCCTATTAAGGGCCTAGAGATGATAGCTCAATGAGGCCTCAATGAAAAATATTCTTTGGGCTGTGTTAAAGCAAAGGTGCCATTGCATTCTTGATGAACAAAAGAACATTGATGCTTGTTGAGTTAAAGTTCTCATACTTTGTGTTAAAATGGTTTATGGGGATCAATACCTTAATGCGTATGCTTGGAAAAGAAGAAAAAACAGAAATGCCCATAAGAGCCCCACTAATAGACTGATGGGTGCCACCATTGGTATCATACGACATGGAACTACTTTTAGTGGGTTTGGTTGACCCCACATGGCCCCAATACCTTCTGGTTTAAAAATCAAAAGTTCTCCATATCAGGGATATTTAGCTAATTTTATTGATTAGGGGGTATTTTAGAAATTTTATTTTTGTTTGATGTCCAAGTCTTAGTTTGTCTTCCATGCAAGCAAGCTTAGTAGAAACAATTATACAAATTTGAGTAATAACAATTATATGCCTAAATTTGTAATCATTTAATGGTGAGTCTCCATTAATTTCTTCTAGGTGAAACTCCCAAAGGGCCTTAGAGAGAATCTAAGCTTTCTCCTCTTTTTCATCTTCTTCATTATAATCAATCAACGCTTTTAAACCCCAATTCAATCACCAAAACTCCAAACCCCTGTCCACAAACCCTAACCCTAATTTACCTTACCAACCCAGTGCCAAAACCCATAATTTTACCTTAACTATTCAAAACGTCCAGCAACCCTTATCACTCAATTTCATACTGAAACCACTCTTAACCCTCAGCCAATTTGTCTATATCCACCCTTCAACCCTAATCTCATTTTCTCAACCATTACTCTAATCAGTGGTTGATCTTGTTGCTAGGGAATCTAATGGTGCAAATTTGAGACCTCAGTTCGGGAGGAATTTCCGAGATTGGGACGTAGACTCAATAGTCACTCTGCTGGATTTACAGAGCTAATGAACTCCTAGGTGGGGTGCAGTGGATTCCGTAAAGTGGAAGAATTCAAGTGGCAGGGAGTTCTCAGTCCATTCATTCTATGAGGTATTATCTGGAAGCGGCTTCAATGTCTTTCCAGTTAAGAGTAACTGGAAAACAAAGGCACCCTTAAAAGTCGACAGTGGATAACTTGAATAGGAGAGGGTTACTATGGTCAATAGGTGTTGCATGTTTAGAGGTGGAATCGGTCAATTACCTTCTTCTTTTTTGTTTGCATTGCCCAGTGGCGAGAGCTCTTCCGAGCTCTCTCTTTTTCTTGTTTGGGACGTCTTGAGGGTGATGTCAAGTTCTGTTTTTGAGTTGCTCAAGGGGTTGTGGGGTGGCTGGAAATGCAGAAGGGGATGGGAGGTGTGCGATACTACACCCTTATGCCCCCTGTGAGGTATGTGGAAGAAACGGAACGGGAGGACTTTTGAAGGGAAAAAAAACGATGGTGTCTAAGTTCAAAGGGATGTTATATTGCTGCAATTTTTTTGGATTACAACCTTTTGTACGGTCCATTCTTTTGTTAATTTCACGGCAGATATTTTTTTACAAGTGTAATTAGTGTTAAAGCACCAGAGAGGGGCAAACCCATATATACAAAAGGGGCCTGGCACAACAATTAAAGCCAAAATTCCCCAAAAAACTCAACCAGAAAACCTACATATAATGGAGAGGCTCTTTGAAATAAAAGCATAATAAAGGAAAAAAAATTGGCTTTAAAAATTATAAGTAAAAACTACTCAAACCCCTCAAAAAATGCTTATTTCTTTCTCTCCAAAGCTCCAAATTAGAGCCATTCTACACACCATACGAACTTCCTTCCTAACCCAAACCCCCCCCCCCCCCCCCCCCCACTTCGAAGGAGCTCTCTCAAAGACGCATGCATCACCCAAGCAAAACCAAAAATAGAGAACACAGGGCTCCAATAATCCCTTGCCACTAGATAATGAATTAGAAGATGATAGACCGTCTCTTCATCCCTCTTACCCATACTAGATTTCATTGTAGATATAAGTTTGAAGTATTGAGGTTATAGTGTATATTTCACATGTATCCGCTTGAGCCGGAGTCCCCTATTGACCAATGAATTTTTCTTCACCTGATTTGTAAACAATTTCCTTTGCATGAACTCTCTTAGGGCACACCCCCGCTTTTGGCACTTTTTAATGAATCCTTATTATAAATAAATAACTAGCCCACCTTATTTGATGGTAGGAGCCTTAATTCTCTTACTTTCGGTTCTGATCTCCATCATGGTGTCCTATTTGAAAGACAATATGGAAGATCAACCTTGAACTTAATTTGGCATTGGGATTTTATTAGATATGCTGGGCAGCGAATGGGTTGCTTTTCATTTCTATGATTCTATCATACAAAAGCATCTCATTACACTTTTAGTTCAATGACACTTAACAATAATTAGAAAAGGATATTATTACTTTGGAGTAATACCTGGACAGTGCATTGTGACAGCACAAGGCATGATACAAGAGCAATATAAATAGACCCAAGGCTGGATGAACAAAGCAAACCAAAGTAATTGCAGCCAGTACTGTTACAAGTAATGGATTTACTCTTAGGACCCTTACCACCTGTGCCATGATGAAAAAAGTTCGGAACATTTAATTAGTCAATTTTAAAACTTCAAGATAAACAAATATGAATCAATAATATGTCCAGGTTAAAAACTGAAATCCTTAATCCTGAGCAACTAGTAACATATCACAATTACAGACTTACCCTGAATGATAAGAAACCAGAGGAAAGATTGAGGAACCAGTGGATAAATACAAAGCAAAAGTTTCCTTGCCGCCCTTGCCACCTGCAAATATTACTTGGTCTTTCAGCTGATGAGAAGGGGTACTTAAACAATACTAACAATCCAGACATGTTATTGAAATATTAAGCAATGAGAAAGAAATTGGATGGGAAAAAAGATATTTACAAGTCAGATTGTTATTAACATTTAGTAAAAATAAATAAATAAATAAAATAGGTATGTATCCACCTACAAGATCCCCAAGGGGGGACCTCAAAAAATAACGTTGTGAACAACTAAACACAGCTAGCTTAGTGTGACTAGCCCTGCTGGAATATTTGTTTAAATAAGCCTAACGGCCTAGCTAGTTGCACCGCTCACTTTCTTGCAATGCCTTCAAATAATAAACATTAATCTGCAAGTGCCGAACCATACATAAAGTTGGAAGCCATTCCTAAAGAGCAAGCATCAGCGGGAACAAAAAGATGATAGAGTTAACTAAGAATCAGATCGGCCAAATTGAACAAATGATAAGTTAAGATCATGTTGTTCATTGGGAATCGAAGAGGGGAGAACAATCAGACATCGATTGATTAATTTCTTTTTCTTGTTATAGTGGAATTCATCATCAAGATGGATCACCCTTACGCGGTCAATGATAACACTTCTTACAATTTATTTCTCAATGATATCCGACAATCAAGATAATTCCCATGAAACTCTTACATTTCATAGAAGAACTTTCTTTTATCATCCCAAAAAAAAAAGTGACTGAGATATCACAAGCATATACAGGCCCCGTATCAAAGAATATTACAAACACTAGACTGGAATATGTATCCAGCTTGCCAAACGTGACCTTTAAGGAGTGAATCTCTTGCCCCAAAAGGTTCACATAAAGTGGGAGAACGCCAGACCACAATTTATAGCAGAGAATGCCAGCCCGCAATACTAGTTCTAAGCCATGTAACTTTGGTCTACCAAAATTTGTAGAAATAATTAACTCTAGAAGGCAGGGCCGCATGTAGGCAGATCCCCACACTAGGTCGACTCCCAATACTTCACTCTATCCCCCACTGCTACAATACCACCCACCCTTTTCATGTTGTTTTGAAACCACTCATCCATATAAATAACCTCACGAGTTCGGCACCTTTGATGCATCTTCTATGAATCTATTGTCCAATTGATCCCTATTGAGAGCTTGATATACATTGTTGCCCCATTCTCTAATAACTTAAGCTCTTAAATGAGTTGGTAGTTTAACATGGTATCAGAGCCTTGGTTATGAGAGATCTTGGGTTCAAGTCTCTCCATTTGTATTTACTCCCTGTGTAGTTTGTTTGTGCAAAATTGCACTTTGTTTTGATTCATGTTTGTGCGTGGTTGGTATCTCTCCACATGCGAGTTCAGGGTCTCACGCGAGGGGGAGTATTGAGAGCTTGATATACATTGCTGCCCCATTCTCTAATATCCTAAGCTTTTAGATGAGTTGGTTGTTTAACAATCTCCATAACTGGATCTTAGGGCACAAAGTTAAAGTGGAAGTAATATCAGCCCAGGGGCAAGAGAATAAGCAGCAGTTGTAAGTTTGTGCATGTGAAAATTTTATAGTAGGATCAGAACATCCACAACACATCTGTGATCTATCTGAAATCTAAATTATCAATGGAAAGGAATGCAAAGAATAACTAAAATGAAGGCTAATTTTTACATAGTAGAATCCATGAATGAAGAAGTAACTGTTACTATTGGACTCCTGCAACTTTCTTGTTCTAGGTTCGGTAACTAGGATGTCTTTTACTTCTTTCCTAGTGTGAGCTTTCCTAAGATAAAAACAAAAAAACAAATGCAAATTTGTTGAGAGCTGTCCAGCAGGGTGCTATGGAGTTTCCCTGGAGGTTGATTTGGTGTTCCCGATTTCCATTTAAGATTTTTCTTTTTGCTTGATCGATTGCTTGGGAAGCCGTCTTGACTATGGATAATATGAAGAAGAGAGTCTTCCGATTGGCTAATAGGTGCTATATCCGTAGAGGCGAAGAGGAAACTGTTGGGCATCTTTTTCTTCATTGTGTGGTGGCTAGGGATATATGGTCCCTCCTCTTCTCCTTGTTTGATTGTGCTTGAATTATGCCTGCCGCAGTGAAGGACCTTCTTAATTGTTGGAAAGGCAGTAATGAGCAAAGGACTGTTAGGAAGGTGTTGAGGATGGTATCGCTTTGTCTATTTTGGTGCCTATGGAAGGAGATGAATCTGACGGTTTTTGAAGGGGAGGAATGCCTCTATGTAGGTTGAAAGACAGTTTTTTGAAAACAGTATACTTTTGGATAGTAGAATATGTAGATTCTTTTGTAGAGTTTTTGGGAGTTAATTTTGTGAAGGCTCCTTTTTTGCATATGGGTTCATCTCCCTTAGGCAGTTTCCCTTGCAGCCCAATCAAAAACTTGTTTGATCAAATTTTTAGGTTTAATGAGTTCTATTATGTTTACAATAGGTTAATATGCTGCTCGATGACATCATTTGTGGTTTTTTAAGTTCTTGGAGTAAAAAGGTATTTTGATAATTTCCAAGTTTACCAGACAGGGGTAAAGGCCCATGGGTTCTATTCTAGGTGTATTAGGTCCTTGTATGTGATCTTTAGTAGACCAAGAATAGTCTTAACAGTCCAGTCTCAATATTTCCTATTTCAGAATCCTAGTTCTTATAGAAGTCAAAGTCAAATAAATATCTACATAACTGTTCAATTCAAGAGAGTTGAATTTTGAGAATGTGAGATTTTTGTGATATGTGATGCAAACTAAACTTAGGAGGTGAAGACCAAGTATTCCAGGTGTGGAAAATGGCCCCTCTGTTTGACATGGAGTATTTGGAGGGAGAGGAACCAAAGAGTTTTTTAAGGCATTGAGACTCTGATATGGCACTTGAAAGATAATTTTTTGCGTTTACTTTTCTTTTGGCTCAAAGAAGAATATCCAATGTACTTAGACACTTTTGTAGGTTTCTTGGGAGATTTTAGGCCTTAATTTCTTATTGCATTATCCCTTTTATTGTGTCTATTTGGGTTTGCCCCTCACGGGCTCCCTATTAATGAAATATACATTTATCTACCAATCAAAAAAAAAACATTCTAGGCGAATTCCTAGATGATTCTCTTTTCTTCTTGTCTTACTCTTTCTTCTTTTTCTCTTTAATTATCCACAATCAGATTTTGCGACTTTAATCACAACCAACCCTTAATTTCTTTAGTTCTTTATCCTGAAACCCCAGTTCCATAACCGTCATACTTTCCCTATTGTTTGGCCTTTAATTTAAGACTCCAAACCCAGACTTAGTTGCTGTTTAGAATTTGCAGCAACAAATTCTCTGCAACTCCAGCAACCTATCGCCTTCCAAAACAAACAATTCCAACCCTTTTCACTGAAAAAACCCAGTACCTCTTATCCACCAATCTAGACCGCCATATCTATGAGTGCTCCATAACACTAGGCCACCAAAAAAAATAGCGGCCCAAAATCAGTGGTAGACTACATTAATCTAAGTTCTCTAGGGCCATCCCAAATCAATTCCATTTGCACCTTTCCACCACAGAGTCACAGACCCATTGTCCTGTTTACAGCCCAAGCCAACTCACCAACACCCAGCACTCTTCTATAGTTAATTTGAAGGCTCAATACCATTTTAAAACATCTATGGAAATAAGCAAGCAACACATTATTAGATGTAGAGCGTTCACACATAGGAAATGAAATCCCCTCCACCAGATCTCCTGTCTCTGCTCACAACAGAACCCTACACAAGGCCTCAAAGGCAATGGTAGAATATGTATTGTGAGAAATGATTTTTAAATTTTAATTAAATGAGACTTTTTATCAGTAAAATATAAAGCGTATTATAAACAAGGAGCCCCAAGGGACTAACCCATGTACAAAACAAGGGAGGAGCTATAAAAATTAGGACCTTAACTCCACCTAAAAAGCTATGAAAGTATCTAAATACATAGGATATTCCTCTTTACACCAAAAAAACCAAAACCACAAAAGAGAATCCTTAAGAGTCCATATAGGGAGTTCCTCGTCTTTAAAAGTTCGCCAATTCTGCTCCTCCCAAATGCACCACACAAGTCATAAAGGTGCTATTCTCCAAATGCTTTTTAAATCTTCTTCATCCTACTAGCTCTCCAACTTAAGAACACCTTTCTCATAGTAGCCAGCATGAACCACCTATAGCCAAACTACAATGCAAAAGGAGGAGGTCTAGAGTCTCCTCTGCCATCTTGCACATACAACACCGACTTGAAAGGGTGAAAACCCCTTTTCTTCAAGTTATTGCTTATCCAAAGTGAGGATAGCCCCCAAGCCACTGTCCAACAAAAAAAATGCTAGTTTCTTTGGAATATTTGAATTATAAATGTATATTTCATAAAAGGGAGCCCAAGAAGCACGAACCCAAAGTGTCTAAGTACGTAGGATAATCTTCTTTAAGTCAAAAGAAAAGTAAACACAAAAATATATCTTTCAAATGCAAAATCCGAGTCTCAATTCCTTCAAAACTTTTTTGGTTCCTCTCCCTCCAAATGCTCCGTGTCAAACAAAGAGGAAACATTTTTCACAACCGCCTTAAATACTTCCTCAGCCAAAGGCGGGACTACCGGTGGACTAGGCTAGGCTCTAGTCCACCCCAAATTTTAGGAAATATTTTTTATACATGTAAAATTTTAACTAATGAGAAGTATCATTTAATTTGATAGCATTACAATAGGTAATATAAATAATAACAAAAAATTATTATAAGCATGAAAATCAATATAGTGTGATTAATTGTGGAATAAATTTTTAAAACCATTTTGAGGCCAAAAGGCCTTTTGAGTTCGTATTGACTCGAATGTTTTGATAACTCATTTCAATTTTTTGTTGAATTATTTTATTAAGTATCTCTCTTGTATAAAAATCTTATAAAAATATAAATCACAAGAATTCTGCAAAAAAACTAAAAATTAAAAACTAAAAAAAAATTAAAATTTTGGAAAAAAAAAAAAACTTAAAACAGTTATAACGGCCGTAACGGTCTAATAACGGCCCATGATGGTCAATACGTAACGGTATCAGCCGACACGGCTATGAATTTTAGTCACATCGATATATCGGCCGTTACGTATTGCCCATGACGGTCAATACGTAACGTTATCAGCCGATACGGCTATGAATTTTAGTCACATCGATAAATCGGTCAGTATCGATATCGGAGGGTCAAAAAATGGATACATAATGTAATGTCCGTTATTTAAAACCATGCTCCAAATCATCTTGCCCCCACAAACTCCACACAATCCATCGCCAATGCCTCCTTATTGGAAGCAATAGCATATAAAGAAGAGAACTTATCTTTTAGCTTCCCTTCGCAACACCACGGATCAATATAGAATAACAATAGTTTAGTAGCTTATTTATGTGCCAAAATGATACTAATTATATTTCTTTGAGGAAGCCAATATATTCTATTTCAATCACCGATGTTAGCATGAAACCATTTTGCACAATTGAAAACCTAGAATGATTTCAAGAATGAGTTTGAGAGAGATTATAAGAAAGGTAGAGTTCTTTTTCATCATTTTTTGTATTTTTGAATCTTTAGCCCAAAGATATAAGCTGATAGCTGTTGACAAAAACAAATCCTAAGATCATTTAAGAAAGAAAAAAAATTATGGAGAAAGAACACTAACCGCGCCTTGATGAAAACA
Organism: Nyssa sinensis; assembly: GCA_008638375.1. NCBI lineage: Eukaryota > Viridiplantae > Streptophyta > Magnoliopsida > Cornales > Nyssaceae > Nyssa > Nyssa sinensis. The sequence goes on from CM018032.1 coordinate 62,123,116, forward strand.
TGTATGATGGCAGCCAGATAGAAGACCAATTGAGAGATCAAAATCAGAATGATTAAGGTCCCATTTGCAAATAAATAGCAAACAGTTGACACAGTAATGAAGCTTATAAATGGAGGGAACGGCTGAGACATTAGGAAGGAAAGGAATAGAGCAATCCCAATGGGTAAAATGGCTAGGAACAGAAATGGCAACGGCATTCTCAAATTTAATTCCACAGCTGACAGCATCGAAGGTATAGGCTGATCAAACTCCCATGCATGTGCTTGCCGCATCAAAGCAAAAAAGACAACAGCAATGGAAAAACCAACAATCTGCATGAAAGCAGCCCCATAAAATGAAACACAAAGATTGATAAGCTAAAAGTTAGAGCATTTATTGAAGACAGTAAAGAAGATTCTGCAGCATTCACAAAGCTAACAACTAAAAATTCTTAATATGCATATAACAACAAATAAGTCAGCAATCAGCATTAAACCATAATGTATGCCATGACATAGGTAATAAAATGTGGACAAATGCATATTTAAAAAACGCACAAACCTGTGTTTATTTACATCATCATGAGTTTATTGATGGATTGTTATACATATGCAGAAAAGTAGGTTATGCATCCATGCATTAAAAGTGTACAGGGAGTTAGAAGTTTGGAAAGTTCACTATTATGAATCACATTCAGGAAACATCAGGCGCATCCTTTATTTCCATCTATACACTACAGGAGGCTTAGAAATTATGGAGGGAAATTCAGGGTGTGTCTGGAAACAAAGTCAAGGTTGAATGGCTTCTATTGACCACTTGAGCTCTATAAGCATTTTGATTAAGGATCAAAAAATTCACTTATACAGGTTGCTTACACCACAATAAGAAGTAAAATCTTTTTACAACTTAAAGAAGTCCAGATCAGTAGTTTGCAAGTAGAGCTTTTCTCAGATATTACATTCCTAAACATCATATTTTCATGCTACTAGTTTTCTTCAAGAGAATTTCCCCCCATTATAGGGTGATAATTTTTTTCAAACACAGCACTTTGCATATCTTACAGAATGACTACAGAAAAATCCCAGTAGGCAAATTTAAAACTGGAAAGACATTGCATCTAGATCAGGGTTGTTGAAACTTGTCACCTGCGAACAGTATAAAAGCAAAAATCTACTTGCAGCTGCAGTGACTGAAAGAGCTATACTGGTTTTATATGAACAATGTGGATCAACCTGCGGAAGGATGCAGAAATCAAAGCCTTTCAATTATTAACAATGGGAGAATAAAACTCTGAAAGTTAAGCAATAGACTGTGTTGAATTCATGCCAACATTGACAAGAAACTTATTAAGTTGGATGACTATACCAGCAATAAAACAGTGGTCTTCTCAGACCCCTGAGTTGAACTCCAAAGTGCTGGTGAGGAATCCACTAAAATTGTCTCAGAATACAAATTGGGAAATATTTGAAGCCCCGATGTAGTATCCCAAGCAAGGGCAACAGGTGGGAAACAGCGCAGTTTGCAGAGTCCTGCGTTAGCAGGAAAAGGCAAGCATTAGCATTTAATAGAAAGGTGTTATTGTGCATACGGTATACCTCACACATTCATGGACTTTAAACTCCCTTTTGTTTCCAATAAAATAATTGTTCACAAAAAAAAAAACAAAAGCCATATATCCAACGGGATGGGAAACTGGCCCGGGATTTCTCAGAATTTCATGACCATCAGAAAAGTATAACCCATAATCACACAAGCTCACACAAGTGACAATACTATCTGAAGGCCACACCTATAAGTTATAAATGTTAGAAGGTTAGGTCGAATGTAGAAAGGGAAAAAAAAAATAGCAAAAATAAATAAATAAATAAAATGAAAGAAATCATTACTGCTATTTTCCAGGTCACCAGCTTCTTCAACTGGAAGCCCAGACTTTTTTATTCCACAGCCTGTAGTTTTCAGAGACAATTTAACAGGCAAAAGGCCTAAGCTAGTAGTGAATGACAGATTGAAAGCAAGAGGATGATCCTCCTTCAACATAATATCCTGCGTAATATTTAAGTCACGAAGTAGCAAAAAGTCAGCCATTTAGATGAGTGAAACTACATCATCCACATAATAGCCCAAGCTTTTAAACTTTAAGAACCCAGGAAAGTAAATCAGCTTCTACATGAAAATACTAACCTTCTGAGAATAAGTCGAGAGAAGTAACATATGAGGAGAGAACTCTCTCTCCCCTTCTTTTGGATTAAAGAACTGTCCAACTGCCATTGAAGCTGCCGGGGGTGGTCTGCCTGAAACAGTCTGAGCACCAAGAAGTCACTATATATATAAATTCAACATAAACCATATCAAAATAATTAAGCCGATGCCTGTCACATTCAAAATAAAAAAGGAGCACAAGTAAGCTAATCGGACAAAGTGACCAGCAAGAATCCACACAAAAATCATTGAAATAGGATCGGATCCAACAAAAGGAGTTTCATTAGATTGAAGGCTAGAAAAGCTCCGCAAACAATAACTTGAAACAGAACACAAAAGGGGGTAAAAGAAGAAATTTAAAAACAAAAAAACAATATCTAATAACATCAATGAAAATTAATTCTTTAAAAAAACATTCCAAATGCATTTACATTTCTCTTTTTTTCCCCTCTCCCTTTAAGGCACTTGCATAACGAAAATCACATATAAAGCATATGCAAACAATGAGGGATAAAGCAGATTCATTGCATCGGTTCTGAACTATGCTAAAGAAATTTTATGATCATGAACTCATGAAGTGAATATAGTGGAATGGGCTGTGAAAAGGTTTCAGGAGACCTATCTGACGAAAAAAAATAAAGGAAACAATACCGGACGAGGGGCAATTGAGATGGTCAAGAATCTGAAACCACGCATATCCTCAGGACCCAACCAAAATACAGCAGAAGGAGGTGCTTGTTCAGTCTGACTACCTGGTTCAACCTGATAAACAAACATATTAAGAGTATGTTGATCAAATCAGCCATAAAATCTGCTACTCCAACTAGGCTAGGGTAGCCACAAGATCTCATATCCAATCCGTAACAAACCAAAAAGAATTTATCTTATGCAAGACACAAGCCATTTCAACTGGAGAAGAGAAATAACATAAAACCAACATGTATAAAATTGCGGGTAATCCTCTAAATGAACATCATGAGTACAACATTTAATACCTGCCTTGGAGCTGGTCCTGATGGAATGTGCACCATCTTTGATGTCACTTCTAGAACCCTTTTTCTAACCGGCAAGTCCAAATCTGATTTTCCCTTTTCAGGCCAAAGATGAAGTCTAACCCCAGAACATGGAGCAAGATTTGTAACAAATATGAAGTGGCTTTTCCCATTTGACCCCTAAGCATTCAAATCAAACGATGAGCTGTATTATCTTCTCTTGGGGATACATAAATAAAGGCAAAGTAAAAAATAACCAATGCACAATAAACCAATATATTGATCTTTGATTCTGCAACAGTAGAGAAGCCACTGAAGCACAGGTTTAAAATCCTTGAACTTCTTTGAGAGTTTATGAATATAATCAATTTCCAAAAAGGTCAAGTATCTAAGTTTAACATATAGTGTGATATAAATTAGAAAATTAATCTATTTCCAGACTGACCAAGTTCAACTGGACACTGCAGTTTATGAAAGAGATGGGGAAAAAAAGAATAATGGAACTCTCAACAATCATCATATCTAAGCATCTAACTTTAAGGATGAGATTGAAAATGAACAAAATGAGTTTCAGTTATCCTAAACGGCAGACAGAGAATTTTGGCCAATCTACCAGTTTCTGAATGTCTAACCATCGCCTCCTTCCATCCAACTGCTAAAACAGTGACAGTCGCTGTCTGAATGTATAGGTCTCTTTCAAGGCTGTCATCATTCCAATGAACATTCCTGGGACATGCAGATAAAATGTGCAATTGAGATCCTGCGACCATATAAACCAATTGTGATTTCCTGCCAAAGGCGACCCACCCACTCACCCCCAAACAAACTAACTAAAACACTGCATTTCAATGCAAGTACATAATTAAGGTATCATAAGACTTTAAAAGCATTTCCTTTTTTGCTGTGTGTGGGCAGGTGGGGGTTGTTAATTGAGCTTGTGTGAATCACATACACATACACATACACATACACACACAGAGAATTATGCAGCCACAGAAGAGCAGACTCTCCTACACAAAACAACTAAGGAATATCAAAACACTATCAAATCGGATGAACATCTAGATAGGGGGAATACAATCACAATATCGCATGCAGCCTATGACACAAACGAAAATATTCAATTTAAGAACAGACCACTAGTGGAAAACCAACCTTTAAAAAGAAAATATGAAATAGCAGAAACTTCAAAACCATCTTCCACTAAATTCATATTAACTAAAACAAAAAAACCATGAGCAGCTAACCACTTGCTATACCCAGCACACCAAAAGAAAGCAAGCAAAAGAAGCAAACCCAAGAACAGAGCCATTTCATTGAGAATAGACAGCCATAGCTTCAGCAAGATTAGAATACTGAACAGAACGATGATGGATCACAGAAGCCAAGCACAAACACCCCCCGGGACTTTTTGGCTGGGTACTCATTCCAAGTTTTGAACTTTAAAATGGCTTCTGGAGTATTCATAGTCCACTCGCTTCAAAGTTACTATATTGATTCTCTTTTTTTCTCCTTTTTTGTAGAAAAATTAAGTAGCAGACTAGCAGTTCTGTCTACATTTTTCCTTTATGACTTCTTGATTCAAACATCAAGCCTAGGATCATTGATAATGTGATTACATCCTTCCTCTGTTTCCTGAAGGTCCTATGGTTACTTTCCTGCTAAATATGGAACATCACAGCTGCTGGAGCTAGTGTCCTTAAACAGGCAAGGAGCTACTTTTCTCTAACATGATTGGAAGCCCATTCAATCAGATCTTACTCTAGGCATTAGTCTCTAGTAATTAAGCATTTGCAACAGTAGCTTCCCTTAATTTATTAACAAAAACAGCCAAAGAACAGGTGATTGAGAGTTTCTTCTGAATTGTCACACAGGACACAATATTTTTTGCATATTCCATTCAAAATCTTGACCTTCTACTCAAAAGATACAAGCATTTCTCTACTTATCAACAAAAAAAAAAAAAAGATACGAGTGATCTCACCAATGACCTGCATTCCAGTGTTTTTGTAGTGAATTCCCAATAATATGTAACATATTTTACTAGAGAAATGCTTAGAGACTAATATAAGATGACTGATTTCCATCAACAAAGGAAAATTAGAAAATAGAAAATATTGCTCTAGCTTTTGAATGCCAAAAACACTGCTTCCTGAGAAAACTCCCACTGATATTCCCAATAACAAAAGACCTAAAGTATCCAAAAAATTCAAACTTTTTTGGAGATAGACACCAAGAGATCATCATAATCACTTCTTCAGTGAGTTGCATTTCGAATTACAAAATAGATTTGACAGATATAAAGCAGAATACAGTTCTGTTAGTGAATAAAAAGAGTGGAGATTGATGATACCAGAAACATCTTTTCCATCCTGAATGGGAAGACGGGGAGACTGCTGAGATGATTGTGATTGCGTCAACCAATTAAAACTCTGAGGTATTCCACTACGAAGCATTTTTGCAAATATTTCAAGTCTTTTTCGTGTGTCAGAAAAAGGTTGACCTGTTTTGGAATCTATCAAACTAAGAAGAGTGTGTGACACCTGAAATAAGGATACAGAAAGTTCAGAACCATCTAGAGCAGCATTTAACACAAGTTATAGAAGAGAAATTTTACTCACTTGAACAACTAGTTGATTACACCACAAAATAACCTGGTGTTCCATGGACAACCACACATTCTTGATGGCTGTTGTACTAATCATAAAGCCATGGGTAGCAGGCACAATACCATCAAGGGATTCTAACTTTGACCGTACCTAAGATCAGAAAGGAAAAAAGTTGGCATGCACCCAAAAAGTCAAGTTATATTCAGAGCATTCATTCAAAAATCTAAAAAAGAAGGCATGACAAGAAAACTATAGCAACCATTCAAATAAATGCTGATTTTTTTATAAGTATTCAAATAAATGCAGATAAAACCTCATGTAAAGTTTCAAATTTTGCAGGATGAAATCAAAAGAAAAACTTTAGAAATGGACAGATGAACATTCTTTTTCTCTAACCTCTCTTGACTGCCTGTCTTCAACTACTACATTGTGAAATGGTATCGCGCAAAAAAAAACTGATCAGTAAAGTAATCTTGTAATACTATAGCCCGAGATGGGCAAAAATATTTACAAAAAAACAAGGGAGTGGCTTACAAATATTTAAAGCCTAAAGTCCCCCAAAAATTTACAGCCTATCAAAGAAAATTTAGACCTTTTGAACTTCTAGAACCTTCAGAACTTTCTACGAGTTCATTATGATTCCAAAGAAAACTTTTTGATAATGTTTGAGATCAACTTAGTTCCTATTTTTTATCTTCCGTGCATTCAATTGATATATTTTTGACTCACTGACCGAAAAAGAAATATCTGCCAGTCATTAAAAACCTGCTAACATCAACTGGTTTAGTTGATTTCAATGAAGTATACAAGGTTTCCTGTTAAGGTTTGTTAGGAAAAGGTAACAGATCGATCACCATTTTTTTTAACAGGTAAAAGTAAGATATATTAACAAAAGGATCCCGAGAAGGGCAATCCCATAATTACAAAAGAAACGGACTGGCTACAACAGTTAAAACCTAAGATCGCTCAAAAGATCTATAAACTTCTCTAAATACATAGAGTATTCTTCTTTAATCCAAAAGAAAAAAGTCTTCAAAATTTTGTCTTTTAACCTCCAAGGAGGAGATCCCTCCCCCCTCAAAAACTCTTCTATTACACTCCCACTAAAGGCACCAAACAAAACTAATGTGAACCATCCTCCAAGCTATTTTCAATTCTTTCCGAATACTTTTACACCTCTATCCCAAAAAATGATGCTTCACCTTAGCCAGCATCACCCAAGAGCACCCAAAGATGTAGAAAAGCATATTCCACACATACGAAGCAATTTTGCAATGAAGGAGAAGATGGTCTACCGATTCTTCCGTCCCTTTACATAGGGGGCATCGACTAGGAAGATGATAGCCTTCTCTTAAGATTATCCGCCGTCAATATGATACCTCTATGAAGCATGGACACTCTATTTTGGCTCACATGTCCGTGTCAGACACCGACACTCTCGGACACTTTTCGAACACGTGTCAGACACTTGAATCATGAATGTTGATAATTAAATGAAGAAATTCTTTAATTTTTATTCAATGACTTTGTTATTTTAATATCTTAATAATACTTTTGTGATTTGTGTATTTTTATACCAATTTTAATTGCAATAACATTAGGTTCTTATTATATGGTCATATAAAAAAATATAAAAAAATTTATATATATTCAATGTGCCCGTGTCCTACTTTTTTTAGAAATAACGTGTTTGCGTGTCCGTGTCCCGTGTCCCATGTCCCATGTCCGTATCTGTGCTTCTTAGTGATACCCCAAGCCGCTTCTGAAGCAAAAAAGGTAGCTTTCAATGGCACCCTAGATTTCCACACCAACCTCCACGAAAATGGATTATCCTTCCCCTCCCGCAAACTCCTATAGAAAGAACAAACTATACAATTACCATCACTATCACCCTTCCACTTAAACCCATCCACCTTCCCTCCATCAAGACAACCATACTCAAAAGAGTCATAAGGTCACCAACTTCCCTCAACTCCCAATCATAAAAGTGTCTCCTAAATTTTGGGCTCCAAGTTCTTCTACCCCCCACGATCTCTATACAATCCGCCACCAAACACTTCTTATCCGAAGCTAAGTTGAAAAGCATGAGGAACTTTTCTTTCAAGACGCCTTCCCCGTGCCAAAGTCCTCTCAAAACTTCACTCTCAATCCATCACTTTTGTCAAACTTCATATGTGAAGCAAAATCATCTTTCCTCCTCCTAATCGCCTTCCACACCCCAGTGACCCCACATCCATAAGCCTCTTAAATTTCCCGCGAGTACCACCCCCCTTCTTCACATCCATACTTAATAGAAACAACATCCTTCCATAGTATTATCTTCCATAGCAATTCTCCAAATCCATTTTCCTAGCAACGCTTGGTTGAATAACTTCAAATCCTTGATTCCCAGCCCCCTTCACAGATTGGTGCTTTCACTTTGTTCCAACAAACTAAGTGAATCTTCTTACCTTTCCCTTTTTCACCCCACAGAAAATCTCGCTCGATCTTCTCTAGCTTCCTTCTAACTGCAACTGGCATCTGAAATAATGACATGTAATAGGGAGAGAGATTCTCCAATGTGCTTCTAATAAATGTGAGCATTCCTCCCTTTGAGAGAATATTGTCTCTTCCACCCTACCAACCTTTTCTGGAGCCTTTCAATAACTACATCCCAAATTCCTACCGATCTCGATGTGGCTCCCAAAGGAAGACCCAAATACTAAGACGGAAGACAGCCCACTTCACACCCCATACCCCTCATGCCATCTCGTCCACCCCCCTAACATTTATTCCGGTCACCTTTTTTTATGAGTGTACATAAAATTTAGTTGGAAAGTGGCTTTCTTATAGGTTTATAGTGCATTTGACTCCACTACTATTTTTCCGATTGGTATTGCCTCTATTTCCTGTCTGATGCAATTGTCAAGTTTAGATGCTTCCAATCATTTTATTTGCGCATATCAGACTGGATTGCAACATGACTCTGCAATTTTGCCCAACTGAGGAACAATTGAGCATTTCTGGACAAATATTGGCTCCACATCTGTGATAAGCTGCCTCTGTTCATTTCCGTGGACGTCTTGTATCTTTATTTGCTACCAATTAATAACAAAATGACTTTATTAAGATAAGCGGAAGGTACAAGGATGCTGCAGCTACAAAACAATAAACAACCAATCAAAGAGGTTGATAGTAACTCACAAACTACAACAAAACATTCAGCTAAGTGTAATAACAATCAGTATCAACAAAGATGCAGACTCACCCACCTACCCCCCCAAAAAAAAAAACCACCAACCAAAAAAAAATGTATCGATTTATAGATCCTCTGTTATATCAATATTTTTTCCCCTTTATGACCAAGAGAGAGTCCACCTCCCAAATAAAAGCTTGAGGGTTCGAACGCCATTTGGAACAATGTGGGTGTGTGCGTCTTATCTATCAGAAAAAGAAAAAAAAATATAATATCCTTTATTTTAAAGGATATTATTAGATATTACCAAAAGCACAAACACTTTTTTTGTTAGATATCATATGGCATTTGAATCACTTTCAGATGATATCAGAACTCAGAAGTACTTTAGCTGCTGTTTAGAGTGCCTTGAACGCCTTCCCCTTTTTCTGAACTGCACTACATTTGAATTTTTTTCCCACTGAATGGTGTATCTCAATAAGCAAGGCATGTTTAACTATTAGGGGAGACATACAGATAGAGTACTTGATCTATATTTCTGGAAATGGCTAGCTACACCATAAATTTTCTATTATGGCCAGCTCAGATAAAATAGGGGATCCTATCTCCTCCAGTGGTGCAGAGAATTCCACTTGAATTCAAGGAAGGCGTTGGTATACACTGCTCTGATAATGAAGGTGAAAGAGACAAACATGTACACACAAACATTTTCTCTCTCTTCTGGACATCTCCAACCCATAGATTTCACCATTCCAGGGATCCATTTCTGGCTTCTGGTTTTATTTTTGTCTCAATCCTATGTACCCTAAAACTTATTGATCCTATGGCATCTCTCGATATTTCAATTTGGAATCCACCCCTATTCTACTAGGAAAACAATGTCAAAAAATAGCACACAAAAGCAATGTAATATAAAGTCAAACCTTTATGCATAAGAAGCAATAGCCTCAAAATTACAGTACAATTTAATGGCACAAGAAGCAACACCAGTTATTATAGATATACGGATTTCACATATTCTTGAAGCAAACAAATTATAGAAGTTAACCAAATGGGAGCAACAGCAATGCTTTTAAAAGGTAATCCGCATGGAAGTAGAACCTAAATAGTTTAAGAATGTCTTAAGCAACATTTTCAAGAACTACCCTAAAAAATGACACCAACTAGCTCAAACCAAAATCGTGCAACAAGGGCTCATAATAAATGTGCAACACGAAACTATATTTCAGATCTTCACTTTTTTTTGTGTATGATATCGCTTTTCTGTCTGAACAGTAAAACATAAAGCACCCGTTCTGATTATAACGGAGGATAAACAATTAATCAAGCAAGTAACCTGGAGAGTTTGATACAATTAACACAGAGTAAGATGCAAAGAAAATGCAAACCTGGTAATCATTAATGCCACCAGTAATGGAGACAACTACAACACGAGAGAGAGGACCAGACATGTAATGTCCAGTTTGAGAGTTTTGGACCTCATTACCCTTTCTCCATTCCTGGTTTACATGTGAATAATAGTGACCCAAGGATGGCTGCAATGCCACAGGAGGTGACCTGGAGAAAGAATAAATCTCACTAATAATTCATGCATGAGAATGGAAAACCACAATAATATCATGGAAGAAATCAGAAAGCTCACTGGTGTGGACTTGAAAGCGTAAGAACAGTTTCAACTGCTGACTTCCTTAAATGTGGGTGGACAATTGCAGCTCTAGCTACAAAACCACCCATAGAGTGACCAACCAATATCACACTTTTTGGTAGATTCCCAGAGCTGGCAGCACCTTCCCTCACTCTAGCATCAAAAGACTCTTTATATTGATCTAAAATCTACAATGATAGACACACAATAACTAATAACATAAGTGAAAAGATTTGAACTAGGGAAAAAAAATCCATGCCACAAAAAGATGTGAAATGGGGAAAAAAAAATCCAGGCCATAACACAAGCAAATTGGAAAATCCTTAAGTGAAAAGTACATGAGAAGTTAAGAGTCGCCAATGTAGGACAACGTAAAAGAAAACAAGAAAGTTTAGACAAGTGCCAGTAATAAAGATTGTCACCGTTGAAGCCTAATAGCACAAAACTTAGACAGGATTTATGTCTATGTTGGACAAAAATCCCAACTTCAATATATGTTGTACAAATGTCAATCATGGCCCTCGGACCTGTCTGGCATCTAAAAAAAATTATATTGGCACGAACAGTAGATATGAGGATACCCCAAGTCAGAAACAAGTGTGGAGCTTTCAGGGCATGTGAGTTATATTTTCAATAAGGGAAATAATACATTAATAGTGTTCTTAGAGAAAAAAATGTATATGAAAATATAAAATTTTCAAAAAAACACTATCTTTAAATTTACAAATAGACAAGTTATGGCCTTACTCTTCTAGTGTTAGTTTTTTCAAGAAATACCATCAACATGTCCATATCATATTGAATATGTGTCTTATGTTCAACCTCCATGCCCATGCAAAATAAGACCTAAGTATACTTGAAGTTTGAAAGAACTTAGTGTCCAAGATAAATTTCAAGATAATAAGAATAAGATCCATTAAAAGATTTATCAAAAAGAAGAAAAAAATCCACAAAAAAAAACAATCAAATCTATTCCGGAATAATTCAAATGAAACTAGAACCCATTAAAGCTTCTACTAACTAAATGCAAGGTCTCTGAAAAACTCTACAAATGAAATAACAAGAAACGCTATAGAAACTCCAAAAATTATGACATAACACACAATTCTGAATGACATAATAAGAATACCAATATTTCAACTAACAATTATCTAAAGAAACAAAAATTACACAATAAAGTACCCAAATTCTCTTTTTGCACAAAACATTCCACACCAAATCATTTTGAAAACTCTTGTTGAGCAGTAAAGAAAAACGTGTTTGGCAAATACCGGTTTCAGATTGCTTTTTTTCTTTTTTTGATGAGCACCGGCTTCAGATGCTTTGAAGAACAAAAACTCTATGCAATTCATTCCAAACAACGTCATTACAAGTTACAACCCAATCTCACGTGCTATTTCATTTCAGACACTACGCACAAAATGATAAAAAGTGGTACCCTGTGAATGGCATATACTACATATTCTGTGTGTTCTTCGAGTATCCGACCATCCATTGCAGAATGTTCACCTTCAAGATCCACAGCAAACCAGTCTAGCATGTGACTATATTGGTTGGGTAATAAATAACCAGCCATGTCCATATTAGCTCCTCCCTCTTCAAGAGTTAGCGAAGCTTCTTGGTAGAATGTCCGCTCAAGTGGGCCTCCTTGATATGCCCGATCAGATTCTGCCGCTAAAGATCGTACCTATGAGGGAAAAAGAACCAAAAGACTATATTAAGGGGCACTTATTTGAACACTAAACGGATTCACACATTACATAATGTATATAAGTGCCATATAATTTTTCCTGATATCGAGGAAGCGACCCAGTCTCATGCTCTTTGGGAAATTTGGGCTGATTATGTAAATATATATTACATTAATTACCCAATAAACATCTATATTACACTTATTTAAAACCAAAAAAAAAAAGTGAGAACATAAGCATTACATAATCAGGTGCAAATATTCATTACTAATTTGTATTGAATGAGATACATGCCCCTTTTTTATAAGTAAAAGTATGTGTTATAAGCAAGGAACCAAAAGGGGGCACACCCATGTATTATAATCCAAGAGTGGTTGGAATTTCAAAAAAGACTAGCATTCTATTGATATAGAACTTTTTGTTGTTCTCGAAATGTTAATAATAAAACAAAATGCTTTCAATTCGTTGCATCAAATCTTGCACTGGATGCAAATCTTTTTACTAAATTCAAGCTAAGTATTGCGTGCAACACTGAACTTTTCAAAATAAAAATGCCAATCAGAATAGAGAACAGATCAATAGAGACTTGCCTGTTTGTAGCTTCCACCATTGCCAGGAATGAAAAGAACAGGAACACCACTGAGCTTCTTAAGGTGGTCATTAAAATCAATCTTCTTCCATCCTTCATGGTACAAATATAACCCATACTTGACAGATGATACATTTTCTGGAGAGGAGATTGGGATGTATGTAGGGTACATGTATGTCATGATACAACCATTCGAAATTGGTTTTACTAAACCATATAAAGCAGCAAGACCAATCCATATGGAGATAATAACCAGAGCTGCTACTCTAAATTTCGCTTTGAAACCTTGCATTTCTGGATTAACTTTTATTCCACATCAGAAGTCATTTTGCATACCCTTCAGTGCACATGAAAGTTCAATCCTTCAAGAACAAGCAAATAATCAGAGAAAAAGCTTTAAATTGAGGAATTTAGCAAGACTAGCCGATATACAGCCAGACGAGCACAATAATAAAGGATTCTATCATTTATTCTACACACCCTCAAAGGATCCCATTTGAACAAAATCAACTTGTGTCAAAGGATAACACAAGTTTTATTTTTATAAAGTTAATGAACACTATTAAAATTAATTAACACAGTATATTATTGAAATGCGTAAAAGATAGCACTGTCGTGTAACTGTAGCCACAATATTCAGTAAAAGCAACTCAAAAGAAAAAATCGGGGGTTCAAAAAGGCACAGCATTTTTAAGCATCGGACCAGATATTGAACAGTTAAGCAAGAAACCTAAAGACCCCCCCCGAATATGCATAAATATACATAATAAAAAGATTTTCTCAGAAAACAAATGATTAATAAATTTGGATAAATCTCTAATCTTTTTCAATGCCGTGCGCAAAGACAATACAAGATCATATACAAAATTCTGTTTTACAAACAAGCATACTCATGAGGCCCGTAACATCAAATCTTTCTAAATATAATTTCCCTTATGTTCCAGTTAGTTGCAGAGGAAAAAAAATGTGAATAGAAAGGAAACAAAGAAGCTCCATTCCATTGAAATCTGATCTTTCAGCTGGGTCTCGCTGTAGAAGAAGAAAACGGGTTGTAGTAGAGGAGAAGGGATTACCTGATCGGAGATCTGCCGGAGAGAAGTAGAGTAAGAAGCGTGAGATTGAAGTTGCGGAGCAATGGTTAATCAGATACAGAGAGAGGTCTACTCAATAGTTGCAATTGGAACCGAACCCTACAAGAAGGGGCAGTGACATGGAAAAGCACTGTAGGTGGACTCTGGTTGGGCTGGGGTGGCAGATGCTTGTAAATTTCCCAATGTTTATTAGGTTTCCAATTAAGACAGGCCACCTTGCACGATGCTTATACAAGGATAAGACCAACACCGTATTTGATTACACCACCAATTCTTTTGGAGATCATATAATTATGATTGTTATAATTATTTTTAATATAAATTACATTTACACCACCTCACTTTTCTTATTACAGACAGCTTTTCTCTAATTATACTGACCCTTTGTCAGAGTGGGCCCTTAACCAGAGTTGTACAATTACAATTATATCTCCATATTTGTTTAATAATTTTTTATTTTATCCTTTTCATTTTCTTTCCTTTCCTTTCTTTTCTTTTTCTAGTTGTCATGCCCTTCCCCATCAATGATCCTCTTTGGCTGAAATCTGACGCAGAGTTCGTGAACAGCGATGATACCTAACCTGCGAGCAGCGGTGAAGTGCAGCACCCAAGGTTGTTGCACAGTATCTTTTCGGCATCCACCTCCTCATCGCCGACTCTGAGCAATCGCCTGAACCAACAATAATTTCTTCATTTAGCCCATTGAAAGTAGAGGGATCTAAAGCGTGAAGACCTTGTAAATTTTCATTTTTTGTAGGTATATATCAACTCAAAATCTATTAAGCATTGGCTGAAATTGGCTCAGTTTTTGGACATATTTAAAATCACCAAATCTTTGCAATGTTAAATTCCTCACGAAACTCTCTCAAAAAATTGTTTTCAACAAGTTCAACTTTGCAAATTGCAAATTTTCATCAAAATTGACCGTACATATAGGTTTATATATATACAGTGATGGGGAGCTATTATAGTAGTGGGTTAACAGTGATGCCCAAATCATGTAGAATTTGCAGAGAGGGTCAAGTCCTTATTTTGAAAAGCTGGAGAAAGTAGAAAATTCTTCCTTTCTCTTCTTGTATAGAATATTAAAATCAGATTATAAATCAAGAACCCATGTTTACCAAATTGTTTGAAGCTCTGTGAGAGAAGTAAAGTGTGTGCATATATATATGTGTGCGAGAGGATTGAGAGGTTAGAAAGGAGAGAGAAGAAACAGAGGGGAGAATGGCCACTTATGTATGTGTTGTGTGCATGTATGTATATATATATGTGTGTGTGTTTGTGTGTGTGTTTTGTGTAATGTAGAGAGAGGAAGATGAAAAGGGTTTTGTAGTGGGAAGGCTGTGGGGATGGGGGCCACTGTGCGGTGGCTAGTTGGTGTTTTTTAGGAGGGTAAAAAAGTAATTTGATTTGTAAAAGTAAGAATATAAAGGACCATTGACTATTAGGGACAAAGTTATTATTTTAAAATATCAATTTGCTGTCTTTAAAAAGTAACAGATAAATAACAAACAGTTAATATAAGGGTGAATGTGTTACAAAATATTATAGATCAATGATTAATCAAATAAAAGTGAAATTATTTATAATTGTTAAAAATTTGAGAAAGTATAGATGTAATTAATTAAATAAAAAAGAATTGTTTATAATTGTTAAAAATTTGAGAAGGTATAAATGTAATTTATTATTATTTTTAAAGATAAAAGAATCTATAGGAAGTTGAAGGGATTACCGTAACGATCTTTCAGGTTATCATTTGGACTGGATATAGAAGTCCACAGCCCAAAAAGTAGTCAACCGTCAATCCAATATATTGCTATGGGCCAAGCAAGGCTAACGCTCAAAATAGATAAGCTTGTTTTACAGCACAGATTTCCACTTTTGGGCAATCTCCATGGACGAGTTTGAAAAAAAAAGGTTCAAAACAGTTCAGAGCTGACTTCATGAAGGGTCCAGGTACAGCGAGAATCTGCCCCGCACATAGGCAATTGGCTCATCAAAGTGATCGTCAGTTCATCAATCAACACACACACACACACACACACACACTTGTATGAACTATTATTTTGATAAGCTATATTTTGTCGACCATTGTTCCTTCTCCTCCAATCCTACTGAAAAGTTTTTCTGAGTCGAAAAAATACGGCAGGAGATTTAGGATGAAATAATCATACAAATCATCAAATTGATCCATTTAATAATCAAAGTGATAATTAAAAGAATCAAGAAATGAAATCTGAAATTATTTCAGAAATCAAGAGCCAGTTGTAGTATTCTTCTTTTTCTTCCACTAGTTCCTCGAGTACAACGGCTATTAAAACTCAGTAGGATTGTTACAAGTTTCATTTTTCAAAAACAAAAACCAAACGGTAAGTGGTTCAACAGACAATAATCAAAGATCATAGACGCAGCAAACTTGGAAACTTAAAAAATTGAATATTTCAATAGCCAAGATCGCAAATTTCCTGTTCTTCATCTAGCTGCAACAGACAATTGAATTACATGTAATACATCAATCAATTACATATAAATTAGCTCATCAACAATAAATCTTGGCAGTCAACCCATATAGGATACTTCAAGCAACGACGCTTTCCAGAAATTTCCTTCAACCAGCAGAATTAGACATTTCCTTTTCTTTGACAATTATGGGAGCAGACCATGTGATCAGGTTGGGCTGAAACCTAAGATCCAGGAAGGAGTTGCTGTATAATGATCACTTCAAATTTCAGGCATCTATCAATGCAGCATTGCCACTTCATTGTCCCTCCGCCTCAAAAAGGTATAATCATACAAGCACCCAGTCGTACAAAAAAATAATTGGACAAAAAAGTATCATCACCATCTCCGGAAGAAACACAACAGAAAAAGTTGCCCTGGACTCTGATTTCAATGCTCCATCAAGGCGGTTTCAGTTTCTGACAACTGGGGCTGTAAGAGAATGAAAGACTTTCAAAATGAAAATGTGATGAAAAAAAAAGAGTTCAAAACAAAACAAATAACATGAATACTTCACTCGCCGTAAGAATCTAATTTCCATGTGTATTTAAAAACAGAGTTTAAGAACCTATTTATTTAGTTTAAAACTCTAAGATGAATGAATGTAGACAACTAATGGTAACCTGTCCTTCCCTCCACAAAATCCGAGCCTCAAAGGTGCATATTTAAAAAACAGTGTCGAAAAACCTATGTTTTTAGTTTAAAACTCAAAAAATGCATGTAGAGTACTAAAGATGACCCATCATTCCCACCAGATAATTTGCGCCTAAAAGATGATCTGGGCATTATATACTTTGCATGAGTAGATAGCAGCATTCAAGAGGGAAGTAACACAATTCACCACTAACGAACCTAACACTTAATGATGCCTAGAAAATGAGAATAAATAGTGGCCACACCAACATACCAAGTAAGTCCTCGTAAGATTCTGCCAACAGCGACGTGTCCATTAGCAAAGGAGGTGAAAAAACTTGATCCTGTGCTTCTTCCATGTCATAAAATGACCTCTGAGAATCAGAAATTGCATAATTTGAACCCGAAGCCGAGAGAAAACCATCTGTTCCATCATACTCATGAAGTGAATCCAAATCAGTTAACACATTCGCCAATTCATCATACTTGCTCCCAAAAGGACCATCAGAAGCACGATTCTCAATCAAAGAAGGATCTGCTTGTGAAACGAATAATCGTTTACTCCTTGCACCCAGTTTTTTCTCTGTGCCAAGACGAGAAAACCCAGTTGCAGAGAGCGGAACAAAGAAGTGCTCAGAGCTGTCATCAGAATGATTGTCTTGTGATGATTCCAAGTTGCAGGATTGCATTGACAGAGCCGCTTCTCTGACAGATCTCTTTAAGTTCTGGACAAAAGAATTTTCATTCTCTGTGGAAGTATGAAAAATAAAAATTAAAACCTCTAAACTAAAGCTCTTAAAAGAATCCTTTAGAACTGAAAGATGAAACAACTTAGGCAAGCTAATGGGGCCCAAATTCAAAAAGAAGCATATAAAGTGGGATGAGATATAGAATGACAAGTACCTTGTGGTGGATTATCCATGTGATTGTTTGTCAAAGGCTGGTCCAGTGACTTCCGTTCTGACATATTATCCATTTGGTTGGTGTGAGCATGTGTGTCGCTTTTGCATGCTCCCACCTTTTCCAGAAGAATTTGGCGTCAAACTAAATAAAGGTGGGAGTTTTAAGGCAGGGGGGCTGGCTGAAACTTTCTCAAGCTGAACAGTTGACAATCTTGAAGTCACCTCAGCAACATCATCAGTACCACTTTCCTGCACAATTCAAGATCATCAAGTTTTAAAGATGCAAATTCAGAAGGCTGGAGAAATCATAGGAGTAAAACTCTCCATGAAGCACATCGTATAGATAAGAATTACCAATGTCCTTCCACTGCTCTGCGCTTGGATAGGTGAGATTGACCTGCCATGATGTTTGGTCATTGGAGGAAGGTTAGAAGAAATACTGTTCACTTCTTCTGCAAGCTCTGATATCGAATTATGTATTGAAGGTGCTACTTCCTTCAGTTGATCAATGAGCACCTGGACATCAAAACTGTTCATATGAGAAAATTTTCCAACACAGTTATCATTAACAAGGACGCCAGTTCATTAATGTCAAAAATACAGTGCAAATGTTACAAAGGCAATCAAGAGACACCCTAAAACTAGGGATGTAACAGGACCAAGCTGAGCCAAATACCTAGCTGCTTGAACTCAGCTTGATGTAAGATGGGTAGTGCTTGAACTTGACTCTGCTCAGTTCTGCTTAGACTGGTTGATTTGCTATTATGCCACAATGATGGCAATGTCTCAGTCAACTCGCGTATAAAAGTTATGATTTTTTAGTCCAAATACAAAAAGGACCATGCCTGACCTGTCACTCAATAGTCCCAAGCAACAGCTTTTGCAGAGCTCAAAGTGTAAAGTTCGTAAAATAACACACCGACTATTAGATGAGAAGAAATAAAACGTCACCTCTTTCTTTTATAAGTAGAAAAGAAATGCCACCTCATACTTCCAACACACATTCTCTGGCAGTGAATTTGAGAAGCATAATGGATTTTCTCTACCACAACACATACCACGCATGCTCAAAATCCTATTCAAAAGCAATTGCTTAAGCCCAGCTAGTTTACTGGAAGTGCTCAAAGGATGAGCTTGAGCTCAGTTGTGTTAAACAAACAAGCTTGAACAAGCCAAGTTCGACTTATTCAGTTGTCTAATTGCCCCATGTAGAACTATAACAATGACTAGGAGAAAATTAAATATATGGTCAAGAATTACTCATCAAAAAATATATGTAGTCAAGAAATCATGGATAAATTAACTCCACACTCCTAGTGAATCAGTTTCCAGAGAGACCATGCATTTACATAATTAAGTATATCCTGTAGTCTTTGATGGATATTTCCTAAAAAATTTTATTTCATGACTAAATAATTCTATAAATTTCCCTGCTGTAAGTCAAATATTCAAAATAAGATAATGTAATTAAGTAAAAAGAATGTTATAGAGAAACATGAAGATAGAATAATTTCATCATAAAATTTAGCATAAATTGGGCCCCCCCCTGACAACAACAAACTGTCAATTGACAGATGAAATGCTCAGGGTTGCCTTCTATTGATGCGCTTTAACTTTAAGAAGAGAGAATAGGCATTTTGTCAATTCATTTCCCAAAAGATGAAAATTTGTGGGAGGCATACAAGGCAAGAGTAATTTAGTCACTTTTCCAGAAAATATTTTATTTTGAATAGAAATATACAAAAGTTTAGGTGTTACAAAAGATTGTACCAATGAATGGCCCTAAGAAAAATAACATACTAAACACAACAAAGCTTATTAAAACTACTTGAGCTCAAAATCATGAATCCTTATTCACTAGTCTATCTATCTAAATTACAGAGGTAACCCCAAGGGTGTAGCTCAGTGGAAGAAAGAGCAGAGGTAAGGGCCTTAAAAGCACAAGTCTCTAGTTCGACTCCCACTAAGAACAAAACCATCCTTTGGGGCAACCCACCGCAAGATGAAAGTCTCGTTTCGGAAGGCTTGTGGGGCTGGAGAGTTTAACACCGATGAAACTGGAACAATGTTCGGCACATGGTCTTTTCGTATAAAAATAAATAAAATAAAATTCTGGAGGTAATATTCGAACCGACCAAAAGCCACTTTGTCTTTTACTATAAACTGAATCCACATTCAATTTGGCCTTTGTATCATTGCAGCACTCTCAACAAGAACCACATTGCTCATTAACTCATGCAGACATTGGTCATTCTCAAACCTGTCCTCTGATCAAGGCTACCTCTAGCTTGCCATAAATGTATTCATCCTAAGTCCAATTTTTACCATCCTTCTAATCATTCATCTCAACATCCACATCTTAACTACGCTCATCATAGTTGCGAAAAAACTTCATACCATTAAAAATGGATGGCCACACAGCTAACTTATTATTTAAAAAGCATTAGTTTTCCCAAGGTCCCAGGTTCAACTCCCACCCCAAAGCCACTTACCTATCAAAAAAAAAAAAACATTCGTCAACCACACAACACTTTACAAGCAATTTTCCACTTCATTCATCTCACTCTACTTTTATGGACAACATCAATTTCAACTTCCCCCTTCTGATGGCCAATCAACCCAAGATTATATGGCCACTCTTAAGTACCTCCTGCCCATTAACCTCCACTTTCGCCTCATTTGTACCCCAAATTAAATTAAAGTTAGATTAAATTCCACTATATTCTATTAATCACCCAAAATAATTGGTTCTAAGTGTGTCACCAATCACCATACTTTTAGTTTACGTTACACGCTCCTACTCTTAGTTTCATTAACAAACACAGTATTTTTAACTTCCATGTATTTTTAAACTCCATGTTCATAAAGTTTTGCACGGCTTTACACCAAATGCAACCCTCCTTCCCTGAGCCATTGACCTTTTAAATAGGGATATCTAACCCCATAAATGTGTTCAAATTCTCACTAGAAGCAAGAATAGGTTATATTAAATTTCCACCTGAGGATGTTAAGCGCGATCGAACACTGAAATTTGAATTCTTCCACACCCCCAAACTCAAGATCCAAGCAGACAACAGCAAAAAACTTATAGCTTCAGATGAAGTTGCATGACTGCACATAAAAGTGCATGCAGTTTGTGGTTCCATTCTAAAATAGCAGCAGATGGAACTATTTACATAAGTTAATCAAGTATAGGGATGCATCTATTTCAAAATTTAGAGATCCCAAAGGTATGTTTATTGTAAAACTAATACTAATGTTACTTGCAGAAGTAACAAAAGACCCCCTTAGATCTCCCTCAGGCCATGACAACTCAGAAGTGTCAGTAACGTGTGAGACATCTTTGCTCCATATGTGTAATAGTTAAAAATTGAAGAAAGATGTATTGCAATAATATTGAAATCAAATACCCATTAATGGAGCATAACAAAAAATAATGTGTGCAAATGCCCAAAATGTTATATGGTGTAAGTCCAACACAAGCAAAAACCCAGAAATCAAAATTGCCCAAACTTAGAATTGAACTGAAAAATCAAAGACATCATTCCTTCACCTGAATGCTAGCTCGGTGCTGCCGATGTTCAGCAAGAGTGACTGCTAAAGATTCAGCATGGCTGCTTGTACTGCCATCATCTGCACTTCGTAGAAGGTCTGGACCCACTCCGTCATTGGATTTTGCCTACAACACAATTATTGCAAAATAAAATGACTGCACAGGAGATGTTAAACAAACCTTGCATTATTCCCCAAAAGATTCTGGAAAGAAAAAAATACTTAAAATAATTGCAGAATGGAATTCACCATCATACAGTCAATTAGAAACCTGATTGTGAGGTGTAGTAAATCACAGGAGAGAAGTTTTCAGCATACAAATGTGTTTTGTTAAACGGACAAATAATGTATTAGATAAGTAATAACCTAAGATTGCTCTTTAATAAGAAACTCATCTAGTAAGACGACCTAACTTATTCCACACGGGGTTTTCTTCTAATGATGAAGTTTGTCATGAGATTTTCTTCAAACAAGTACCTATCAAGATGTTACTTCTGGTACACGGACAGCATCAAAATAAGTTGTAACATTAAAATAGCCAATCACTTCAGCAATTTGTGCAAAAATGAATTTCTTAGTACGACAACCTAACTTATTCCAGGCGGAGTTTTCTTCTAATGACGAAGTTTGTAATGAAAACTTCTTCAAATAAATAAGTATCAAGATTTTACTTCAGCAGTTCTGCCTACACAGACAACATCAAAATAAGCCGTAACATAAACATAGCCAATCTCTTCAGAAATTTGTGCAAAAATGAATTTCATGGAATATTAAACACCGGCCAAAAACATAAAAATGAGGAAATGTGCTTGTTCTACAAATTCGGTACAATTTTTTTTTTTTTTGATAAGTAAAAAAGAAAAAAAATAAGTACAACATTTTACCAGCCAATATGGCATGGAACCTTTTCTTGATGCAATTAAGTGAGAAACATTGCACATAAGGATGTCAAAAGAACAACTTGAGATCTCATGTGACTAATTAGTCACATTTTGTACAGTCATCACCCAAATTTTAAGCACTGACCAAAAAAGAAAAATCATCTAAATTATAAGCCATGAGATCACCTTCTTTGTCTAGCTGTGAAAGTACCAGCATAGCATTGGAGAGCAATATCCAGTTTTACAGAAAACAATCATGTTGGATGTATATGACAATCCGGGTCAGGAATCTTCAGATAAGAAGAAATTAGAATGCTGCAATTACATTCCAACCCTAAGGTGGGTAATGCATATCACTTAATGTTTCTTTTGATAAACTGCTTGAGAAACTGCACTTGATGCAGTAGTAATTTTTATGTCACTATATCTTTCACTCCTTCATGACATAATGTCTTTACTTGACCATTCATCATTGCACAAACTAGTCATTGTCACTAATTTCTCAATATATATTTTTTTTGGTAAGTATCACTGATTTCTCGATATTACATTTCAAGAATTCAAAAAGTATCACAATTATAAGCCACAAAGAGTTTGAGCTATATTCTATTTTACCGATGGGAGACCATATGCCAGTTCAGTCTCGGGCCATACTTATCACGACCAAAAAAGAGGAAGCCATACTGCAAGAATCAAATGATTTTCACAAGGAACTGATGAAAAGCTTCATTCCATAGAAGAAAATAGCATACCAGATGAAGTGACTGTTTATGAATCCGTTGCAAGGCATGTGTCCAACGCCTTAGAATTTCTGCAATATCAACAGTGGGGTGGACTCTTCCACTTCTATCATCTACTCGATTAAAATTTTCATCATTCACTTGTAGAGAAGAAGAATCTAAATTATTCTTCTGCTTTTCTCTATTTACATTGATCGATGATCCATCGATCTGTTCTTTGTCATCTAAATGCCCTGAAGCTGGATCACCAGACTGGACAGATAATACATCTGCATAAGGGGCCTGAGAACTTTGATCCATAGCGGCAAGCAAAGTTGACCCAGAGATGCGATATCTGAATAGGGAATATTACACATGATTAAGTATGGGAAATGCAATCTACAGAACCCAAACGATGAAGGATGGGAAATAACCTATGCTCCCGATGAGCTATCAGGTCTTCAATAGGGCCTGAAGCAAGAACTTCATGTTGATCTGCACGGAAACATAGTATATCAGGATCAAAATAATAGAAGTTAGCATTATAATAGAAGGAACATTCTTATAAATTCTGGAATTTCACATATATTCCCCAAACAGTCTATGTACCCTAAAAAAGAAGGGAAGGAGAGGAATTTCACATATTTAGCAAAATAAGCAACTGATGTCTCCAATAGGTTCCTTTCCGGACGTTATCAAATGAAAAGGCTAAGTTGTGGACTTGATCACACAGCGGGAATAAGAAGTCATTTAGAGAACAGAAAGAGGTCATGTTATTTGCAAGCAATGAAGTGTTGTGCTCGGAGACCAAACTGGACAATGTCTCAAACACATAGGACCAAATAAGCAAACACTCCCAGGAACTCTTAGCACTGGCTGCTCAATCAAACACCCTTTCAACAAACTCTTTGCATGTCACATGTCAATCTGCATGGCCGTATGGACATCCGAAACTTCTTCCAGCCTAATGAATTACACCTCAGCATTGAAACAACTGCAAATATCTAATTTACATTATATACTTCAAAAAATACTGATACAAAAGTGACCTACACTCAAATTTCAGATCCTCCATAAAATTCTACAACAGAGCCTTTGGAAACAAATATATTGAGTACAAAATATTCCCCTATAATCAGGACCTTTTTTAATGAATTGAAAAAGGTGGGCTCAATTTCATCCATCTAAATGCACAATATCATGCTTCAACCACAGTGGCTGTGAAATATTGTGTCACAAATACAAAATGATACCCAAGCTAGTGATAAGTAGGACACTACTCCCTTTTTATCCTTGACAAGTGTAATTGTATTAAAAGAGTGCTCGAGGGGGGTGAACCTGTACATACAAGGGAAAGGCTACAGCAATTAAAGCCTTGAAGACCCCAAAAAATCAACTATAGAACTTACATACAACAGGTAGGCCTCTTTGACCCAATAGTATACCAAAAAAAAAAGTGTCTTTAAAAAAAAGAGGACGGTTGTTCCCCCCCCCCCCCCCGGGGGCCCTTTTCTTTAAAAAGCACCTCTATTTCTTTCTCTCCAAATGCTCCAACTCAAATACAAATGAGCCATCTTCCAAGCCGCACAAACTATCCTTCCTAACCCTGCTGCCCCTACAACTAAGAAGCAACTCCCTCAAGGTTGCCGGCATCACTCAAAAACACATGAAGATAGAAAACAAGGGGCACAAATAATCTCTAGCTATCGAACAGTGGATAAGAAGATGATCCACCATTTCCACATTCCCCTTACACATCCAGCACCAACCTGTCATACAGAATGCCCTCCTTTGTAGGTTACTTGTCTTTAAGATAGCACCCCAAGTTGCTTTCCACACGTAATCAGAACATGCAAATGCCAAATCTCCTTCCATGGAAAGTTCATCTCGCCTCTCCCTATCAACTCCTTGTAAGGACTTAACCCAAAAAACTTGTAAGGACTTAACCCGAAAAAACCTTTGAACTTGCTGTCCACACCAAGTAATCCCTCCTGTTCATAGTCACCCCCCGAACCCTATGCAAGGCCTCCAAAAAGTTCACAACCTCCGCCAATTCCAAATCATGAAAATTTCTCCTAAAACTTGGGCTCCACAACAATTCCCCCCCCCCCCCCCCCCTCTCAAGTGCAGCAATCAGCAACCCAAGCCCCTTTGTCATTTGCAAGGTTAAACAAGAGAGGAAATCTACCCTTTAATGCTTGATCACCACACCAAATATCCTCCCAAAACTTCACCCTCATCCCCTCTCCCACCTCAAATCGAACAAAATTCTTAAAATAAGCAACTCCTTTTTTAATCATCTTCCACTAAACACACCCCAAAGCATCTACCCCTTAGAAAACCAAACCCCTTCCATGCACTTAAACTTTGTGGACAAGAACTCTTTCCAAAGAGTTTGATTCTCCACCCCAAATTTCCACTTCCTATTAAAGAGTGACATTTCAAACACCTGGGTCCAACCAAGGATGTTAATGGGGAGGGGTTTTTTTTGTTCGAATAATCCCCCCCCCCCTTCCTTCTCCCGCGGTCCCTTAGGAGACAGGTTTTGGGAATTATATAAATGAGTAATGGGCGAGTTTGGGGAAAAAAAGGTTGAATCCCGATAGGATTCGGGATGAAATTGTGAAATGGAGGTTTAAATCCACCCCAATGAATTACTTAAATACCCCTAATTATTTTACAATAATTAATTTACCCATGAATATATATAATTGTGTAATAATAATAGTTAAAAAATTATTTATTATTATTTTTAAATAAGGATTGGGACTGAGTTCAGTTGAAATAAGGATAATGAATAATAGTATAATCAAAGTGGGGAGGGAATAACATTTATAGCAAGGCAAAGTCGGGGTGTGTTTAGGAAGGTTTTTTTCAAGTGGAGCAAGTTTGTTACAGGGGCACCCCATCCCATGCCGGCCCCTTTGACATTCCTAGGTACAACACCTATCAAAACCACCCTTACATTAAAAAATGTTCAAAGTAAAATGCCTTATATTCCTTTTTATTGAACAATGTGCCCCTAATAACTGATAATCTGGTCGATGACTTCTAATAATAAATCATATTGAGGATTCCCAAACTCGTAACAGACGGCTAGGAACAAGAAAAGGGTCAATAGTCTCTGCCATTGCAAGTACTCCTTCCGCTGAGACGACCCTTGCTTTTTTTTTTTTTTTTTCTTTTTTTGTTCACCCCAAAATGATATATTGAAGAAGCTGGAGTAACTAAGAAAGAGAGTGGCGCCTAGCCGTTGAGAATGTCTTAAATTTGTTAACAATCATATTGTTTTATTAGTTATTAGCCAACCCCAAATAGTTGGGATAAGGCTTTGCTTGAGCTGAGTATTTTTTTTTTTGATAATTAACGAAATATATTAAAAAAAGGGCCCAAGGAGGGCACAAAGGGCAAAAACCCCTACAAGCTTAGCTTTACAAAGGTCTTAACGACCCCAAAAAATCAACAAAAGAAGAGGCATTAACAGGAGAAGCCTCTTTGGCCCAAAAAAATAACAAACGCAAAAATGCGTCTTTGAGGAAGGGAATGGAAAGCCCCTCATCTTCGAAGACACGTTTGTTTCTTTCAATCCAAATACTCCACAACAAGCAAATAGGAGCCAGTCTCCAAATTCTCCTTTCTCTCTTCTGGAAGATTGCACCCTGCCCAAGCTAACAGAAGATCTCTGACGGAGCCAGACAAGACCCAGGAGACACCAAAAAGAGCAAAAACCATGTTCCAACAGCTCCAAGAAACGTGGCAATGGAGGAGGATGTGATCCACTGTTTCCTCATTCTTCTTACAAAAATAGCACCTACTAGCCAAAGGGAAACCTCGCTTCTTCAAATTTTCTACAGTTAAAATGGCTTTCTAAGAGGCTTCCCAAGCAAAAAAGGAGGCCTTAGGAGGGGCTCTTGAGTGCCAAATGAGCTTCCAAGGGAAAAGAGGGCTTTCCAGATCGAACAAGCTCTTGTAGAAGGAGTTGACGGAAAAAGATTTGTTATTCGGCAGCCACACCCTCTTATTCTCCCTCTCTTCCATAGCACGGTAACGACAAATGTGACCAAGAAAGGAGCCCACCTCTTCCAACTCCTAGTCGAAAAAGTTTCTCCTAAAATGAGGAGTCCAAACGAGCTTGTTCCCAACTCTCTCCAAGTACTCGCAAACCCGAGCCGTTTTGTTGGTAGCCAGACTATATAAAGTGGGGAATTTCACCCTGAGAGGCTCATTTCCATTCCACCCGTCATCCCAGAAACTAACCCAGCCACCATCCCCGATAACAAAATTACACATTGCATTGAAAGGCCTCCAGTCACCTCTAATGGAACCCCAAGGACCACACCCCCTAGGCCCCTCCACACAGCCCGAACACCAACCTCCTGTTGTCACACCCATACTTATCAACAATGATCTCTCTCCAAAGCTCCCCATTACTCTCACCAAACCTCCATAAACATTTCCCTAAGAGAGCTATGTTAAAGATGCCCAAGTCTTTCACCCCTAGCCCTCCGAGAGAGACGGGCTGCTTAATTTTATCCCGGGCCACTAGATGAATCTTTCTACACTCCCCTTCATGGCCCCATAAGAAGTCCCTTTGAATCTTTTTTAACCTTCTGCAAACAGACTTCGGAATGGGGAAAAGAGACATAAAATAGGTGGGAAGGTTTGCCAATGTACTTTTGATAAGAGTGAGCCTACCTCCCTTAGAGAGGAGTTGACCCTTCCAGCCTGCCAGCTTGCTGAAAAACCTCTCCACGACAGGATCCCATACCCCAATGGAACGTGAAGAAGCGCCCAACGAAGGCCCAAGTACACCAAGGGGAGGCAAGCCACACTGCAGCCTAACGTGCGGGCTAACATGTCCATCCCTTGAATCGAACCAACTAGAGTAATGTTGCTTTTCGTGAGATTAATCCGCAAACTTGACACAGCTTCAAAGCACACAAGGATGCAACGCACAAAACGCAACTGGCGCACTGTAGGATCACAAAAAATAATGGTGTCAGTCTGCAAACAAAAGATGGGAGATGACGACCCCACCACCCCTTCTGTCTCCCTACGTGAAAACCTTTGATAAGGCCAACCTTCCTCAGCACAGGTATAAGAAACGACTCAGAGTCTCCATAGCAATGACAAAGAGAAAAGGGTATAATGGGTCCCCCTATCTCAACCCTCTAGAAGAGCGAAAGAAACCTACCGGGGAGCAGTTGACGAGGACCGAAAAGGAGACTGTAGATATACACGACTGAATCCACTTCCTCCTACTTGCTCGCAAAACCCATCTTAGCCATAATACGCATCAAGAAACTCCAACTAACGTGATCAAAGGCCTTCTCAATATCAAGCTTGCAGACAATCCCGTTCCTTTTCTTCTTTGTCCTAGAGTCAATGCATTCATTGGCAATGAGAGCCGCATCCAAAATTGCCGCCCCTCCACAAAAGCATGTTGACTAGGAGAGATGATACTACCCATAATCTTCTTCATCCTTAGAGAAAGAACCTTTACAATCAGCTTGTAAACGCTGCTAACAAGACTTATAGGGCGGAAGTCCTTGATGTTAATGGCACCATCCTTTTTAGGAATGAGGGCAATGAAAGAGGCATTGAGGCTTCACTCCAAGCCCCCCTCCCTATAAAAGGCCCCAAAGACTGCCATAATATCCACCTTTAGAACATCCCAGCATCTTTTAAAAAAAGCCATAGAAAACCCGTCTAGGCCTGGAGCCTTATCCCCATTGCAAGCATCCAAGGCTTTCACAACCTCCTCTTCCGAAAAAGGGATCTCCAAATTAGAGGAAGCATCCCCATTCAGCCTATCCAAACAAATATCATTCACCCCCGGTCTCCAGCTGTGCGACTCTGTGTAAAGGTTGGAAAAGAAGTCAACAATACCTCCTCTAATGAGCTCTTCCTCCGAGAGAACATGATCATTAATAACAATGGAGGAAATCTTATTCTTCCTAAAATGAGAAGTCGTCATTCTATGGACTAGATTTCTGCCTCCAAGAGATTTCCTCCATCCTGAGAATCTGCCCAACCTGGCCTTTAAGACCTTCTCTTTCACTCTTTTTCTCAGCAGAGAGGGAACCCAAATGCTCCTCCCTGTCCAACTCCATCAGGTTGTTCAACAGAATCTGCTTTCTTTCCTGAATTGAACCAAAGACCTCACGGTTTCCACTTTCTCAAATCTTCTTTGAGAAACTTCAGCTTTCTAGCAATGCAGTAACTTGAGGGACCCAGACACCACATAGGAGTCCCACCAATTCCTCACCAAGTCCACGAAACCTTCCGATTCTAGCCACATATTTTCGAATCTAAAAGGGCTTTTGCCGGCACTAAAACCCCCACAATGCAACATAATGGGGTGGTGATCAGAACAGGGCTGAGGGAGGCACTTTTGGGAGATACCAGAAAAGGCATTCTCCCAATTGTTTGAAATTAAAAATCTATCCAAACGTGACATGGCCTGTCTGATGCCCACCTCTAGACCAAGTGAACCTCCCCCCCTCCAGCTGTAAATCCACCAGGCCTTGAGAATTTATGAACTCGTTGAAACCCCTCATTGTCGAAGTCAGTCTGCCTCCACCTGACCTCTCATCCGGATACCGCACTACATTGAAATCCCCTCCAATGCACCAGGGGACTTGCCAAGAGGAGATCGTAGACTGCAAGCTCTTCCCAGAAAGAACCCCTTAGCACTATCAGTCACGGGCTCGTAGACTCCACAAAAACCCCACACAAAGGAATTAGAAGCCAAACGAAACTTGCAAGAGATGGAGAAATCGCCCACTTTGTGCTCAATGTCTGTAATCATACGGGAGTCTCAAGCAAGCAAAACACCTCCAGCAGTGCCGTGGGCATTCAAAACCACCCACTTGATCCATCTGGATCCCCAAATGGAACGAACAAAACTTCTCGAAATACTATCCATCTTAGTTTCCTTGAAGACAGATGACAGTAGGTTTCCATTCCCGTAGTAAACCTTTGATAACTAATCGTTTGTCTGGATCATTCAATCCCCTTACATTCCATGATAAAATTTTTAAATACATAAGAGAAAACAAATTAGACCCTTTCCATGCCTTCCCCAAAGGCCACCATCTATTTACTGCCCCCATAATTAACCGAACAGGACAACTCCTTCATTACCCATCTCATTCTTCTTTCTGATTTATCCACCTTGTCCTTCCCAGAGGCATTAGTAAAACCTGGTCTTGACAGAAGAATTGCTCACAACTATTTCTCTGAATAAATCCAGCAGACGATCCTCAAATCCTGCACATGAGACTCCCAACAATTTACGCACCTTTCCCATTTTCCGAAGAACCCAGTCATCCGAAGGTGTCTGTTGATGACGTTGTAGGTCAGCCAATTGTGCTTCTTGAATCGGATTGGAGTCATTGAGAAATCCGTCCGGCAAAACTACTGCTAAAGGGTTAAAGTTCCTCTGA
Source organism: Nyssa sinensis (assembly GCA_008638375.1). Taxonomy (NCBI): domain Eukaryota; kingdom Viridiplantae; phylum Streptophyta; class Magnoliopsida; order Cornales; family Nyssaceae; genus Nyssa; species Nyssa sinensis. The sequence continues at coordinate 62,153,720 of CM018032.1, forward strand.
ATTCTCTGAGAATTCTGGGCTTTGGAGCACCCCTGCACTCCCCTCAACTACTGCCAGAGACTTCGTGTCTGGAATGGATATGAATTCATCATCTGCTATAAAAGAACAACCTGCTGGCCCAAGTGTGTTGAGTTGGTTCAGAACCGTAGCTGCCTTCCAAGTACCAGAGAAATTCACCTTCATCCGCCATGCTACACATCTCAGACTCTTGCTCCAAGATGTCCTCTGCGTGCACAAGGCTGTTTCCCAGGGCGTCGATTTGTTGTTCCTGTGCCATGACCTGCATCTCCCTGAATCCTCAAGGCTCCCTGTTCAGAGACTGCTTCTGGCGCTAGCAGTGACGAGGCCGAGCTCCCTTTCCTTTGGGCCAGGCCTGTGATTCAGCCCAACAGAGATAGCCCCTTGCTTCCCAAGCCCGCTGTTAATCCCCCTCCTACAATCCAGCATGTGTCTTCCCTCTTGCAGCCCAATAGTGGGGAAGGGTAGGAGGGAGGGAATGATGCCATCGTTCTTTGCATTATTAACCAATCATTCTACGATGTGAGCGGGAATCTCACTAAGGCTTATAAGAATTATTACTAAATGAAATATAGGTATCCCCCTCAACTTATTTCAATCTCTTCCTTTTTTGTCTTCTTTGTTTGTAGGAATCTCTACCCCCACCCACCCCTCTACACACCATATTTAAGATGAAATCAATCTCCTACAAGATTGATTGTAATAGCTCTTTCATGCATATATATTGCACTTTAAGAGAAATACGCTGGCAAGTAACTCAAGGCATGAACAAGCACAAGCAACCCAACCTTCTCATTCAAAAGAACATCCTAAAGCTTTTTTTTTATGCTCAGAGTGAGCCTAAGATGCAATTTCATTACAAGTTAAGATACACAAAAAGAAATTCAAACATAAAGAAGTTCTTAATGAAAACCTAAAGAGAAATTATAACAACTAATAATTCCATTGATTAATCAATTATCTGCCTCTCACAACTGTAAATAATTAGAGGGTAATTAAACTTAAAGAAACTTAGCATGGAATGTTTCAAAAATTCGTCATAAAGGGGGGCAAACATCTCTCAAAGAAAGCATGCGATTTAACACTGATAGATTCATCATTCAAAAGCTTTCTTAAGTGGGGTATTGATTGACCAGTTTATGAAATGAAGGTCATTAAAATTATATATTTGAAGGAACAAAAAGATGTTTGTACTTACTCTTTCGAGCTAATAAAGAGTCCCACGACCGAGTGGCTCTTTGAACTAAGTGAGAATTCTGGCTTGAGCTAGATACAAGTTCATCCCACAGTTCCCCTTCCAACTTCACCTTGTTCCTCAAGTCATGTAGCTTTTCCAACTCTTGCTGCAAATAAGCCTGAGTTGCCAGAGTTCCAAAGCAAATCATAAGAAAAACCAAAGGTCAATGAAGAAGGAAATCTATTCAATATAAGGCCTTCAAAGTAATGTGGATGAGTTACACCGCTACCTCTTCAGCAGATAGACCACGAAACTCCGCAGTCATTTCATGAGCCAAATTTGACCACATAGCCTGTCTATTGACAGCTGTCTCTGCATTTTTTAGAAACCTCCTTCGTTCGAGTGCTATTCTAGCCTGTTCAACACAGGAGGCTTAAGTCAGAGGTACTGAAATTTGAGTAAGTGGTCTCTAACAGATGCTGGAAGGAAAGATATGAACATATGTAATATATACAAACAAATATAGTGTGATGTGAGATAGGATACTCAGCTTAACTTAACAAAGCCTTATCCCAATTATTTAAGATCGGCTACATGAATCATGCCACGCCATTCTTCTCTATTGAAGATCATCATATCTTTTTTAACTACCTCTATCAAAGCTAATTTTGGTCGCCAATGCCCCCTAGCATGACTATCAATATGAACCATGTCGCTCTTTGTTGTACCCTCAATAACTTTTTTTCTTAAACACTACAGGGGCAGTACACAGTTAATGTAAACTTTAAAGGGAGAGCAACAAGTAGTCTCTATGAACCAATCCAGTTCAATTAATAAAAACATCTGGGTAAACCAATTTCAAATCTTAAATTTGAATCACTACTTTTCTGCTCCCGAAGATCCTTGCAGATTAAACCACATCTTTCAGTGCATTAGCTCCCCACAAAGTGACTAGTGAGCAACAAACTGCCTTTCCATGCACACAGCTCGTCTCTTTTAACTCAACACAACAAAGCCTTATCTCACTTATTTGGAGTCAACTACGTGAATTTAGTGTCGCCATTTTACTCTATCTAAGGTCACCCCTTTAGTTAAACCACAAGCTATCATATTTTTCTTTATTATCTCAAACCAAGTTAATTTTGGAGACTGTGAACCATGCGTTCTTACTCACTAGAGCAATTATTAATCGTCATTGCATATGGCCAAACCATTTTAGTCGGATGTCTATTATTTTATCTCCCAAGGTACTACTTCTACTATCTCACGAATACATTCATTTTTAATTTTATCTTTTCTTGTCTTACCACACATTTATCCTAACATCCTTATTTCAGTCACAGTCATTTTATGAATGTTTTTTTTTCCTAAGTACCCAAATTCTGTTCTTTACAACTCATGTCCATGACTAACAATGTTGTATCCATCAGAATTACCTTTGTTATAGGAAGTAGTGTAGCAGCATGTGAGAAAGCTACATCTGTCAATGAAGCAGGCAGCGGGTTAGAAGCTACATCAGCTGCAAACGTTCGTCTATGAACCTCTCGCAAAGCATGCAAAGAAAGTTGCCACAATAGTTCAACAAATCTGCAGTTAACATATGAAGCACATTCATAACCATCAAACAGCCCATGTTGAAGGAGTTACATAAAGTAACAGTTCAGAAATATTTCAATCACGAATTTTTTTTTAAAACACATAAAAATAAAACTGCAACAATGTTTTGGTTTTGTGTGTGTGTGTCCACAGCCACAGAATATGATTGCAAATGCAAATAACTAAGGATGAACGATAATAGCTAATACTTGAAGCAGGTAAAACAGCAATTTCAGAAGCATAATTTTCAGAGGCCAATATATTCCATTACATCTCAACTTTACATAGCAAGTGGCAGCATCTGTTACATCCAGAGTTTGAAAAACAAAACTATTAAGTATGTCCATGATTAAAGGGCATGCGGAGGGTTAATAAAACAAACAATTTATGATCTCTAAAGCAAAAATGATTTTAAATTGGGACAAGTAAACTGTGTTTTGACCAGAAAACGATCACTCAGCGACACAAATTCTATGAATATGACAAAGCATGGCTTTGGCCAGTTAAGTTCCCTGTCTTAGCATCAAGTCTATGGATATGATGAAGTAAATCCAAAATGCACATATTTGAGCCAGTTCTTTTCCCATTCTTAAAAGTGGAATACTGTATAGTGCATATAGGCAGAAGAACAATCTAGTCTGCAAATGTTACTCAATATGGGTCATGTGTGTATGCATCTTTTTTAGAGAGGGAGAAAGAAGCTGAAGCATAAGTCCAGAATACAACTAGACCAAATATATTTGAGTGTGCGCGCGCGCATACACACATATATCTAAGCACTTAAATGTATTGGTAACCAGAATGAAGGTTTGTGGTTCTATACTTCAAACATAAAAGAAACAACCACTGGAGATTAAAGAAAAAACTTATGATAGTGCTTTGGCGATTTATAATGCTTCCTCTTACTATGCACCGAAAAAACAACTGTATGACTGTTAGAATCTGCACGTTATATTTGATGAAGACTCAAGTTCCAAGATCAAATTTTGGGATGGGTAGTGACGGGGTTTCCTTGAATAACTTTTGCCTTAAATATAACATCATTCTCAGGTCACAATGCTTCCATGAGTGATCTTTGGAGTCCCTCTTCTCGTGGTCTCCACATCAGAACATTGCAGTGATAGTAGATCAGAATGCCCTAGTTACTTTTCTACTTCAAATTCTTAAAAGTCTACCTTTTCTCATCACTCTCCAAATCTATTCTACAATCAATGATCCTGAACTCTCTCTCAAAAATTTATTTTATCCAATTTCACCTAACATTATCTAATACTCAGCCTTCCTGAATTTAATTAAAGCGCCTAAGGGCTACCCATTATTATGCCCACCTAGATGGGCCCAATCGATAGATATTTTCTCCTTTCTCACCTCTTCTTCCTGAATTTATTTGAAGTGCCAAAGCTTAATCTGCTTGCCTCCATGATTTTGTCAAGAAAGAAGAAAAAACTCCTTGAGAAATCTCTTGGCATATAATGCGGCACGGAACGCGAACAATAGATATGACCAATGTCAAATCCAAAAATGGGAAATCCTCAACCCAACGGGAAACAATCAACCCAAACAAGAGAATAAATTCTCTAAAATTCGAAAAAATAAAAGACATGTATGATGGGACGGTCACTATAGTGAGGACAATTGTTGGAGAAACAAGTGAATCTTCGATCACAATAGGCCTACACCAAGGGTCAGCATTAAGCCCGTTTTTTTTTTGCTTTAGTAATGGATGAGCTGACTAGACATACACAGGATAACGTTCCATAGTGTATGTTTTTTTGTTGATGATATTGTCTTAATTAATGAAACTAAAAGAGGGATAAATGATTAATTAGAGATTTCGAGAGAAGCTCTAGAATCAAAAGGATTTAAGATAAGTAGGACAAAAACTAAATATCTATGATGTAATTTTAGTAAAACTAGTAATACAAATAGGGATGTAGTAAAATTGAAAATCAAGAGTTAATAAGAAGTAAAAAATTTTAGAATCTAGGTTCACTTATTCATTAAGAGGGAGAAATTGGAAATTATGTTACTCATAGAATTAAAGCAAATGAGTTAAGTAGAGAAATGCGTCTGGGTATTATGTGATCAACATATACCTTAATTAAAAGGTAAATTTTATAAAATAGATATTAGGCCAGCTATGTTGTATGGAACAAAATGTTGGACAGTTAGGAAACAACATGCTAATAAGGCAAGTGTAGCCAAAATAAGGATGCTAAGATGGATGTGCGGTAAGACATAAAATGATAGAATTAGGAATGAACATATTCGTGAGATGGTAGGAATAGCACCTATAGTAGATAAGATGAAAGAACATCGGCTAAGGTGATATGGTCAAGTATAACAAAGACCAATAAATGCACCAATAAGAAATAGCGAGAGGGTTAATATTGAGGGTCATGTTAGGGGGTGAGAACGGCCAAAATTAAATTTAATAGAAGTAATTAAAAAATATGTGGTAATGAGTGGTTTAACGGAAAGAATGACCTTAAATAGAAAAGAATGGCGAGATAGAATTCATGTAACCAACTCCAAAACATTGGGATAAGGCTTTGTTGAGTTGAGTATTAATAAGCTCAATAATAAGAAATCCAATACATCATATTTATAGAGCTAAAACTACTAATCCCAATAGGCTACTAATTTCTTCAACTAGTATAATTAGTAAACTACTAATTCTTTGTACTTACGAAGTAAGAAACTATTAATATTAATCCGAACACAATTGGGAAACTAAAAAATACAAGGAAATGGGTCAAAAAAATCGGGTCGCCTCGGGTGGTACCTGCGTCATCGTCGATGCAAGCGCGGCTTTATTTTGAGCAAGCCTTGAAGCGCTCCCATTGATCCATTAAATGAAAGGCCATATGTTCTACATCAATATATGAGATCAATTGCGAAAAAATTTCCAAACTTTTGAGGAAACAAAAGGACTACGCATTTCCATTTTCTTAAGACCCTAAACTTATAACTCATTTAGAAGGAAGGAAATGGACAAGACAAATAGGAAAGGGGGAAAGGGGAATCATTTTCCATTGTTTAACACCTCGCTTGGATTGAGGGAGTTAGAAGGAAAGGGTAACGGAGGAGAGCTTATTTCAAGTTTGGTTTAAAAATAGAGAAGGAAGGGAGAGGAGAAGAGAGGGAGGGGTCTCCTAACCCTTATTTAATCTATTTTGCTCTCCTTCTAAAAGTGGGAGGAGACGGAAGAAAGCATTAGGGAGCTAGTGATTACCCGTTTTGTCCCTACTTTCAAAAATAAGTGAATTCTCATTTTACCTTTTATACTCGCACAAAAAAATATCTCATTTTCTCTATCTTTTCCAAGCAAGATAAGAGGATTACACTATTTTTTTTTCTTTCCTTTCCCTTATTAGTTATTCAAACATGAAAGAGGGATTACACTCTCATCTCCTCTCCCTCATAATTAATGTTATCCTTTCCTCTTCTTCCCTCCATACTTATCCAAACACAGTGCAAGAGTTTTAAGAAGATGAGAAAGAAAAGAAGTGAAAGGATGAAGAAAACCTTCCAGCACCAATTCTCCACAAAAAGAGGTAGGAAATGGAGGAAAAGGAAAATAAGTTAGCGAGTATTCATTTCGTACCTTCTTTTTACAAGAAGCGACTTACTATTTTACCCTTTTTACTTACAAGTTAAGAGAGCATTTTCATTTCTTTTCCCTTTTCATTTGCCAAACAAGGGGAGGAGACATGTCTCTTTTTTCCTTTCTTTTCCCTCCCTAAATTCTCAAACAAGGGGATGAGCTATCACCTTCCTTTCCTTTCCTTTCCTTTCTCTTCTTTAAGAAATGAGTCATCATTTTCTTTCCTGACTAAACTCCCAAACGTAGTGTTATATACAATACCATAGCCTAGAGAAAGAGAACAACAACAATGATTTTTTTGTGTGTGTATAAGGTCCAGAGCATCCATAACTCTTTTAATTAACAAATCTTGATATGGTGTAGTGGCTGCTAGGACAGTTGGTAACTAGATGGTCTTGAGTTCAAGCCTTGCAAGGCAAACTCATTACAAGGAATACTTCAATTCATGGTCAAAACAACTTTACAGGAATTTTTTTTTTTTACTAACGTGGTGTGATCTTCAAGGAATACCTACTAAGGTAAAGCATAATAACAAAAAAAGGGCTAAACTAAATTTCGCATGGATCACACTTTTTTTTATGAGTATTGCATTGAAAAAACTCACACTTTTTAGACCTTGTGTAATCAAACTATGGGTTGAATTCAAACTATAATAATATTTATTTTAAGATAGTGGGGGTGTGTCTTACCTATCAAAAAAAAATTATTTTAAATTAGTAAGTTACTATTTGGTTTATTTATGCTTTCTTATGTTTCAAGGGTTGACGGTCCATTGTAATTTTTGTATTTGTTAGAGACGGACTATAGTAGTGGTCCTGGTCCATGAGTATTATTCTAAGTCATGTCATTGACTCTTATGTACGGCCTTTAATAGGTCTAACATAGTCAAATAGTCAAATTTCCAAAGTTTACCATTTTAGAGTCTAATCCTAGTAGAAGATCCGACAACTATAATTATCTATTTTAACAAAGAGTTGGGTTTGAGAATATGAAAGAGAAAAACTTATCGGACAATATAAAAAAATTTGAAAGAGAATTTGAGATTGTGTGATATATGATGCAACCTAACCTTAGATGGTAATTCCCATGGAATTTCATCTGATTCCTAAATTCTTCTTTTACCTCTTCTTCTTCTCTTTAATTCTTTAATCTATATGAGGGACTTGAGTGCCCTAGGTATTTTTATCGAACAGTTAGTCACTTCTTAATTTAAAATATTTGGTTACTTATCCAAAAGATATAAAGAAAGAAAATAGTCTATACATCTTAAAAAGCTTATGTTGACAAGGCCAAACCCCGCCTCCATCAAAGATTGAACCCTTGCAAACACAAACAAATCAAATCAGTGTTTCATAAGTTACCGGTCACAGGGTATTGTTCACAGGTCACTGAACGTCTCCGATTTTATCCCAAATGGCCATACTTGTATATAACCAAGCCATAATTAACCAAACCCTCTTCCCTACCTTTTGGCCTGTAATTTAACACCTAAAAGGCTAAAACACTAAAGCACTTGTTATCTTGAAATTTTAGTGTATAATTTTCCACAATTCCTCCAACTTATCACTTTGAAAACAAAACCAATTACTACCATTTTCCTTCTACAAAGTGTACAGTCTTCTTCTACCCATTTAAAATCCAATCATTAATCCACAATAAAACTGATCATAGGAAGCACATTTCTAAATTTTCTTGTGCTATCCTATATAACCTACAAGGACTTAGATCCACCAAAGTCTCACTCATGTTTGGTGACTGTTTTTGTATCTTCTACTTCAGTTCCTAGTTGTTTATTTCTCTTCACTTTTTTAGGGAAACAATTCCTGTATTCTTTATTATCTTAAAACTGTCCGGCAACATGCAGAATAAAGTAGTCACATATTCTGCTAACTGGGAGCAGTTGCAGTACTAGCTGAACTACATTATGTACAGAACCACACAACATATAACATCCCCTAGTGAATATCTAGTCATAGCACATTCGACCGGAGAGGAGGAATTTACCATTCTTTTTGTCCATTTTAAATGATTGACATATCGAGAGAAACACCAATAGTTTGTTAAAACATTTCACTTCACTAACAACATGTGGCACACATTTGCAGCCTATAGACCATGAATCCAAAATTGATCAACTCATTGACATAACTTCTTGAAACAAGCCTCAATGCTGATACACAAGTAACAAAAATTAATAGATCTCAAAAGATCAGCAACAACTCATGCTGAAGAAATGAAGATTCAAACTATAGTTTGCAATGATTGAAGATAAAACAATAGCCCTGAAACTAAATCCAACCCAATTCCAGCAGAAATAGAAACTTTTTCATCCACCAACCTAGGTCCACAACACGTAGCAAGGGACGAAACCCTCGAATTGCTCCTCGGTAGCGCGCCTTGGGATTCGAGCTCAGTTATAATACCTTGCACGACCTATTAACCGAAACAAACAATCACCATTGAATCAAGAAGCAGAAAGGCTGAGTTTCCAACAAATACTAATCCGGATTTGATAATAATAAAATAGAATTACCTTGCGAAAGTCACGAGATTGGGCCGAATCGAAAATTGGCCAAACCTTATCGAAGTCCTGAAAGATCTCAATGTTAAATAAAGAAACAGAAAATATCGAAATGTAATAAAATTTAATCGAAATCTAAATAACATCCATATACAAACGTATACATAAACAGAAAGACAGAGAAAGTACTTTGGCGGATTGAATTGGGCCTCTTAACGAAGATAAGATGAAGTACAGAAGCTGTTCGCCCAATTTAGGGTTTGAATGGCGGAAGAGTCCGACCCGAGGGGTACCATTGTTGGCTCCGATGCCGATGATCGACGGATCGATCCCTAACAACAAACAGTTAGTGTACATTGCACTCTCTAGCTCTATCTCTCTCTCCTTCTCTCTGTCCATCGTCATCACCCTCCCCCTCCCCCTCCCCCTCTCCTCCGTCTGTAGATTTCCTCTCTTGGTTCTCTCTCTATATCTATAATTTTGCTTCCACTATAGTCTCTCTCTCTGTGTTTCTTGTTGGTTTTTCCAACACTAATTTGCTTGAAATCTTCTCATTAATTTTTAAATACAGGTCCCTGTAAGATAATTAATTACGAAAGGGCCTTAACTATCGGATAAATTTGGGCGTGATTGTATTTTTTGGGATTTACAAGGGCTTTCTTTTAAATTTTGGCTCTGTGGAGTGGACCCGGAGCGATAAAGGAGTCACGTTTGAGCTAACTGCTGGATTTGAAATATGAAGAGGGGGTGCCTCTAACGTGCGCCAGTGTATTCGTGTCGCACTGTCGCTGGCCTAACTGAGACGTTATGTGCCGTCGCTTGGTGTCTTTGGACGGGACAAAAAAAAAAAAGACGTTGACCTTCCTTGACGGAACACACGGTCATGTCATGCTCACAATAAAGGGTTTGATTGATAATTCAATTAGTGTTAGAAAATTAAAAATGGGAGGCTTATTGCCATGGGCACAAAAAAAAAAAAAAAATTTAAAAAATCAATGCTTCCTTGATCTAAATATGCTTATATGTAGTTCTTTAATAATTAATATCTAATAAAATAATAATTTATTAATTATCTTTCTTTTTTTATGAAAACCCAACTGTCTCTGTGGTAAATCATTATTGATTTTATTATTTAATAATAAACAATTAAATCTAAAAAAAGACTATACTGATTAAATGAAAAAAATACATGCCTTATCACATAGATATATAAATATATATATGTGATTTGTGAGTAATTGCATATATTTAAAATAAAATAAACTTTTGTCTTGTTATTATTTTATAAGTGAAACTCAAGATAATTACACGAGTTGCTAACATTTGTGTCACTTAAATAACACTAAATATATGTTATAGTTACACATCAAATGATAATAGTTAACTAACTGCGAATAACTCAATTGACTATCATATTCTGAATATTAGGAGAAGGCGTAGGTTAAAGTTTAACTTTCTTTATTATGAAAAATTATTGAATGATCTGGTATAGTGACATGACAATGTATCTTTGTAATAATATTTTATCATGTAAGATATGGTCCACCTTATTCAGTGGCACATAATATATGTGTCAGAGTATAATTAGAAAAACACAAAATCAAATAGTGTACCAGACTCATAGAAAAATATCTCACTTATTAGGAAAATATGAGCATTATTTTCATTTGATCATGAATTGAGTTAATTTATATGTCTATTGCCCATATTCGAGAGACTACTACTACTTGTTAGATTGTGTGTTTGTAATTGTTGAGTTGAATTAATTGATTATAATACTAACGCGTCACGAAAATGTAAAGAATAATCAAACATGTCAAATTCTTTAAAAATTAATTAACTTAGAAATTCATCACCCAACAAAAAAAAAAAATATTCGCTAACTTCTAATTTCGAACATGTCAGAATTTTTTATCCCTATTTAAATTATTATCGATACACGTATGATTTTATTTTTGACAGTATCGCTTTCTTGAATAAAAAAAGAGAGTGAGATTGTTGATCACCAAAAAAAATAAATAAATAAAGTGTTGCACACGCACTCTAAAATTGTAAAATCCAAATGGAATATATAAAGTAGAATGAATGATGCTTGAAAAGCCGGTGAGTCGAGTGTAAAATTGCTTAGCTTGGGTGCCAATCATCTCTAGATGAGCCACGAGTATGACCACAAAGGCAAGGCAAATAAATATAAGTAATGCAAGGAGGCGTGGGGACATATAATGTTAATGATGAAAATTGAGTTGTTTTTGTGTAAAATAGTTGCATGGGCCCTCATCTAATTCATCACAAATGACGATGAAATTGGAAATTTCATAATTTTATCACCTTCTTGTAGATTCTTTCCATCACAATGATGTACAAGGACGGCCGCCTAATTTATTACACGCCTTTCCCTCGGCCGTTACAAACCAGGCCTGTTAAATAATAATAAAAAACAAACTGAAAGTTCGAATTATTCGGGTCACAACTCGGATTGGGCGGTCGGTTATTCTTAACGAGTCCAGTCTAGAACCGGTCTGCTGGGTAGCCTACATGGCCCACAAAATAAAAATTTCAGTTTTTATTTCTTTAAAAAGAAATTAAAAGTTTTCTTATTTTTCATGTTTTCTTATTTAAAGAAGGATTGAAGTTTTATTTAAGCCATGTGATCATATGATTTTGATATAATTGGAGTGGGTTCAATTCTCCTGTCTCATTTTTTGTATTAAAAAAAAAACTTTTATTTGATGTTAAGTAAAGAGTGAATTAGCAGCTTACATTTGTGTGCTAGATAAAAGCAGAGCTAATTGTAGAATTAACAAATGATCTTAACTTTTAGTACTCATTTACTCTGTTTCTGTCATTCTCGACAATGAAATTTGTGTATTTTATGGTTGATTGGTTGTTATCCTTGAAAAATATCACAAATTTTGGTATCTTGTATCCTTTAGCAAATGGTCCATATCATGTTTGTATAAGGTTTTCTATAAATAAATGGTTCTATTATTTTTAAGGCAGTGGTGGTATTCTTATGCTAGGAACAAATTATCAAATGAGGTTATCAGGACATTATACGACGATTTCTTACAAATTTTTAGAATGTTTTAAAATTAAAAAAAAAAAGTTTACTTTCGTAATTTATGAAAAAAATTTAAATTTTGTGAGAAGTTATCACACAATAGCGTAGTGTGACGATCTCATTAAATAAATTTATTATTAGTATTAGGGCCTTATAAATTTTATAATGACTCAATGAGACGATCATTTGAGGTGGAGCTACCATTCCTAATAAATTCTAAAAATTTTCAAATTATTTGATAAATATTTTTTTAATAAAACTTAAATTTAAAATTCCACGTTTATTTTCTAAGTGTGACATTATTATATGATACATTCCGATAATTGCATGCATATGGTGAAAATAAAGTCAAACTCATGTTTCACTTGGCTAAGATCTTACTTCTTTTCCCTTCTTCATTTTCATATTGTTAAAATTAAATCTGAAATATATATTTTTTCCTCTGGATTGAATGATTTAGATAGGAAAAAAAACAAGTACAACAATATTTATTACTCTCTCTTTTTTCAATGATTAGGTTTCCTTTTCTAAATCTTGAAAAGAATTTTTTTAAAAAAAATTAATACATAAATTAAAAATTAAAGTAATTGGCAAATAAAAAGAATATAATAATCAAATAATTTACATACATATATATATATATATTTGGATACTAATATCTTTTTATTTTTTCCTAAATATTAAAAAATAATGTAAAAATATATGTGTGTACATATATATATATATATATAAAATTTTAAATTATTATTTCTTTCCTTTTACAAAAATTTTCCAACAAGCAACTATATCACATGCCACACACGTGCAAGCGAAAACCCGTTGCAAATAGCAGTCATAGAAGAGAGGATGACTACTCGGATATAAATCAGGATAGATTCCTGAAAAAGCTATAGGAATATTTGGGATTGCTTTATTATACGCAACCCTCATGAGACTTGATTCTCCACCCGCTTTGAGGAGGAGGAGACTCACAACCATTGATCCGATGGAATTAGAATCAGCTAAGGTTTTTTTTTTTTTCTTTCTATTTTCACCTTATATTGATTTTTAATCTGTTATTTGGTTCAATTTTACGTGCTTTGGTTTGATCCTTGACGGGTTGATTTGGGTTATATTTTTTCTTTCCTGAATTCTCGCTATTGGGTCCGTATGTGTTCAAAATTGTTGATTAATCCTAGGTTTTTGGTGTAGTGCCGGTGTTTCTTCTCTTGCTATATCAAGTTGGTTTATTTTTTGATTCTTGATTTTGATAAGCTTTTATAGAACTGTAGGGCTTGATTGAACTCCGAATAAACAGATTTCTTTTTGAGGTAGTGGGAACTGGGAAGAGTTGTGATTTGTAATTCCTTTGATGAAAACCTTGGTTTTGGTGATTCGTAGAAGCAGGTAATTCGAATCTTAGAGAGAAATTTATGATGAATCTCGAGTCTAACTCCCCTTTAAGTGTTTGTTTGGATGAGTGGTTAAAAAGCGTGGTTTGAGAAAAGTGAGGCTTGAAAAAGTGCAGTTTGAGTTAAGGTTTGAGCGTTCGGATGAATGTGTTTAAAACAAGCTTAAATGATATTATAGTGTTAGGATGAACTGTTAAAAGTGTTGAATATGTTATATAGATAGAAAATAGGCATTTCCTTTGGAAAAAGCCCCTCACTGGCACTTTTCCAAAATGGCCGTTTGCACTTAGAAATGCCAAAAAAGAAATTTCGAAAATGTCAAAACAAACATTTAAACATAAAAGAAGCCTGATTTGGACTCTGAAATGCCAGTTTCGGAAACGCCAGCACCCATCAAGTTTTATAACTTATGGACTTTATACTATATATGTATATACTTGGTGTGTATCACTGCTTTTCCACTTTTTTTATATAACGAATTCAATGAAATCATTGGGGCAGTTTCAAGTTTTTAGTATCTGAAACAGGGTGATTCTCCTAATACACTTTGATGTAAGCTTAATGTTACATATTTACTGCTGCGTAATTATGTTAATTTTTCTTGGGTGATTTCAGGCAAAGCTTGCAGCTGCAAAACAAAAATTTGGACAAGAAATCCATGTGTTTGAAACATCTACAGCTTCTCCAACACCAACTGACGTGCCTAATAGCGGTATGAACTACCTAAAGTTTTACACCCTTACTTTTCATCATTTACCCCTCAAAGACCGAGTAATTAGTTTATCTTGGAATTTCATCTGTTTTTAATGCCCTATTGAAGTGCTTGATTCACTTTTTTGCCAGAGGACACAGATGACTTTTACGAGTTCAGTGCAGAGGATTTTTATCGAATTATGGCTACTAGAAAGGAAGGTAATATGTAATATGATCATATTACATCGAGATAAATGACACAACTGTTACTGGTTTTAGGAAGAAATGGACATCTCAACGTTTCCTTCTTATATACAAATATGATTCCATTTTTTGTGATCATGTATACTTCACAATTCAGTTCGTGTTTGGCCATTTTTCTTATATGTCTCTTACTCCTTGAATGATGTACGTGTATTTTTGTTTTTTTGCTTTACATGTCTTCATACAAGAGTGTGCAAGTGGATTTGTGCATACTTATGATGCTGGATGCTTCTTTTACTTTTATTTACTGGAATTTGAGCAGATAAATTCTTAAAGACGAGAAAAATCCGAGAAGCAGAAGAAGCTGCTCGAAGGTCAAATATTACCAAGGTCGAAGTTGATTTATTCTTTCAAAATGACTCTCGTTTAACTAGTTTAATTTTCATGTACAACAATTTCTGATCTTAGGTAGTGATTGTTTAACATGTTACGTGAAGCTTATTTGTTTATTCAGTCATTTTGCATTATGCAGGCTATGATTCGGGTACGTTTTCCTGATAATTACACATTGGAGGCCACATTTCATCCATCAGAGAAAATCCAAAGTTTATTTGATCTTCTCCTGAAAGTGGTTGCTCGACCAGAACTGCCATTTTATATATGTAAGCATGTTTCAAATCAAAATATTTGTTTTCTATACATCTTTGAGATTTTTAATTTAATTATTTGAGACTCATACCTCAATAATCATTTGAAATGGTGACTGCTGAAGAAATAAAACTCGACATTTGTTTTTGTTTCAGATACTACTCCTCCTAAGAAGCAAATAAAAGACATGTCACAGGATTTTTATTCTGCTGGCTTTGTTCCCGGTGCAATCGTGTATTTTTCATATGATCTACCGAAAGGTTAGTACATTCTTCATCATCACAATATAATTAAGGTTTTTCTGGCTAAACTTGTGTGTAAATTGCTAATTTTGTTTGATACTTCAATCTTAATTTTGCTAAGCTTAATGTGGCCCACAATCATTTGATCCTATTTGTGACTTTTAGCACTTGTTCATGATGAAATTTTCTTGCCACAATTCTGTACGTTGCCATGTCTTCTAAAAGGGGTAATTATTATATGCATGTTCATAACATGGTTGACAGTCATCATGGCATATAATGCATATTTAATTATAATTTAACACATCAATGAAGTGGGGTTGTGAAATGATCCTCAATTTCCTGGATGTTTCACTATTTAATCTCACTAGAGTTTCCCTAGAACCGGAAATTTCATGAACTGCAATAAATTATGTCTTAAATGTGCCGTCTCTTGTTTAACTTCGGGGAACATTGACACTAATAAATGGTTTATATTTCAAGTTTTCAACCCACCTTCAATGTGCCAACCACAAATAAATTTTGGTTGACAAAGAAGAGGATTAAGTTTTAGTTGATTGCTCATGTTATGGATCTGGGGTCGTTTGAGAGGCAGCTGTAAAAAGTCGTCCTTTGAGGCATTACATGAGTATATCCTGCATCATATAGATTTTCTTGGAATTTTGAAATTCTTAATGTTATGAAGTTGACTAACCTACCAATATTCAATGGCTTGGCATTATGCCTATACATAATACCTAGACATTTTTAATCTAGCCTCTATGTCTTCCCTTCCGTGATTTGAACTCGTGACATGATGCATGCTTTTGATAACTGATGTTACAAACCTGAACAATATGTCAAAACCCCGAGACTGATGGAGCGCATGAGATCAAGCCCTAAAACCTTTTAGGATCATAACACACAGTTGTCTCTGCTAATCCCCCATTTTGATACTCATAACAGGAAGGAAACTTATTTATTGCATTATTATTATTATTACTATTTTTCCATAATGATGAACATTTTACATAGCTTTTCTTGAAGAGAGGGAAACGTGGGTATGTTATAAACTCTTTATAAAGCGGCCTGGAGGAATCTGGTGAGTATACTGTGTCTGGTTAATACAATGGTCTATCTAACGGGTAAATTTTTTAGTCCAAAATTATTGTTGTACTTGATGCAAATATCTGTGCGGGTTCTCATTTATGAAACATGGAAGTCATTTCTGTGCTTTTGAACAAACCCACTGTCCTCCCCTATGAACAGTCACTAGCAATATAACTAATGTTCTACACTTAAAACTTATTATACGGAGTTTTCCTTCTCAGATGACGATAGTGGAGCTGTATCAGGTCCCTACCTTCAAGAGGAGGTCTTGTCTTTGAAAGGCTTGAAACTCATTCCTGAGCAGATGGAACCTGTGCAACCTGCCCCAGAACCTGTTGTAGTTAACCCCTCCCCTGCTGTCCAAGCGCGAAAGCCTGCTGATAAAAGACCAGTTAAGCCTAAGTGGCTGAAAATGTGACATGGATGACTCTGCATGTGTGCGCCCTTATTTCCCTTCTAGATCTTTTGGTCCATCTTAAACTGGTATAGCTCCTTCTCCAAACCCCTGTTGATTCTGATTCATTTTTGGTTGTCCCAGGTGAAATTCAACATGTGACGTGTATATGAGTGGTCATTTTTAAAAGTGGCTTAAAATATGGTGGAAAGCTTCAACGAGTTTGACCATCCTTGTGTGTTGTTAAGGTGGTTGTGAATTTTAATGTTATGAATTAATGTTTATTAGATAAATGTATTCATGCACCAACCCTTTTACATAAACTTTATACTGTTTTGTTAAATTGCTACATTCTTTTTCATCTTGAGTTCTCATAAAATAACCTAAACAGTGAATAATGAAATTACAAGGTATAGGGCTCTCACACATGCAAAATGTACATTATCTTTGGGACTGGGACTGCAGGATGTGGTTATTTTACATCTTTCTCCAAAATGATACTGTAAAATAAGACCTAAAAATGTTTGAATTAGAGAAGCGGATGAAGTTTGAAGTGTGTGATTCAATCCCCTTTTTTTCACAATGTGTTTATGACACATTCCATTAGATGGGGGATTTCATATCTATATTTTGTTTCTTACATATTAGAAGGGGTTTTGGATGGGCTTCATTTGGAAGTTAATTGTCATTTTCTATTTATTTATTTATTTTTTATATGGCGATGAAAAGGAAGAGTCGAACACTTATCAACTGCTGTGGAGAGTGTGCAATTGTTTGGATAGCACTTCAATCTTGTTAGTTGTCATTTTCATGATCATAGTTAATTTTTACCTTACTTTGATTAGTTGGGACGCTGGGATTCACTGGCAATTTTGAATTGAAACTACTCTTAATTGAGATATCTTTGGGTCTGGATGAATTGAAACTATTCCTAATTGAGACATCTTTGGGTCTGGATCACTGTGTTCACTCAATAATTCTTTACTAATTGTGTTATGATTCAATGAAAAAGATAAGTTATATAATATATATTACATCATATCATTGATCAACTCCTAATTTTCATGTTAGGACACGAGCTAAAGTTGCTTTAAATTAAGTCTAATAGCAATATTAGTATTATTTTAACATAATACTAATACTATTTTTATCAAAATAAATTATTAAGTGTTTTATCAAATAATATATTATTATTGTTTTAGTTGTAAATAGCTTTTATCATACTAATTTATTTTTTTGTAATGAATTAAATTTGAGATTTTAAAATTTATAGCACGTCTGTCAATTCATCTTACAGGTATATTTCTATTTTTTTTTTTAACTCCGAAAAATAAAATAAACTTTGCATTTTTATTAAAATTATATTTTATAGGTCATAATGCGCACGTGATCCACGTGTGCCTCAGTTTTAATATATATTACAACGTACGCATTTTTTCTTTAAAGATACTTTATTACCCATCACTCTGTCTGGCATGCACTTCGATAGTTTAATATTTATAATTGAAAAGGTGGGCTTCAAATCATGCCAAAGTAATTTCTTAAAATAAAACTTATTATTTCAATAAAAACAAAACCATATCACTTTTCAGACCATAATATAAATAAATAAATATTGTTTTACACTTTAGATTAAAATTTTATTTTAAAAGTATTTTTTTTAAAGTCTTGAAATGGAAGATGCATTTTGAGTTGAAGTATAGTGTGACTTGTCAGAGATATTGAGTCATACGAGAATTTTCTTTTTTCTCTCACCCTTCGATCGAGATATTCTCTATTTCGTCCAAGAAATATTATAATTGAATCATCAAAAAGTTCGGAACGTGAAGTTCATTTGTAGAAGATTCAAATTAATATTATTAATTAAAATAAGTCCTTTAAATATGAGTATTATGGAAATTGAACATACAAATCAGTACAATAAATTACTAAATGAAAATAATATTCATAATTTTTTAGTAATAAAACATAATTACCAATTATCTAAGAAACAATTATTGTGTAATATAATTATTTAATTTAGGATGATTAGGTTGTAAAATAAATTGTACTATAAATTTGTATCGTGTTTTGTTTTACGATGTGAGTATACGAAATTTCTTTTGTCTCACCCCTTGATGCTTGCTCATTGCTGAACCACTTAATCTGCGGTGATCTAAGAGTACTGAATAATTTCCCCAGCACGGGTCCCACTTTGCGGAAGCCGTGACGTGGCTTTTGATGAAGGCGAAATCTGATGTCTCGCACCGTTGCTGGGAATGTGGAGATAGGCGATAGCATTTCTCAAGCACAAGAAGACTCGTACTTCACGTGGAAGATTTCTTATCTAATTAATAAATAAATATATAAAATAAAATAATCGATCTGTTTGAGTTGCACGTGGCAGTTGGTAAATGGGCTTTCCGAATCATTTTTACCGCCTGTGGAGCGGAATCTGGTCAATACCCCTATATTTTGCTTAATTTCATAAAAAGCACTCGTCATCTTTTTTATTTTCGAATTAGCCCCCATATAATGAAGATTCTCCCCCATTACCAAATACCTACCGACAATATGCTTCTCCCCCACCATTGTCTCTCGTGTCTCAATCAAATACCCGTATGGACCTTTACACTTTAATGACGTCATCACAAACTTAAAATGTTAAAATTGAGAATTTTCTTATATAGTTGAATTTTGATAATTTTGCTAAGTATATGTATGGACTATTTTGTTTCATATGCCTTTATTTATTGTAATTGATTTAAACATAGGTTTAAGACAAATGATTAGAATTATTTTGAAAGTCTAAGATGACTTAGGGTGTCTGATTTGAATTTAAAATAACTTAAAATATTATAATTTAATGACTCGTTGAACAGACTGTAAAATGATATCAAAACATAATTATTTTGAATGTAACTTAGTTTGTATTTAGTGTCTAAATAGTTAAGTGCAACAAGTCAAGTTTTTAACTAAAAATACTAACTTATTAAATGTAAATTCATTATCAATATTGATGCTCTCTATGATGAGCACTTGACGCGACATCAGATAAAGAGTTGTGTTTACTTTAAAATTACTATCACGGTTCAAATTTCTAATTCAAAAGATTAACTTATTTGATAAAAGTATTATAATTACTTTATTAGTCTCATAACATCCTAATACTTATTTAATATGTGACAAAAAGTCTGTAAGAATAGACTATATAAAAAAAGTATCATGTATTTTTTATTAACACTGTGTTTGGATGGAAGGAATTGGAAATGAAGGGAGGAAAATAAGAAGGAAGGAGAGCTTATATCATGTTTGTTTTAAAAATTATGAAGGAAAGGAAGAGAAAGGGAAGGAGAACTTAATTCTTATTTAAGCAATTTTATTATCCCTTCAAAAGTAAGAGGAAATGGAAGGAAAAGGAAATAAGGATTTAATAAATTTTTAATAATACCAATATTACCCTTGAAATTATACTAAAAGTAAAAATAAAAATGACACCTCTATCCTAAGACATTCAAATAATATAATAATAAAATAATATAAAATCATTTCCTTTCCTTTCTCTTCATTTATCATTTCAAACAAGATGAAATGATTATATTAGTTTTTCCTCTTCTTTCTTTTCATTAGTTATCTAAACATAAATGAATGATTACTCTCTCCTCTCCTTTCTTTTCATTTCCCTCGTAACTAATACTCTTTTCTCATTTCCTTTCTCTCATACTTATCCAAACGAACTGTAGATGTTTCAATTTAAATAAAGATAAAATTTGACTCTTATAATATATTTTTATTAGATTAAAATTTATTTCCTAAAATCAAAATTAACATTTAATATGTGATTGTAAATCTCATCCCTTCAATTTTCCCCAATACAAACAAATCAAGGGTTAACAAATTCAAATTGTTTATTTAAAAATGACCTAATGGACCGACTTTGGGTTTTTTCATAAAGTACGAAAAAGTTGACGGGAATCAGTGTGTAAATCTTTTAAATACAGGGGAGCTTCTGTAAATTCCCTTTGCATACGGCGGCTGGTAAGAAACGAGGGAGAGAGAGTGAGTTTGGTGGACAACTCAAACTGTTAAATATCAGTCGTCAAATTCAACTCTTTCTCAAAAAAGATTCTATGCCAAAGATCGTATGAAAGGGTTTTCTCTCTCATAAATATTCTATGCCAAAGATCGTATCGAAAGGTTCTTTCAACTGTTTTTCTCTTCCTTGACTCCTCTTTTATATTTAGATTTTGGACTCGCATTTAACTACTTTATGCTCTCCAAAGTTACAGGTTTGATCTAATTCGTCGCCTTTGTACCACTAATTTTAGATTTAACATCTATTTTTTTGGTTCATAATCTCAACTTCACTGAATTCGTGTTTGGATGAAGTATTTCAATTATCTACAGCTTATCATTTAATTGATTTGAGTTCGGATCTATCAGTTTATCATTCTCTTTCTGGAAATTTACGCCTCAATAGCGGCCTTCTTCAATTTATATATATATATATATATATTGTTAAAAACTATAATTCAGTTTATTGTGCTGTATTTATAATCCCTAGGAAATAGATCAGAGTTGAAGCCGAAGAGTAGCTGTTTTTTTTTTAAAAAAAAAAACAGAATGAATCTTTGTTTCTAAGCTGACTGATTACTCTATATGCTAACTTTGCGTTGTGGCCAATGAAGGAATGAAAATTAGTTCTCTCATACTGGTGGAAATTGTTATTGATGTAATCCTGATCAATTATAAGTTTAGCTTGACAACTCGTTTTTCTGTCTTTATATGCGCAGATCACAAGGTATAATTGATCATACTCAACCGCGAGTGACTTTTTGGCTCTGACCTGCTTGTTAAGCTTAGAACATGGCATCGGTTGGATGGTGCATTGAGAAAAGATCCGATGTTGGACATGAACCAGGGGGGACTGAGACTGTTCTTGAAGCTGGGTGTCTCTCCATTATTGTGCTTGGTGCTTCAGGTGATCTTGCCAAGAAAAAGACCTTTCCGGCCCTCTTCAACCTTTACCGCCAGGTTTGATGGGGTTCTGCTTCTTTTTCACGAACATAATCTTTTGCGATTATAAGATCTGGTTTTCACAAGTTGATCTCGGAATGTGCATGGATTTTGTCAATACATGATGTCTCCTGTGACAAATAAATGACACACCAAAAGTGCATGATTACTTTTATTTTCCTTTTGAGATTCTTTTACGGTCCTTCTAAGTAACATTGCTGCGGTTTCTTATTTTTGATGGGGTGGGATGTTCACAGGGATTCTTGCAATCAAGTGAAGTTCACATTTTTGGCTATGCAAGGACCAAGATTTCGGATGATGATTTGAGAAATCGCATTATCGGGTGGGATTTCCTTGCCATAGTTTCCATTCCATGCTTTCCCATTTTGGATTTCTAATATGAGTAGTAAAAGAGTGTTTTACTTTAGAATAACTACTATTCCAGTTTGGTAAAAATACGTCAGCTGCATTTTCTATATTTAAACTTTAAAGGATATATACTGCATACTTCAGTGATCTTTTGTTGTAATTTTTTCATTTTGTGTTCACTTTATATTTTGTTGGCATATTTCTGTCTGATTTTTATTTCTATCAATTCTCTACACTGCTCTTCGAACCGGTTTTATCGGGAAATGTTTGTGCTTTCTGTTCAGTTCAACTGTTTTATGAAATGTTTGTTTCAGTGGGCAATGCACATAGTGACTCATTGGGTTTGATTGATTTTTTTTCTTCCGAAATCAATAACTGCAGATATCTTATCCAGGGCACTGCATCAGAGCACTCAGAAGATGTATCTAAGTTTCTGCAATTGGTTCGTACAGCCTTAACCTTTCATTAATTTTACATCTTTTATCAGTTATGTGATATGTAATGACATGCAATTGATTTGATAAAATATTCATGTAGATCAATTATGTAAGTGGCTCTTATGATACCGAGGAGGGTTTTCGGTTACTAGACAAAGAAATATCTGCTTATGAACAATTAAAAAACAGTGTAGAAGGATCATCCCGCAGACTGTTTTACCTTGCACTTCCTCCATCAGTATATCCATCTGTCTGCAAAATGATCAAGGATTATTGCATGAATAAGTGTAAGTGTTTCTATCCTGGAATTGTTTTTGTGACTGCTAACATATACTGCATTCAGGCTAGGATGACTTAGTTTTTATCAATCTCATTAAGGTACACACTTCTATCTCTACCCCCTGGCCTTGATCTGGATTTGATAATAACAATGCACTTTCAATTAAAGCCAACAAAAGGATCATAGAAGCATACTTTTTGGCTAAGATGTATGTGCTTGTGTTATTCATATTTCTATTCAGAGAGGTTGCATAAATGCGGTTTCTTATGCTAAAAAAAAATGAAAGAAATAAAAATTAAGAACTGCTTGTGTTCATGGAAGATTTCTTAAGTTGTGCTTTATATTTCCACTGAGCTGATTGAAGTGGAATGCCATTCTGCTATTGGTTGAGTGCAGGTAAAATATTGTCTTGATGCATACATTTTAATGAGCAATAACAAATAATTTCTGGTGTGCCTTTGAAATGCATGATCTTCTGTTTGCACAATATCTGTTTTTCTCTGAATTCATTTTAGTATATATTGCACAATAGAAACTTAATTGTGTATCAAAGGAATAATCATCACTTCATCAGGATTTCATGTTCCCAAATTTATTTCACAAAAGTTTCTTCTTGGTTATTTTGGAATTCAATTAAAATCTGCATACTTTTTTTTAGTATGTGTGATAATGCAAGCTCTTGTTCCTCTAAGACAAAATATTCTATATAACGTAATGGCTTTAAGCCAGCTTATCATTCATGTTGGCTGTTTATCACCCTTGATTGAGCTAAAGACTGACTGGTGCTTACTGTGATTTTTAATTTAAAACCAATAAGTATGGATCTTTATGAATCAATGTAATCCTTTCCAGCTGATCTCGGTGGATGGACTCGGATTGTTGTTGAGAAGCCTTTTGGCAAGGATTTGGATTCAGCAGAGAAACTCAGTACCCAGATTGGAGAGTTATTTGATGAACCACAGATTTATCGTATTGATCATTATCTGGGAAAGGAATTAGTGCAGAACTTGGTAATATATGTCTCTGAAGTTTTCCAACATATTTTTTCAATCCAGATTCTGGAACATTGATTATTTCTGTCTTTATGCAGCTTAATTTTTATTTTTATTTTATTTTTGCAGTTGGTGCTTCGTTTTGCAAATCGCTTCTTTTTGCCGCTTTGGAATCGTGACAACATTGATAGTGTACAGGTAAGGATCCTTTTTCTAGTATTTTTTATTTAATTTTTTTGAAGTTGTTCCAATTAGCGAGTCAGTGAATGTAAATTATTGTTGCTAATGTTAAGCAGAACATTCGAATTGTAGCTGTCAATTGTCCTGCTACATTATTTGTCACTTTGTTATTCTCTTTCTTATATGGTAGTACCGGCATATATCTCCTGATTCTTGTATCAGAAGATACCCCAAGCTAGAGCTTTTCATTCTTGTCTTTGGTGATGATGTTTCTTGAAGAGTTTAGTGTTTGAAGCAACGTGATGGCTTTGTTGGCTGTGTATATGTTGCTTGATGGCTCATAATATAACTAATAGAAGGAATATATCATTTTGGCATTTACTTTCAGGGAAATTTGATTTCATAAACTCGACTCTGATTTGTTCTTTAATAGATACAGATTACATATTGTTTATCTGCCCCTTATTATTTAGTTAATGTTTAATGTTGCAATGATGGCCATACTCAAATTTTGTTATCCCTTAATTTATGCCTATATCTATGAATGGTTGCCACAAAAGGTCAAAGCTTGAAAATTTAATGAGGATAAAATATCAATCTGCCACAATTTCAAACTTTAATCTTTTTTGCCCTTTTGGTTTCTCTTGCAGATAGTGTTCAGGGAGGATTTTGGAACTGAAGGTCGAGGTGGATATTTTGATGAATATGGGTGAGCCCTGTGGATGCCACATTTTCTTGCATATTGCAAAATTTGTTCAGTAACTGAGACTTAGAGATTCGGAATAATCCGTTTTTCCCTGATGAAGAGTTGATATCTCTATTAGAGGTCTTCTACATTCAAATTTGCATACATATGGGTTGTGCCCTGTGGATGCCTACAATTATCTCGTGTGTTGCAAAATTTGTTCATTGATTGAGACTTAGAAATTAGGAATCCTGGTTTTACCCTCTATGAAAATTTGATTTCTTTATTAAAGTTTTCTACATTTAAATTTGCATACTGTAGAGTAGTTTTGTTTTTGTTATCCACTTTGTCCTTATATCCTCTGATGTGGAGGAAAAAGATGTATTTGTAAACAAAAAGGCATTTTGAGGTATTTATGCAATCTGCCTTCCCTGTATCTTATATTACTGAGAATTGATGGATAGTTGTGCAGTATATAATCCCATTATCATTTTTTTGCAGAATTATTCGTGATATTATTCAAAATCATCTATTACAGGTGAGACCATGACATTAAGTTAAGAGTAGATCTTGTATAAATATTGTCATCTACACTTGAATTGTTGTATATCTCTGTATGTTGAAATGACTATATTTCTTGAAAAGTTATGGAAGTCAGAATATTTGACATTTACATATACTAGTGTCCTAAATAGTGCCTGCTATAATTCCTTTAAACTTAAAACTGTAACCTGATTTGCCCATATTATATTGCGGATTCTTTTATTGGAAGTATAAAAATGGGTGGACGGCCCTGTGCATTGTGACAAACACTTCCAATCATAAATCTCTTCTATAAGGCATCCATTTAGCTTAATATATCATGAATATATCAAGAATATTTTGTCAAATCCCCGATTATTATGATTTATTTTGGAATCCGGACTTAACAACATCTGATCCTTTCTTTTGATATTCATTGCTTTTCTGACTCTCAAGCTCATCTTTGTGTTTTATTTAAATCCTTCTCATTATTTTTTCTGATTTAAGTCCCAAATCTGAATTATTCTAATTGTCGAACAGTTAGTATCCTGGTGTTGTGCCCTTGGCTGTTCACCTGCGTAGGTCTCTTGTACTTATCAATGTATTGAACCTTTGTAAACTTCAACACTGGTCTCTAAGCCAGTTCTCTGTTGAACTTTAGTGCAGACACTTGCAATTGTGCCCAACTTTGTTTAATGTGACATAGAGTACTTATTTTCTATTGTTTGATTGAGTTTTAGACAATTATTCCCTGGATTTTTGACTGAACTATTGAAAGCTACTGTCTCAGTTTTCCATCTCAAAATTTGGGAAAATTCTTATGTTCAGCTCCCCACATTTGTTAGCATGACCCTCTTGTCCATATGCTCTATAGTTATGCTCTGTCACATTTCGAAGCCTTATGTTTCCTTTTGCCTTTTTCTCATTGATTTTAGAATGATTGGTTTTTTAATGTGTGCTGCGGGTTAGATGAAATAAGTGTATGTAACAAAGTGAATGTTGCACATCTGGTTCATCCAGTTTTGGTTGTAGCATATCTGCCTTAGGTGCATGCACTACATTGGTGGAGCCAGAGTTTTGCTTAAGCAGGGGGCAATCAGCAGTCCATGGTCAAGTCTTTTCGGGAGGAAAAAGAACAACACTCTTGATCATTGTAAAAAAAAAAAAAGGAAAAACTTACAAACAAATAGCTGGTAAATTAATTCAACTGCGACAGAAAGGAGCCATAAAAACTGAATAAAAGTGGCATAATCGGTAGGAATTTTTATATTTAACAAAAGAGAAAATACTTGTAATTTAATTATAATTGTAATAAACTATGGATAACTGAATTGAGAATTTTGGTAAAAAAAAATCTAATTGCATATATGTGAACAATCTAGATTGGTAAAAATTAATAAACAACAACTTTCAATCATTCAACACAAAATTAACAAACAATAATAACTAATAGCAAGTATTTTTTTATTATAGACAAGTGAGAATAATTGTAATAATGGTAAAATACAGAATGACTGGGAAAAATACAGAACCAAAAAGACAATGAACTTACTCATATCACAATCCATTTGGACCTTTGGTTCAACAATCTCCTCCTAACATGACAAGATTTTTAATTTTTTCGTACTTTGCCTTTTTGTCTTTTTGCAACCCCTATATTAATTAGTGATACTTGATTGGCTTGCTTCACAATTTAGGCGTTTATGGAAAATCTAATTTGGTTGACTGTATATGGAACTTTAGGTTTATTGTTTTTTTTTTTTTTTTCCGGTCAAATAACCGTCTCTAGTCACACATAGATTGGATTAGCACCAAGGTGCCTACAGGAATAAAAGGAAAAAGGAAAGAATGATAGGGTACCTACGTGATCTGACATAACACTGAAGGTAACTATGTAGATTTTAGTGCCTTCATTTTTTATTAACTCTTGCTTTCTGCCCTTTTCCCTATTGAAAAGTCAGCTCAAAATTTTCATTACCACCCTTATGTTTTATTAAATTTAGGTGGGGCAGCACAAATTTTCATATCAACCTACAAAGGGGCCACAAAATTCTTAGAATCTCACCACATTATTATTATTATTATTTTTTTTTTGGGGGGGGGGGGGGGGACATTGATTCAACATATATGTCTTAAATATTATTTATTTTCGCCCAACCCATGGGCCACTTACCTATCAAAAAACATTTATATATTATTTATTTTGCTAAAACAACACTAAGACTTAAGTGACTGATGAAAAGGTCATTATTGGTTGCTGTTGTGTTCCTATGATTGGATGAAATATGAATTCAAACACTCTTGTTAAGGGTGGCAAAATGCTTTTTTTATGTTTTTTTGGGGGGGGGGGGGGGGGGGGTTGCCTTTTGCTGGTCTATATATATTGTTAAGCCAGACGCACGCACCCACGTCTCCACTGGAACTTGAATCTCGGACCTGCCCGTCTAGAGGTGGCAGGAGATACTTAAACCTAACAGCTGGTGGAGATATAACATGATAATTTGCTGGCTAAATGTTTAAAATCAGTATTTGTGTGAACCAGGTTTATAAAGGTCAGTTGGATGGACTGAAAAATAAAATATTAAAGATTCTTTCTAAGCTTTTCCTACCTACTCGAAAGCTTCTTGATACAACTTCTCAATTGATTTTGTAAACATTGCTTTCTTCATGCTTGAGAAAGTATTTTTTATTTTATTTTATGGGGTTTGATGACAATGTTTGAGATGCATTATATAAAACATGGATTTATATCCAACACTCACGCTCTTTGTTTCTCAATTTTCATTTGATAGATATATGTAATACATTCATTTCAACTGCAGGTTCTTTGCCTGGTTGCCATGGAGAAGCCTATTTCCCTTCAACCTGAGCGCATTCGAGATGAGAAAGTGAAGGTGTGTTTTACAAAAAACTCATTATCAGCTACATTTATTATTTCAACTATTTATTTGCATGCTTTGACACCCTTATAATATTTAAGAATGAATCAAAGCATCACAATATGTGGATTGCCTTTTCATTTGTACAAAAAAAAAGTTTCAGAAGAACTTTCTGATGCTTCATTCAAATAAATGTAAAAAATGATTGAATGGAAAAGAAAATGTTATTCATCAATTTTCTTTCCATGCCCCTCTTCCTTTTCAACTACCAAATGGAGGGTAAATTGACATAAAATATGAAAAAAGAATTTTAGTGGACATTCAATTTAGAAGGGCATTTGAATCTTTACACACATTCAACTCAAACGAATATATGATTTTTGTGTTTTACATTGTATATCTTCCACATTCCTTCCAAGTTGTGTGTTATGAGTTCCACATGTGCTTTTTCCTCTTCCATTCGATGACTCGAGTCTGAAATTCAGGTTCTTCAATCAGTAATTCCAATTAAACGTGAAGAGGTTGTTCTTGGACAATATGAAGGCTATACAGATGACCCAACTGTCCCTGACAACTCAAACACTCCTACTTTTGCAACTGTGATTCTGCGGATACACAACGAAAGATGGGAAGGTGTGATAGAATAACAACAATTTTGATTATATGTTTCTAACATTTTCTTTATTAATTCCTTCTTAGTTCAGTGGAAAAATCTCTGTATCTCCCATTGGGAAATTGTTGTTTGTATTTAAGATGCTGGCTCAAACAGTCCTATGGTTATTTTGATCATGCATTTGTTAAGCATTAGATTAACCTAAAAGCTATTTCAGATTCTAATCTGTTCTCACCATCATCACCATGAAATAATTGCTGCAGGTGTTCCCTTTATACTCAAGGCAGGGAAAGCATTAAATTCAAGAAAGGCTGAAATACGTGTGCAATTTAAGGAAGTTCCTGGTGATATATTCAAATGTAAGGCATCAACCCTCCTAAGATTATGAATGACCACTGTTCAACCTTATGGCTGTTTTCCCTAGTCTTCTATATCAAATTTGAATGCAAGCACTGGCCAATAACACCTTGACATGACCAATGTAAACTGAGTGACCTTTGTGAAAAGTAATAATGAGTTATGACATGGAAGTTATTCAATAAAGGGGGCTTAAACTCTTAGGGCCTGTTTGGTTGGCTCCTTGAATTGAATTATCTCATTTGCTTTGAAATGGTATTTCAAGGTAAAAAATTATTATCTTGAATGGATTCATTTAAAAAATGATAATAATAATAACTCTTACCAAAAATGACGTATAAAAAAATGTATTTAGTTATTCTAAAAAAACTTTAAAATGATCGTGTAAGAAGAAATATAGTGATCTTTTTATTTTTGGAATGATTTCATTCAAAATGATGGATTTCTGCATCAAACTGTTATGTAAATTGTGAATGAAACCATTCAAATTTGTGGGATATCCAAAGAGGCCATTATTGATTTTCTTGCCCTACATGTTATGGTAGATCATATAGCTGTAGGTTTTCATGCATGAAAAGAAGAATGCAATTTTTTGTTTGCCAAGGAGCTCCTACACTTCAATATGTGGTGGTGGAAAAGTAGAAATGAATACACTATCAGTTAATAATACTATCCTCTTAAAGAATTAATAGGGAGGTGGGCTGCATGATGTGCTTGTGCATTTTGGGGGACGTGGTTAATTTTTTTCTTTAATCTTTTGGTGGGAAGGGAGGGGAGATCGACTTGTGATCAACTTCTCTTTGTAACTGTTTATGCATCTTTGAGAGAGTTGGGTTAGCAGGCTTTTAAAACCGACTTATATAAGTACACTAAGTAGGAACCTTATGGCACCGATTTTTGACTGTGGGTGTAAACCTCTCCAGCCCATGCAACACCCCACTAGCCGCATTTGTCGGTAAGACGAGAGACTTAAGTTCTGGGGGAGGTGGCCCCAAGACTCAAATGATAGACCTCACAAGACCTGCTCTGAAACTCTATCCCTCGAGCTACTCATAGTGGTTAATTCTCCCAATTTATTGTTTTAGCATACTTTTTTTTTCTTTCCTTTTTGGTTTTTTTAATTGTTTGGTTTAAACATATCAATTCTTTGCTTGAATAATGTCTTGTAAATTACTTATTTATTTTGTTTAGGTCAAAAACAAGGGAGAAATGAAATCGTAATACGCCTGCAACCTTTAGAAGCTATTTACATGAAGCTTACGGTATGAATGATTCTGGTCATGTCATTATGATATTATGGAAGTAACTATTACGATAATGGTTCGTCTAAGTGATTTCAATAATGTCAATGTTGGAGTTATATTTCCATTATGTTTAAGATTATCCCTGCTTATATTTTCATATGCGTTTTCATTGTTGAAGTGGAGTATTCTCTAAGCTTACGAGTAGTAGATATTTCCTGGTGCAACATTTTTTTGGGAAGACGGCCTTCGAAATGTTCCAGAACTTTAACAGTTTAGCTGGCCAGTCTGTACTATTTAATCTAATTTCACTTTTTTGTTCTTCTGTACTTGCTTATGGTTCACCTAATTAGAATTTTTGTGCCCCTTTTCTTTTGCATTCAGCGGAACTTTGTAATACAGTTCTTTTACTCTTGATCATTTCAAGTTATCCAAATTGGAGAACCCAACCAGTTCAATCTTGTACAATATAATAAAAACCACAATCCATCTGGGTAATTTAAGATACAGTACTTACCATCATACTTTATCATGGCTTGGTGTAATGCTGTCCAACGACAAGCAGTTACTAGTCACTTTTATTACCCCTTAGACTTGTTGTGGTAGACACTGATCAGGAACTGGTTTTGATTCATGTGGGATTATTTGATATGTATAAATATAAAGTTGCTTTTTTCGTATGCTTGACATTCTTGAACACCTTAATCCTGAGATTCTCCGATGATAGTTAACCAAAATTTCTTGGGAGTTAATTTTAATACTACCGTCATTTATTGTATGAACATTCTCCCTTTTTTTTCTAGTTCTTTTTTTTTGTGTGTGGATACCATAAAGTTTGATGAGAGACATTTATGAAAAGTAGATGCCTAAAGTGAATATAGTAGGGAATGATGTTGTTCACTTTTAGTTATATCTATATCTATCTTTTCCTTTCACATGCATTTTACCAAGATTCTCTTGTTAAAATAAATTAGCTCTACTGAAAATCATTGCCAGAAGAATCCCAAGATTTTCATGTCCGCTAACTTGCTTGATCTCTCTTGTGCAGGTCAAGCAGCCTGGGCTGGAAATGTCCACTGTTCAAAGTGAATTAGACTTGTCATACAGGCAACGCTATCAAGGTGTTACCATTCCTGAGGCTTATGAACGTCTAATTCTTGACACGTAAGTCTCAAGTATATGAATGCAAGTCTACTGAGCTTACATGAGCTAGTGGGCTTGAAAATGACAAAAATAATTCTGTCTCTACGTGCTCAAATTAATAACAAGATTGGTTTGGTTTTACAGAATAAGAGGTGATCAACAGCATTTTGTACGCAGAGATGAGTTGAAGGTACATAATAAATCTGGATACATATTTGAACATACACAATCAATTCCTAAATTAACAATTTGTGCTGTTTGAATCATCAGGCAGCCTGGGAGATTTTCACCCCTCTCCTGCACGGAATAGATAAAGGAGAATTCAAGCCAACAACGTACAAGCCAGGCAGCCGAGGTCCAGTTGAAGCAGATGAGTTGCTGGAAAGGGCAGGTTATGTTCAAACACATGGCTATATTTGGATCCCTCCCACCTTGTAACATAGCATGCCTGCCTGAATTATCATCTTCTTCCAATTGCTACGTGAGCTGGTGTTTTGTTAGGGCCCACCTGTAACACATTTATTATCATGTCTAGCGAAAAATAACAACAAACAATAATAGTAATGATACAGTAGTATTATTGCTGGTCAATCTGCCGGGGTCTGCCCCTTCAGCATGCTGCAAAATTTTCTTTTACACTATTAACCTTTTGATGGGCTGTTTTTTCAGTATAAGAAATCAGGTGTGCTGTGTATTCATACTCAATGTAATTCTGATGTTTACTACCAAACATTCCTTGACTGCTTTATGAGACCCCTCAATAAAACCATAACATGCTCTTGTAGCTTCACCGACACACTCAGAGCGAGGAACACTTTGATAGTGACAATTATTTGATCAGGATAAGCCTATGGTTGTGGGAAAAAATCCAGTTAGAAGACCCAGGTAGTATCACGTTTAAGTTTGAGTATTTTACGAGATCCCGTGTAGATCTTTGTATAAATACTCAAATCTGAGTAGAAGTTCACGACAATTGTTGGGCTGCTGTATCTGCATTTGTTAACTAATTCAGTTCACTTTTCTTGGAGCAGCAATGTGTAAATCATAAACAAAGGATTGTAAGGTAATGTAGGCAAGGAACCCCCTGGAAGGGGATTCATCTCTCCTCCCCTTTCACCTAAACCGTTTCTCTCAAGTTCTCAAATATCAACCACATTCCTCTCCTCTTCCTTACTCTTTTCCAATTTCCTCTGCCACTTATCTCTCCTTTCACCTACCTACACTTACACCTACATGCACATACATATCGGGCTATAAAACAAACTAAGTTACTCAAGTTTAACTTGACAAAAGCTCGTTTCAAATTAACGCATGACAAAAATAAATTATAAAGGCTTGTTTAGATGAGTAGTTAAAAAGTGCAGTTTGTAAAAATCTCTTTCAGTAGCTTAACCAAAACGCTTTTTTTTGGATTTATTGTAGTCTTGAAAAATGTAGTTCATAAATTGAATCAAACACCTAATTTATAAAAAAAAAAACTATTTGGGCTAAAAAATGTATATTTTTAAATCTATTAAGTTGAATCAAATACACACTAAATTAAAACATATTTTAAAATTCATTAATTTATTGAACTGGTCCTCAATTGGGTAATATATGTTTTATTGCTATATGAAAAAGTAATTTAACTCGAGGTCGACTCTGATTAGTTTGACTAAAAACTCATTCTAAATTAGCTCGAAACATAAATAAACCAAATTTAAATATGATTAAGTTTCATTAATTTTAAAAACTAAGCTTAAATAACTCATTCCTCAAACTTGTTTATAGTCCTAACACACACACACACACACACATATATATATATTTTATATGTCTTAATTGTGTGATATGTGTTGGATGCCAAAATTTGGCATCAATTGTCAAAGAAGATAATTAATTATATAGGATTATATTAATGGAGGGCACAAATCATGATTGATAAATAATCATTAGTAAAGATAACAAGAACCAATGGTTGGGGAAGCAAGAACATTGGAACCAAATAATTCTGACTATTATATAGCAGTTCATATCTAGTTTGTTGTGGCATCGCTGCTTAATAATGACTAGATTATTTGGAAACAAGTGTGAGTAAGATAGTTTGGCAGGATAATTATTCTATTTAGTGTCATATTGGATTTAATCAATACCTTTCCTACAGTGTTTAGTACATTAGGGTTAGGATTAGGATTAGTCATATATTATTAAGCAGGATTAGGGTTTCAATGTTCTTTCTTAATTAGATATTAAGTTTAGAGGTCAACCAAATAGGCTACTTTACGAATGTGCTTTGAGCTTTTGTAATTTTGCATGTCATTTATGGCTCAATATTCCAACCTGTAATTCCTTGCATATATATATATATATATGTGTGTGTGTGTGTGTGTGTGTGTGTGTGTGTTTAAAAGTTATATTACACCATTATTTTGTGATCACGATTTCATTCCTTTTTTTTTTTCTCTGCCTACATGAAGGAAAACCAGATGAAAAATAATTTCATTATTATATTCAATAAATTTGTTAAGACATGGGCTTTGTTGAGTTATGTAGTTTATTTAATAAAAAAAATACACAAAATTAAACTATGTGATTACTTTTATGCAAATTTTTCCTGTAACTATGATCTAGGTAAGTTCATTAATTATAATA
Organism: Nyssa sinensis; assembly: GCA_008638375.1. Lineage (NCBI taxonomy): Eukaryota > Viridiplantae > Streptophyta > Magnoliopsida > Cornales > Nyssaceae > Nyssa > Nyssa sinensis. The sequence continues at coordinate 62,187,685 of CM018032.1, forward strand.
AAAAAAGAATTTTGAGTTTTTAGTTTTTAAGTTGAAATGCAACAAATATGAATAATTAAAATTTTTCCTTTTATCTTCTTTCTTCTATTGTTTTTAGAAAAGATGAGAGAATTATACTAACTTTTTCATCATTTGTTATTCAGGTATGAATAATGAATTACACTTTATTGAGAGAATTACGTCATCATTTTCATCATTTGTTATTCAGGTATGAATAATGAATTACACTTTATTGAGAGAATTACGTCATCATTTTCATCATTTGTTATCCAAACATGAAAGTTGAATTATATTTTCCTTTCCTCACCTCTTTTCATAACTAATATTTTCTTTTCCCTCCTACTTATCCTAAAATGTTAGTCTCATTCAATTAATACTAGAAAATCTAATAAAATAATTTTAAAAAGCAAAAGATTATATGGCAAAAAGTAATTTTCTTTTTGTATCAAATTTTAAATCTTAAATGACGAGATATTGTATTATTACGTCGCATTAATAATATGATTTGATGTGAGTGTCCCATGAACTCTTAATATTGCATTACAAATTAGAAAATAAAAGTAATAGAAAAATAATGGGTACCTCTTATATATGTACCTAATTTATCCCCTGATTTTAGGAAAAAAATGATGTGACATTTAGGGTGAGACCAAACAAAAAAATGAAACCCTACTCAATTAAAGACATAATTTTAAAAGACCCACCTTTATCACAAAGAAGTGATTATAAATTACATTTTTAATTTAAAGGCATAATTTCAAAATATGCTTTTTAAAATAATGGCACATTTCTTAAATGATTTTTTTTTTCAATTTAAAGGCACGATTTTTAATTACATTTTTATGTTAAAGGTGCAGTTTTTAAATGCATATTCACGTTAAAAGTGCATTTCAAATTTTTTAATTAATAAAAGTGAAATTTTTTGAACAAAAAAATACATTTTTAATTCATGCCTTGTTATTTTAAAGACACAATATGTATTTATCATGTATCTCTCCAATATTTTTTTTTTTTGATAATATCTTGCAAATACTTTTAAAATGACATGAAAATGCTAAATATTTTTTTTTCTGATAAAGTAAGATTGATTAAAAAAATAATTAAATTATACTGACTTCTCCTTAAATTTTTAATAATTACAAAAATTTCTCTTGAAATTTATGAAATTACACTGTACTTTTTTATTTTTATTAACAAATTACACATATCTCACATCTTATCTTTTTTTTTTTAAATGACAAAAATATCAATTTCATATTTTTTTTAAACATTTTTTCAATTTTAACTAAAAATTTCTTAAACTTTTTTTAAAGAATTTGTTCACTTTATATAAAAATAAATTTAAAGTAATTATTTTTTATCAATAATTTTTTAATCAATGTTTATTTGAAAATAAAAGTTAAAAAATTTGGTTAAAATTAAAAAAATGTAAAAAAATAAAATAAAATAAAAAGGCCCTTTTGTCATTTTTTAAAAAAAATTGATTAGAAGAGAAGTGATTATAATTTTTTTCAGTAAAAATAAAAATGACAGTATAATTTTAAAAATTTAAAGATAAGTTTTTATAATTTTTAAAAATGTAAATAGAATTTATTGTAATTTAATTTTAAAAAAATCATAATTTTTGGGCTACCATCTTTGAGCTCAAAGGCAAGAAGGTTCCGCCCCAAACCCAAGAAAGTTCGGAATGACTAGAGGTCATAAGATAGGGCACAATCAAAGGACCCCACGGAAGTCTCTCTCTCTCTCTCTAAATTTAGCGGAATCCAGTTTGACATCTCTAATTTGTCGTCTCCCTCTCATTGTCACATTGAGTGTCTATATACGCAGACACACATGTATCTATATTCGTATCTCTATAATTGGTCAAACCTTTGATTGCTGTTCGGATTAGATTCTTTATCATCTGTTTCCTATTCCCATCTCAAATCTGATTTCAATGGTCTTTTACTCCTAGGTCTCTAACATTCTCCTTCTTCTGCACCTATTTATATTGCCTTCATTTTATTTTTATCCGGGTTTTCTCCTACCGACACTCTTCATTGATGCAAATCCCGTTCTTTCACAAATCATAGGTTCGTTCTTTAATTTACACATTCTTTTCTCTTAGTTTACACTCTTCCTAACCCTAATTTTTATTTATATTGATATTTACGTATTCATATATTTATTTATACACACACTTGTATCAAATACATTAATTTTCATATCAAGGTCTAGGATTTTCTTGGTATCGTCTGAACCCTAGTTTTTGTTTCCTTTCCGGTTCTTAACAAGAAACTCTGTGAAATTTTTTGTGCTTTGTTTTAGTCTGCAATCAAAAAATTTGAGGGTTTTTTTTTTTCCTTTTGTAATATTGTTCAGATTTGGTTCTTTTATTTACCTACATATTGGGTTGTCGCGTTAGTTTTGGACTCTTAATGATTAGGGTTTATGTTCTGCTTAGGTGGGTGGAGTGTCAATGCCATCGAACTTTTCGCATAACACGATCTTTCCGATGAATCCCTCGGAAGAGAGCTCATTTTGGGCGATCAGGCTTGGTAACGGATATCTCATGGAGGGATACCCAGATAAAAATCTAGATGGTTTGGGTGATTGCCGGAATTTCAATTTGGAGAGAGAGAAATCCCATGATTACAGAAGGGAGGAAACTGATAAGGTATCTGATGATGTTCTTGATTTGTTGCCCTCTGATCCTTTTGGTATGAATATAAGTACGTTTACAGCAATTACGGGTTGGCTTGGGGATATCGAGGACTTTGGGCGAAATACTCTTGGATTTGGAACTGATGGAATTGAGGTGAAGAAAGGGGATGATCGATTATATACTGGACTAAATTTGGTTTGGAATGGCACTGTGAAGTTTCATCCAGAAGTGGGTATCGCAAGTATTGATCAGAAGTTGAATGGTTCTGATGAAGAATTGCGTGCTGGACTATACGATGGCGGTTTTGTGTTGGATGGAAAAATAGAGGAGTTTATGGGTTTCAGCTATGAGAAGTATTGGGTATCCAGTGATGCTGCTAATGACTTTCAAGAATGCACAAAAAATTTTTGTGACGGAAATGGTCCCGATGGAAGAGCTCCTCATGATGCTTTGTTTTTTGCTCTTGGTTATTGGATGTAAGGGACCTTCTTTCTGTTGAAATGGTTTGCAAATCTTTGCGTGATGCGGTTCAAAATGATCCTCTCCTGTGGAGGAATATTGACATAGATCAGCCATTGAGTGACGAGATTACTGATGATGCTCTTTTACATTTAACTAGCCGGGCTCAGGGCACTCTTCAATGCTTGAGTCTGGTGGGGTGCTTAAAGGTCACTGACAGTGGGTTGAGGCGTGTGCTTGAAAACAATCCAGGACTAACGAAGGTCTGTATTCAATCGCTCTAGATTTTTTGTTTTTTGTTTTTGCTTTTGTTTTTATCAGTGTTTTTTTTTTCGGTCTTTTTTGGATTGTTTTTATGTTAGTATTGTTCTGATTTTTCAATAATTGTGATACATTTGCTGAATTTATGTGAACATGTGTGATTAATGTGATACTTCATGCTGGTTTGCGTTGTAGTACCTGCTACTGCTTGTTATAAGTATTTTTTTTTTCTTTCATATTTCACTTAAGGTATGGTTTATCTGTTATTCTTAGTAATTTTGTAAAATACTTGCATGTCAGGATTTTCAAACATTTTTTTTCTTCCTTCTCTCTCTCTGATCGATTTGTGGTGATGTTTCGTATAGCAAACAACACACATATATAAAAGCTTTATTATATACAATGGTATCATTCAGTTGTAGTGGGACCTTGAGGGCCTGTTTGGTTGGCCACTTGAATTGAACTGTCTCATTTACTTTAGAAATTCGTCATCTCGAATGAATCCATCTGAAAAAAATGATTTCATATTGAATGAAATATTGTGAGATTTCCCTTTTTTTAATTTTAAATTGCTTCATTCAAGATGATGGATATAAATTGGGAATGAAATTATTCAAATTCATGGGACCCCCTTTATAAATCGTTAGTTTCATCATCACTTAGATGAAATTGGTGGTCAACAATACTATCTTCCGACTTGTGTACTTGCTTTTAATTCTCTTATTTTTACCAACTATTTTTCAAGTTCTGCTTTTTGGAAGTCCATTTGATGCCCATTGAGGACATCTATAGCATTGGCTTTACGTGTCTCGGTTGCTTATTATTTTTATTGCTTGAAGTTTATCTTCATTTGTCATGTTTTTTTTCTTCTTTTAAAGCGACCTTGCAAACTCTTGTCTGTCTGTCTGTCTCTCTCTTATTGTTAAGTTCAAATTTGCTCTCTTTTTTTATGCAGCTAAGTGTTCCAGGATGTCTGAGGCTCAGTGTTGAAGGTATCCTGTGTAGCTTAAAGGTCCTCAAGTCTGCAGGCACACCTGGAATAAAGCACCTAAGAATTGGTGGGCTCTTAGGTGTAACAGATACACACTATGAAGAGTTAAAGTTTTTATTAGGTGTGGATAACCACAAGAAGCTCAGTTCCTACAAACCACGGTTCTATGGTGGTGGGCAGACATATCTTTCTTGGAATGATGACCGTGCTATTGACCTTGAGACATGCCCAATATGCCAGAGGCTCACACAAGTCTATGATTGCCCAGCAGAGAGCTGCCAAGGAAAACATCAAGCTGCTCAGTTGTGCAGGGCTTGCAAGTTGTGCATTGCTCGCTGTATTCACTGTGGGCGCTGCATCAATGATGACTGTGATTATGAGGAAACATTCTGTCTGGACATGCTTTGTTTGGATTGTTTGAAGCAGCTTCTGAGTTGGGAAAAAAAGCAGGAGGAAATGTGTATTCCTTCTTCCAAGCACACTATTTTCCATCAGCAGGCGAGATACCGTTTTTGCCTCTATGGCTAGGAGAAATTGACGTTACATATGCCTTTTGACTCTGCGTTGTGTACTAGGAATTGCATGATTGGCTGCCCATGTATTTGATGCAAAAAACAGAATCCTGAAAATTTCCTGCATTACCTTGAAGAGTGTTCAGATTATGGAGGTGGAGGAAGGAGCACCAGCAGCACAGCTCTGACTGGCTCCCGAGCTAGTGGGACCTGCATGGTTGATGCATTTGACCAACTTAGCTTGGATGGTTCCTGAGTTGCAATGTTCTGGGGTTTTAAAAAGAAAGAGCTGAAAATTTGAAAATAAACATACTCTGGAGGAAGAAAAAAAAAAAAAAGGAAGAAAAATGGAAAGAAAGTGGATATGGGTACTAAAGATACACCTGCAAGGGAAATGGCTTTTTTATTTTACAAACATTGTTGAGGACTATAGGTTGTCTTATGGGACGGTTGCAAATGTGGATTTCTGCATCAAATAAAAAACTGGATGGAAATGAAGTTAGTAAAATGTTTCTTTGTGAGAGATGGCTAGTAGCTTGTGTTGTTGGAACAGGAGAAGTGGTGTTTCTGTTGAGGTGAGTTTTTACTTATTCGCGGCAGGGCACTATAGTTCAAGCAAGGTAGTGCTGGCAAAGATGGAAGACTTTGTTCTTCATCCACGGATGTTAGCTGCTGTTTGTGTTGCAAAGTCTGGTTTATGTCCTGATTATCTAAGCTTAACTTTTTATATGCAGCTGTAACCACTTCAGTCTGTAAACAATAAATGATAGAATCCATTTTCTTCATCCAGTGGCGCAATGTTAGCTGCTGTTTGTGTTCCAAAGTGGTTTTACGTTCTAATTATCTAAGTTTTAACTTTTTATATGCAACTGTTACCACTTCAATCAGTACACCATAAATGATAAAACCATTTTGGTATCTTACAAGTTGCTCTTGCTCTTGCTCGTTTTGATTTCTTCTGTATTCTTTCATTTCTCTGGATATTAAATGCAAGGTGCTCCATGAATATGCTTGTCATCGGCTGCCTCTCCAGTTTTTTGATATAATTCCGTGTCTATTATTCTGTTACACAAATGTGATGCTTTTCACTTTACCCTAGTTTCTTGGATTGAATTCAGTGGCTAAGTTTTAAGGTTGGTTGCGGTGTATGTAGCAGTACCTTTTGAATTTAGCCTCGTTTCCACTGAACTCAATGCGAGGGCGAGCCTTTTGCACAATGGTAAATATGTTTTATTCTAACCTGAAAGTCACAGATTTGGGTTATTGAAATGGTATCTCTGCTTGTAAAAGGTAAGATTGCATACATATAACCCATTCCAGATTGATTTTGTAATAGTGGGTGCCTGGACTGGGTTTAAGTTGATGTTGAAATTGATTAATACTAACTAGGCTTCAATTGGTTAAAAGAATGATGCTTTTGGTTGATCTTACTGGAAAGCAGGGTTGGATCTTTTTCCCCCATCCCCCAGGTGGTGGGTTTAGAAAAGGTGGGTTGTCCCATTCAAGATTGTGGGATAATGGAAACCAATGTTCCTCATCCGCCACCTATTGCCTTTTATCCTTTGTTCTGGTTCTTACTGGAAGCTTTTTCTCGACAAATTAGAAAATAGTAGAATACACCTCAAATCTTTGTGTGCGCTGTCATAAAGATTTGTTTTGTGTTGAATTTTGTTCTGTATTAGTTCTTTCTTCCTGAAGAAGGGAATTCAAGATGCTTAGCGAATCAAAAGATTCCATGTCAGTCTCCCAAACAAAAAGCTGTGGTTGCTCTTTGTTAGGGGGTAATGATGTCAATGCGATATGTTTAATTTTTTTTTTTTTTATAAAAATGTTATTTTTTTTTTAATCAAATTTTTGTAATAAAATTTAATATGACAGTAAATTATTGATAAAATATTAATAATATATTTAAAGAAATGTCAAAAATTAAAATTTTACCTCATTTTAAATGATTTTTTTTTTCTTTGCTAGAATGAGTATTATTATAGAAGAGATTAAAATTGCCATAAGAATACAAGTTGGTGGCCTAAATTAAGCATGATATTAGCATTTTGGCTGTTGGTTTTCATGGCCAACATTATCAATCTTTCGTTTGAACAATGCTTTCCACTTGTTAATTTTTTGAATCAATATCAAATCTTTCTTTAATCAAATTGATCGTGAAGCAAATTCAAGTAGCTTAATTTGTATATAATGTTAGAACACTTATTGACTTATCAAGCTCAATTTGAGTCGAATTTAATAAATTAACGAGTTTCAAAACATGATTAAGCTTGACTTGTTTATTTCTTTCAAGTCAATCTTAAACAAATTTTTAATCGAGTTGAGTTCAAATAACTCGATTCGTTTCACAATTGACATTACTTACTTTAAAAAAGAAAAAGAAAATAGAATAAGGCTTAAAGTTTTCAATAATCCGGACATAGGCCAATCTTAAAAATAAAAATAAAAAAATTTTTAGCTTAATTTTTTTAATTTCTTTTTTAAAAGCCACGAGCATTTTTGGTACATTTTCTTTGGGCTCTTCTATATTTTTATTAATTAACAATTTAGCATTTACTTTAATTAATAAATTTATATTTTATTTTTCTTAAAATACATAAATCACTCATTTAAAATAAAAAAAAAAAGTTATAAAAATTCTAGCAGCATTTTCAAATAAACAATCAGGAAAGAAATAGCCGGCAAATAGATGCGGCACGTGACAAGGAGCATGAGATTTGTCACTCTCATTCTGCAATCCCTGTAATTGTATTCTACTGTAATCATATTCTCTCAACCAATTTTTAATTAATCAATTAAATTGACAGTAATTAAACCCAGTCACCAGCTAGTGGGCTAACTAGAAGTAGAAGATCAACCCCTCGGATCATCATTCTTCATTCATCTCCAACCTCTCCCCACCTAATCAGACCGGCGGCCGCCTTTCAGGTAATTGTTCTATACATACATATATATATATATATGTATATATCGATATATATAGAGACAGATTGCTACTTCATATTTATTGAACCTAATCTAACACTGTGCCCGGTGAGTTTAACACTAATTTTCAAATTTCCGGTTACAGTTGTCTGACATGGCTGTAGATGAAGATGCTGAACAAGAATTCGTTCCACAGAAGAAGAAAGCAGCGTCGGATGAGGAGGAAAGGTTGGGCCTTTTCCTTATTTCCTCGGGATTTTAATGTCTCTTTTTATATTTTAATTGTTTATGCATATTCGTAGACATACTTTCACATATATGTTTGCGTTTATTTGGATAACTAGGAGAAAGAAGATTGTGCCTGGAAGTTTGATGAAAGCATTGATGAGGCCTGGAGGGGGTGACTCAACACCAGCTGATGGTGATCAGGTTCGCTACTATGCTGATTTAATTAACATGTCTATTCCAATTCTTTCCTGTTAAGTATTAACTGGTATTTGTAATGGTTCAACGTGAAAGGATGATTAACTGAAATGAACTTTACTACATGATTTGGGCTCACAAACTCTTGTTTTGAAATTATTGCTATTGAAATGTTGTCCTATGCTATTATTAAAGTGTTTTTATCAGTTGCAACGGAACTAGGTTATTTGAGGATGAAAAAAGAAGAATGAGTTATAATAATGTAATTTGTGGCCTTAATGTTCTGCAGGTCATATTTCATTGCACTGTTCGTACTCTAGATGGAGTTATCGTGGAGTCCACAAGATCAGAATTTGGAGGTGAGTCAATTCTAGGTTAAATGTAGTTAAGGAATCAAGTTACTTTGGCATTCATGTGGTAAGATCACTTATGTAAAAAAACTATCATAACATGTTTTAAGTGATGAGGTGAAAATGATCTTGATTTTTAGTTTCTTATTGTTGATGTTCTTATGTCTTGACACCATCTTTACTGCCTCTTGAAGCTTCAAATGTACTGGTGGAAGTCATTTGTAGACTTGTAGTGTTTAATATTCATCCTTTGCAAAAAATGAGGTTTTTGAAAATTTTACAGGAATGAACTTAGCCTTTCAGACTAGATCATCAGGCGCTGCCTTGTAAAAGAATGCCTGATGGATATTTTACATGCACAGATCTTGACTTTGTATTGTCATATTTCGTTCATTCAATAAGATATCCACAATATGAGGGACATATCCTTCAATATATTTGCTTCAACACGCCAGTACATCTTCAATTTAGTTTCCACTACTATATACCTTGTTTCAATGTTGGCTGGTAATTTTTTCATTTTTTTTGCTTACAAAATCCATATTTAGATATATCATTCGATATATCCATGGTTTTTAGTTTCTCGATATATCGATTTAATTAATATTTAGTACATTGTTTCACCAAAGACATTATAGCAGAGTGGATAAGTGCCGCACGACATCTAAAAGGGTGGGACAGGGTTAAGGGTCCAATTCTCATTGCTAACAATCATATACAATCAACCCTCTTATAATTAATAGACATGAGAGATTCAAAATTTAGTAATTATTAGAATTATTAATTATTAAGTTTTGTTATATTTCATAAATCAAAAAATGTTCTTTACATTCATTTGAATTTTGGTATAAAAAATAGTTTATATGAAACTTTTCAACAATATTTCGATTTTTCATTAAAAAATATATAAAATGTTCAACTTAAGTTATAAAACAACTATTAACATCCTTTAACTAAAAAAACTTTATTTCTTACATTTGCTATGTTATTATTTTATCCACTTCTAAAACTTTTACTCCAATAACGTAGAATACTAATACATATAATTACCAAGACCTCTCCTAGATGGGATATATATAAATATATATAGAACTATTTTATCTCTCTTATAATTAATATTATAATGTATTTTTTTTTAAATGTATTAATTATTAAGTAATAGAATTATTAATTATACAACATAGAACCAAGTTGGTTCCATAAAAATTTATTAATTATTAAAGATTATTAACTTATTGAATATTAATTATAAGAGAGTCAATTGTGTGTATATATATATTAATCAACCAATTGCTCCAAAAGCTTAAGCTATCAGATAATGTGTCAACAATGTGTATCAAGTTAACACCTTCCCTCACGTGCAACCCCTTCTTATACATGGAGAGTGACAGAACAAAGTGCGAAACCAAGAGAAGAATGAGAGGAGAAAATTAAACTCAAGACCTCTCATATTCAAAGCTTTGATTCATGTTAAATCAACAGTTTGTTCCAAATATTTAAACTATTAGAGAATGAGTCAACAATGTATATTGAGTTAATACCCTCCTTCGCATGCAACCCTCATGTGGAGAGTGATAGAATGAGTGCGAGAGTACGAAAATGAGAGATGAATGGGGGAGAGAGACTTGAACTCAAGACCTTTTAGAACCAGAGCTTTGACATTATGTTAGATTATTAGTTTCTCCTAAAACTTAAGCTATCAAAGAATGGGCCAACAATGTATATAGAGCTCTCAACACTCTCCCTTACATGCGACTCTGGACTCGCAAGTGGAGAGACAAACAAATGCAAATAGGGAATAAACAAGAAATAAAGAGATTTGAACCCAAGACTTCTCGTATTCAAGGCTATGATATCATGTTAAGCAACTAATTGCTCCAAAATCTCAAGCTATCAAAGAAGCTTGGGATGTGGTTAGAGTGACATATGAAGGGACTACAGTGGTAAAAAACATTAAACTTCAGCTCCTCATAATCCAATTTGAAACATTAGAATGGAAGGAACATGAAACCTTTGCAGAATTTTATACTAGGTTGAACGAAATTGTGATTTCAATGTCATAATTTAGGAAAGGTGACAAAGTAATATAAAATTGTTAAGAAAATCCTTAGATCATTACCTAATAGGTTTCAACTTAAGGTTACAGTTATGGAAGAATGTAGAGACCTGATTACACTTAAAGTAGATGAATTTGTAGTTGCTCTACAAACTTATGAATTGACTTTGAAGCCTTAGAAGAAATGGGCAAAAATGTATATCAAGTTAACACCTTCCTTCACGTGTAACCCCGTCTTGCACATGTAGAGTAACAGAACATGGTGCGAGGGTGCGAAACCGAGGGATGGATGGGGAGAGAGACTTGAATCCAAGACCTCTCAAAACTAGAGCTCCAATATCATGGTAGATCACTAGTTGTTTCAAAAACTTAAAGCTATTAGAAAATGGGCCAACAATGTATACTAAGTTAATATATATATATATATATATATACTTATAAAAAATATATATATATATATTATTTAATAAAAAAATGAGGGTTTCATCGACCTGCTATTACAAATTTTGTTTTTTTTTTTTTTGTTTTTCTATTTTCAAAAGCCTATTCTCAAATGAGATAAGGTGGTGGAGTTTTGTGCGTGTTGGACTTGATTGGGATTTTAAGAACTTTCGGTGGGCCCCACAAATTATAGAGGGGAACCGCAAACTTCCGTTAAATGGGATTCTACAATTTTTTTTGATATACTAGTGCAGAGCAAGGGTTACCTGCTAGTGTGTGTGTGTGTACTACCTTGTTTTGGCGTTCAGTTGTTTTGTATTTTATGCTGTATTAATCACACTTTAATGTTCACTTCATATACCTTATACTGCAGGTTTTCTGTTTTGTGTTCTTGTTTAGAGTATTTATTGCTAGTTGTTACTCTGGTTTAAGTGCTTCAATGTAAATTTTTTCAACTAATTATGGGGAAATTTGTGCCATTTGTTCAGAATTTAGTGGTCGATAATTTTGTTCTTGGATTTTTTTTTAAAGGTGAAACTGCCTGCCAGTTATTTGGTCACAACATTGAATAAATGCCCATCTCTGTCTCTCTCTCTCTCTCCCTCCCGTGTTGCAGGCAAGGGTATCCCAACAAGGCATGTTTTGGGGAAAAGCAAGATGATATTGGGATCGCTAGAAGGAATACCCAGAATGCTGAAGGGAGAAGTTGCAATGGTAATTATTAGATAATTGTTTATGTACTATAGTAAACGAACATGTTAAGTTATATACAAAAACAAAATATTACATTCTTTGGCTAGCTTATTTATCCGGAAAAAATAACGTTACTGCTTCATTCGGTTGAGCTCACCTCCCTCCCCCCCAAAATAGAAAAGAACAAAATCACCCACACTAAAGTGTAGGTGTGCTATGTAGGAAGGCTATAGACTTGGCATGCCAAAGCTCTTTTGCAGCCCGATAAGGGTAAGATGTGTTTTATTGTGGATTGAAATTCTTACGGTATTCTTTCATCACTTTTAAAGATTACATTCTGAAGAAAGAAACTTAACAATATAATTATTATGACGAATTTCTGTTGGAAGGCTATGTTGCCAAGGATATATCTAGTACTTAACAACTTATCAAAAAGAAAAAACCTTAATAATCTAATTATTATGATGGATTTCTGTTTCCTTTTAACATATTTTTGATGCTTTCAGTTCAAGATGAAATCTGAACTGCATTATGGTGAGGATGATTGTCCTGTTTCAGCTTCTGATAGCTTTCCGAAGGATGCTGAACTTCATTTTGAGATTGAGCTGATAGATTTCTTTAAAGTCAAGGCAAGAATGCTAAATTTGCTGTCATTGTCTTCTTAGATATAATATCTTGATTTGATAAAATTTTGCTTCCAAACACAATGACACTTGAAGGATACCTTTTCTCTCATGAGCAATGTCAATTTGAATTTTCTTTTGCACTTTGTTTTGTAATACACACTCTTAACATATTGAAAAAAACTTGTGGACTTCTCACTTGGTTTGGACTTGTCACTTCAGTTTGTATGTATTTGTTTTTATGTAAATCAAAAGGATTAACATTTTCGGCTCAATAATTTTTTATAAACACGTTTGAATCTATAGATAGAATTTCTTCTGTTATAGATTGTTGATGCAGGCAGCCTGATTGAGAACATACTCCTGTGAAAGGTCATTCTCAATTTTCTGTTTTCTTTCACCTCCCAAAAGAGTATTCTCATTTTTCTCTTAGTGGTTCTGTTAATTCTTGGTTACAATTTTTTCCCTTATTTTGTTAAAAGTTTATAATTTTGTTTTCTGTGGATCTGATATGCATTGAGACCGTATTTATTTATTTTTGGTCATTTTGCTGGTAAAGTAGATTAGCGATTGAGTTTGTCCAGTTAGATGCACTTGTCAACTACTTATTAGAGCATGATCTTCCTTCTTAACTTTCTATTAAAAGTTTCTAGAATAGTTATGTTTTTTGTATGTTCCACATGTTTGGTGATTATTGTTCTTTTTTGTTAATATTCATAATTAGTGTCTGATCTTAATAATATATTCAACATGTGGTGATTCTACTGCTTTTTTTTTTTTTTTTTTATGGCTGTAGTCTTTCTGACACTTGCACTGCTGCTATCTTCACTAATTGCTTAGTTTCCAGTTTAGGATTTTACAGAAGGTTATATAACTTATATTTGGTTTGACCTTTGATTTTGTTCTATTTTTCAGGTCATCAGTGAAGATTTGGGAGTTCTGAAGAAGGTATCAAAACTTTGATAATATGCTGTGTGATTCATTTCATTTATCCCTGGGGGATGGGGACTTAGAAATTCATGCATTGATATACTTTCCATTTTGTGAAGCTCATGAAAACTATGAGAGTTCTTCAATAATTTTTAAGTCTGCATACAAAGTTTGTATAGGTAATTACTTAAGATAAAAATAGTCAATCATTTGTGTCCGGCTGGATGCTGAATGCTATCTTACATTATGGGTGTGTGTGGGGATGACATTGATATACTTTCCATTTTGTGAAGCTCATGCAAACTATGAGAGTTCTCCAATAATTTTTAAGTCTGCATACCAAGTTTGTATAGGTAATTGCTTAAGGAAAAAATATTCAATCATTTGTGTTCGGCTGGATGCTGAATGCTGAATGCTATCTTATGTTATGAGTGTGTGTGTAGGGATGACAATCTAACCTGAATTCCTGAATGGAATGGGTTTGGGGAGGGTTTACTTAGGGTAGGGGCAAGTTTGGGGAGGAGATGTCAAAATCTGAATGGGTTTGGGATGGGTTTAGGAAAGGTCTTAGGTCCGATTATTTGTCTCATACACATTCTCTCTCTCTCTCTCTCTCTATAGATTCGTGTGTATATATATATACATACACATACATACATGTGTGTGTGTGTGTAATCAATCGCTCGCCACTATAGCCGACCTCCTGGTCCACCCACCATTGAACCATGTCAACATCCCAAGTTCTGCAAGACCGCAATCTCCCTCTCTCCCCTCTCTCTCTTTTTGTCCTTCTAATAATAGTCTCTGGAAAAATCAAGACACCACATCAGTTTCGGCAGCGAGACAAGGTACTTGATTAAATCACACACCACCTTTCAAATTAAAGAGACACACTTCATGTCCTTATCTTTCTGTCCTTTTTTTCCCTTTGTGTTCTTTTTGGCTATGCATGTTTACTTCTAATGCTGTCACACCCTTTTCAAATACTGCATTCAATTTATTGAACATACGAGTACATCACATACAATTGAAGAGGCAATAAGTCAATCTTTTTTTGTTTTGTTTTGTTTTTCTTTTTCTTTGGTCAGGGGATCAGTGGTTGTAAAAGTTGTTCTTGGATGTTGCACCTCCTCTCATTACCTTTACTTCGAATAATTTTCTGGATGTCCAAACAAAGTAAAAAACTGAGAAAGGCCTATTATACTCGGCAGTGAGCTGTACCTAATTTTTTTTTTTGAAATATTGAGAGGACTCGTGTTCTTCACAGACATTATAGCGCAATGGGGAATGTCAATGAGTAATTTATTGTTTAGTTGTAGAATTGAAAGGATTTAAATATCTATAGTCAACAATGGTGATGGTAATCACTTTGTGAGCATTTCAAATGAATGTCAGGAACCAATAAAGGATGAAATCTAACATTATACAGAAGATAGTTGTATGTGAGACCAAATGGATCCTTTTGGTTAACCGGGGAGAAACTAATGGATGAAGATTGTGTTAAGATGGATGGTGCATGACCTATATTTAGAATATTATTTATTCTTTGCTTCAGTTTTAAATTGTATCACAATTGTTCTTGCATTTGTTTTGGTAGGTAACAGATGAAGGTCAAGGTTGGGAATCACCAAGGGAACCCTATGAAGTAAAAGCTTGGTAAAAACTTTTTTTTTTCTTTCTCTCCCCCTCTCCCTCTCTATCCATTCTTTTGTGTCAATGTTGGACTGAAGATCTAATTGTCCATACACTTGGATTCCCCAAAATATCTCTGAGATTTACCTTGTCTATGACTGTTCCCAGGATTTCTGCAAAGACAGGAGATGAGAAATTGATTCTATCACACGCACAAGGAGAACCCTTTTTCTTTACTTTTGGAAAATCTGAGGTCGGTAGTGAACTCCTGCACCTTCTGTTTTTGTGTTTTTTTGGCCCCCTTCAATCGTATGCTTAATTTGCTTCCTCTAAAGATGCTGCCTGCCTAATTTTCCTGCTACATGCAAGTGGGACATTCTATTTTCTGACTTGCCTACCCCCCCCCCCCCCCCCAAAAAAAAAAAATAAAAAATAAAAATAATAATAATAATAATAAAAAAATGTCATGATGTCTGCTCAACTATGGTTTTTGTCATCATTCATTTTATATCAGGTACCTAAAGGTCTTGAGATGGGAATAGGGACAATGACACGGGGAGAGAAGGCAATACTTTATGTTAACAGGCAATATTTAACTGAATCTCCTTTCATGCCCACAGTAGAAGGTATTGAAGAAGTTCATTTTGAAGTGGAGCTCGTCCATTTTATTCAGGTGGGCATGGTTCTTTTTTTCTATGAATTGTAATTGTTTGCTGTTCCACTTGTATGTCAACTTTTGTCTAGTTAAGCAGGTCTCATTGATGTTACAGTAAAATGGTTTTGTTGGGATTCTAATATAACAAATATAAACAGTCCGGACAAAAAATTTATAGTTTTAATTCTCTATCCTCTGTCTTTGTCAAACTTTTTCATTTATATTATGTGTAGGTGTGATATGATCCAATGTTGTCCAAATGATGATTTGGTGAGCACCTTGGCTGCATGATATTATGCAGGCTGAATTATAATACTGGGCACTGGGCACCATGGCAATACTAGACTAGGTTACTCCTTTACATTTTGGATATGTACCTAAACATACATTTGATTTGTTGGCCGGATTTTATTAGTTATAAGAAGAGAATATAGACTCAAGGAAAAAAAAGAATGCTTTTAACATTTTCCCATACCACTTATTGAAAAAAAAAAAACCATACCCAAACTTAGAGGGTATCAGCTCTCTCTGTCTCTATGATGTTTTCTTGTTTTGTGATGTTCATGATCAATCTTATAATTACTGTTGCTGAAGGACGTCTGAGTAATTGACACTTGGCACTTTGCATGATGTGGTGCTCACCAACTGAAATCCGGAGTTTGGATCTTGGGAACAGTAAAATTGTTTGAAGGTCCAGAAGCCTATAGAGGCTCTAGAGGGAGTAAAATGAGTTTCGCCCAGGAGCCCATAAGGGCAGATGGCTGATTCCGACTAGGAATTTGGACCATGGCTTCAACATTTTGGAAGGAGAGACACCCTGATACTACAAGGCCTGCCCGAAATTGGAAGGCGGGGTTTGGGGAACCTATTGGGTCTGGTGTCAATCAGCAATGCCAAAAGGTTTTGGGGAGTTCCAGAAGGTATTTGATTTGGAGGTTGTGATGGGGGTATGCCTTGACGGCCCTTGCCATACAGAAGAATGGCAATACTGGATATGTCTCATTAGGTTATTCTGGAGATTAAGGAGTGGTGTTTAAAACACATGGAATTCAACTTGGTGATATGTGCATAGTGCATATTGATCTTCATAGTGGCTACCATTAGATTCAGATTAGGCCTGGTGATGAATAAAAAACTGCGCTCAAGATTAAAGATGGCTTGTATGAGTGGTTGGTGATGCCTTTCGGCTTGACCAATGCACCCTGCACTTTTATATGAGTCATGAACCAGACTTTGAGGCCAGCTAAAGAAAGCATGGCACAAGAGGGTTTGGGCCCTTGACAATGATGATGTAGGACAATATTAGGAAACCGCACCCAAAGGAAATAGAACCTAGGCATCCGCACCTAGGGGAAGGAAAAATATTGGAATCCGCACCAATACGAGAGAAACTTCTTTATTAATCCAAAAATTTAGTATTCAATTACAATACACCTATTTATAGGCAAACCATAAAAACAAAATTACCGAAAGGATAAACACCTAAATAAAAAATAGAATCGTTCAGGATAAAAAACAACTGGCATGCAGGTCCTTCATGTTTACCATCAAATGGGCTAGGCCCTCTATAAATAGTCAAGAGGTCCATACCCTTAGGTTAAGCATAATGTTAATCTGACTTCAGAAGCCATAACCTGCCCTCTAAGAAAGCTCAGTCTTTGGTTCACCTTAAGACCAAATCCAAAGTTTCATTTGGGGCTGGGTTACTGGTCACCCGGGATTACCTAGATTGTACCCCTTAATAGGCTTAACTTTGGTTTGCCCCATCTTCACTGGATTAAGTTTCTTTCGGGACTCCTTTCATCTAACGTGTTGCCAGGTGTTGCAGGCTCCATCTGATGTATAAAAGGGACCTTCAGACCAGCAAAGACCTCCAGCAACAATTTTTATCATATAAATGTTTCTCTTTGGCATGAATAGATAGTGATTAAATGATATTGTCTTTGGTAGTAAATGTTAAATGCATCCCTGGTTCAAACTAGATTGTCATCATATATATTAGGTGTAAAATTTGGAGATTTTTTAACCTATAAAAAGATGGAGATTTCTTGCTTCAATTTAATCACTCCATCCCGATCAAAAAAAGGTTTGCCCCCCTTGGGCGTTAATATAATTACTACTTATCAAAAAAAAAAATTGTTTGATAAGTACACTCCATCCTGATGTCAAAACCTTTTTATTTTATTTTATTAAGAGGACTTGTATTAGTAGTTCCTATACTGTTGGCTTTCTTCCATATTCTTGTTATAAACAACATGTAGTTTAAAAATGCTTACTTTTTTTTTTTTGATCAGTATAGTTTAAAAATGCTTACTAATGACTAAGTTAGCAATAATTGTGCAGCAAATATTATATATGACATTATATAGATAAGACAAATACTTTGTTGAAGATTTTGATTTTATCCATCCTATACTGCAATTAGAAAAGTTACTATATATTTCCATGTCTTCTGTCATTCATTTGTTATTTCCTCTTTAGCCCAAGTTGGTGAGGATTTGTCCTGATTTCCCTGGTTATATGCATTCACAGGTGCGGGATATGCTTGGAGATGGGCGCCTAATAAAACGCCGAATTCGTGATGGAAGAGGTGTCAATTCAAATTTAAAATTACAGTGCTATAATTGCAAATATTATATTTCTTCATGTGTCTGATTTCATTGGACATATTATTTTGATAGTGTTTTTAAGAACGAATCATATTATGTAACCCTTAATCCTCGTGAAGTCCCTCTAGAATAGGTTTATATTCTGTAATAATTTCATGTGTATTAACTGTGTGATTTGATTTATATTTAATAACAAAGCATGTCTATTTCTTTTTGTTATCTTCTATTAGTGGGCTATGTCATGCCCCGGGTATCATGCTGTATGCTGATTATCATGTTAGCGACCATACTGTTATTGTGTTTCAGTATTCTGGTAGCACTCTGGCCCACAAGTTGCATCTTGATCACACCGATACCTGCACCATCTTTATTGCATGGCTGGTTGGATGTTTTGATCTTTTATCCTTGTTTTTTTTATGCTTTAAGCTTAGACTTAAAAACAATTTTCTCTGGCATCCTAAAGGCGGTTGAATGTGTTTACATCAATGCAATGGATTTTCAGAAGAGCGAGGGCCTTCTTTTTGTTTCATTTTTTTATTCTCAATATATCTTAAATTGCAAATATTATCATACTTGATTATATGCATAGAACCACCTGTTTATGAGGTTTTGCATATGAATCTTTTAGGAGGGAGAGTTGCTAGAAATTGTTCTCGTTTCCCTTTATAACTCAAATTGAGTATATTCTTCTCATTTACAAACGAACATCCACTGCTTGGAAAATGTGGGTTGCGTATGGGTAGGAAACTAAGTACAATGCAGGTGGAGTCGAAGCTCAGATATCATATCATAATGTTTTTTACTATAACTCTCCAAAAACCTCCTTTTCTTTCATTGGTCAGAGAAAGCTGCTGTGCTAGATCTACTTAAGTTTGTAGAGACATCACAATGCGTTGGCAGCTACTTCTAGTTATTTTTGTTATAGCCAACTTAACTGGTACTGAACTATAATATGCAATGAATGATCCGTAATTTTTTTTAGGGTGTTACTGGCAGTATTTTCCCTTGTGGGCATGTTGTTTGTTGGAAAGATATTAACACTTGTATGCAGTTTTTCTTACAAATTTAGTTGCATGGGAAAACACATGCTAGGATGCATAAATTGTGCTTAAGAGGCTCCATTATTCTTAGTGTTCCTCCATTTTCATCCCCTTCGGAAGTTTTATGGATTTTGGTCATCTATATGTACATATAACAAATATAAAATATAGGTGCCAGTTTAGGTATCATTTCGTCATCTTGCTCACATAAGTTGCTTACATAAAAAGTTATGCATCTTTGTCGCTGGGCTATTTTCCTATATGATCTTTTTACCCTCTAATATTGGCATTTATTATAGTTAAACATTTGATGTCTTATGCTCTCTCAGTTCTTTGAAATAATTAGGTGAATTTCCTATGGATTGCCCCCTCCACGACAGTCTACTACATGTCCATTACAAGGGCATGCTTCTTAACGAAGAAAAGATGGTCTTCTATGATACAAAAGTTGATAAAAATGGTGACCCTTTGGAGTTCAGCTCAGGAGAAGGGCTTGTAATTCGTTCATCTTTTATAAAGAATAAAAATATGAGGCCAATTTTATATTTAATTTGTGGCAATGCTTTTAAGTATAGCTTATTGATTTGTCAATATACCAATCATCCATTCCCCAGAATGCATGTGGCATGCTACAAGCTAATAGTAGCAGAGCCCAAGTTCTGTTAGTCTTTGATTATAAAATGTCTAGTTCTTTTGTTTTGTTCTTTAATTTTAATTTTTTTCTTTAATATTTATTTACAATGTCTACTGTTTTACTCGTGAGATGAATATAGTGATGATTTCATTTGTTTCATTTTATAGAATTAATATTAGGAAGATTCCTTTTTGTGTGGTAGGTGCCTGAAGGACTTGAAATGTGTGTCCGTTTGATGTTGCCTGGAGAGACAGCTCTTGTTACATGCCCTCCTGATTATGCATATGACAAGTTTCCAAGGTTATTTTTTCTGATTCCATTTCTGAATGTGGCATACACTAAACATTCCTCATGAAGTTGACCCTGCAATCATCATGTTCTTCTTCTTCTTCTTCAATGCATGAACTAATTTTAATACTTATTATTAAATTTTCCATATGATTAGGCCGGCTAATGTTCCTGAAGGTGCTCATATTCAATGGGAGATTGAGCTGCTTGATTTTGAGATGCCAAAGGTAATCTAACTGACATTATTGAGCACAAAAGAGAAAAGAATTGGTGCTTTTAGCAGTTTGATTTTTTTATCACAATAATAATAATAAATTTTTGATTGGTAATAACAACAACAACAAAAAAAAAGAAAAAGAAAAATAAAATTAACTATAGATTGTTTATTTTGGATATTGTTCCGAAGTGTTAGAACCATCTATATGTGGCATTGAATTATTTCAAACATTCTCCAGGTTTTTATAATATCTGGAGTTGTTTGAAATTGTTAAATTTGTGAATTTAATTACAATTATATTAGTATGATAATGTAATAGTTGACCTTCAGGTAGCTACTGGGCTGCAACTTACACTGGTTGAGCCTAACACAATGGATGATAGGAAGCTGGTTGCTGCCAACATTTATTAGACATGGATTTTGTTTTGGGTACACAGAAAACACACTCTTGAGAGGCTGTGCCCAGCCCAATATTTGTGTTCTTGCAGTTCCATTACGTGGTTTCCATGTCAGAACATAACACACTATGCCAGCAAATCATAGAAGTGAGGTTTTTTTGGTGTAACTAACTAGTACAATATGTTTGATTGGTTCAAGACTTTATCTATCTCTTAGGGCTTGATATTCTATTTTGGATGCAAGCTTGTGTGCTTGGAAATTTACTTGTATCCCCTTCAACCATTCTTGTACTTATTTCCTCTCTAGAATCTTGGGACCCTATCAGATATTCCTGCTTCCTTACCCCAATGTTGGTTGTTTGATTCTTAGTCCATGTCAGAATGTGACACCCCTGTTTGTCCGCAAATTTTTTTTGGGGGTGTGACTATTAGGTCAAGTGTTTAATTGGCCTAGAGATGAAATTATGATATCATTATTTAATTTTATGCACTTGATAATTTTATTCACAAATAGGACAGGCAACATCATTTTGTTTGATATTGCTCTATTAATGTCATATTGTGACCATCTTCATAAAGAAACTACTTCCATTAGCAAGTGCTCCCTACAATAACTTAAAAAACTTGGGTTTATATTTTCTTCTCGCTCTTAACTTCTCAACAGTGGTTCTTTGTTTAATGTTGACTGTGCTTTCAGTAATTGTTATTATTTTTGGAGCAGGGAGAGATGCTAAGACTCAATTTGGCTGACAGATTTAGTGAGAGAAAAGGAAAAGGAAAGGGAAAACTGGTTTCCTTATATTTTCTTTCCTACTTAAATTAAAATTTTTATTTTGTTTGAAAATTTGGAGAAGGAAAAGAAAAGATAACATGAAGTATTTTTTATTTATTTATAATTTTTTAGTAAGAGAAACCTTTTCCCTTTCGCAAAACAAAGCCTAAAGATGTAATGGAAAGTGCCAGGGGTTTTGAAGTTGCCAGCTCTATTTAAACATGTTTTTCTTAGATACTAATTAGCTTATCTTGTTAAGCAATTGATGTTGACATCAAAATGGAGAGTTCAAAATTGATACGTCCCCACCAACACATTAATATAAATTTGAAAGTGCTTTTCCCTGATTTTTTGGTCCTTATGCTAATTATACTGTTATTCTCTCCTTATGTTGATTTTATTGTACCGAACCACATCTATTGTGCATAATCAGATTCCTTGCTGCAGGACTGGACTGGTATGAACTTTAGAGGTATAATGGAGGACGTAGAGAAGATCAAAGGCACGGTATATATTTCAAAACTACTTGGAAATTTGGCCGCTACTAAGTATTGAATTTTTGCACACTGTTTTTCACTGTTAAATGTCTGTGTATCTCAAGTAAAAGTGGCAATGGGCTGGTTTGTTAGCTCTACCTAATCATCTCAGCGGACATCTGGGCTTGCTTGTTCATTATCTAATTAGCTTGGCCACTTCCAAAAGTAGCCTTTTTAATGTCGGACGTGTCCAACACCAGTCTCCTTGGATATGCATTCTATGCACTCAAGACATGTACTTAATTTTAATATGAATTTTTAGTTTTGAACACTCAGCCAACATTCAGCTGCCATGCATCAGTGGACAGTTTAACATATGACTTTTATTTAATTTTAGAAGAACGTATAGTTGTAAAAAAATATAATGGTATATAAGCAGATTATACACAACATGACCCATTTTTATACATATACATACATACATACAAACATACATGTCAAGTTCATGTCCCATGGACTGCAAGAACTTTTGATCACCCTAGGCTTTAGAAATTCAAGACCTGCCTTTTCTTAATGACTGTTTTATATAAATAAGTTTATTTATTTATTATTTCATGGTTATTATTGGTATGTTCATGGTTGTATATTTTTCGGGACATAGTCTTATTATACTAAGAAGCACAAATATAGACACGGGATATAGATACGACACAGACACATGGATACAATATTTTTTTTAAAAAGTAGGACATTGATACGTCGGGGACACGTTCAATATATTTGTTTATATTTTTAACATGACCATATAATAAAAACTTAATATCATTTCAATCAAATTTTACATAAAAATACACAAATCATGATAATATTATTAATATATTAAAATAATAAAATTATTAAATAAAAATTCAAGAATTATTTTTTAATCATCAACATGCATGATCCAAGCTTTAAAACAAATTTGTTAATGACATATATATAAAACAGAGAAGAAGAGGGAAAATGTCCAGAAAAACAATCAAAAAAGAAAAGAAAAGAATTCAAAAATGTGTCCCTAACGTTTCCAGGATATGTCTGAAATTCAGAAAAATTGGCAATTCTTTTTTCATTTGTCCGAGCGTGTCCGACATATGTCCAGGACGTCTCCGAGCGTGTCCATGTTAGACATCTAACATGGATACATGAGGTAAAAAAAAAAAAAGAGTAGCCGTGTTTCATAGCCACTATGTTCAGCATGTTAGCTTTGTCCAACCTGACCACACCGGATTGGCTAATTTTTTGTATACAACTTGAGCAAATGATAGAAGTTGGTTAGATAGCATAATTCTCTTACTTCTGAATCGAAATAGTCATCTTTGCATAAGGTGCAATTATGCACAAAACTCACTGTAATCTGTTAATTTTCAGGGGAACAGGCTCTTCAAAGAAGGGAAGTTCAAACTTGCTAAGGACAAGTATGAGAAGGCATGTACTACACTTTTTGTTCACCATGTTTATCTTTCCACATTGAGGGTTTTTGGAGCAGCAATTTCTTTGTTTGATATTTCTGGTTTATGTATATAAAGTGGAGTCTCACATTAATGAATAATCTCAGCCAGTTCTCCTGGATCAAGCTAAATCATGCCATTTTGTTAGTGTTCAGATTGTAAAAATTGGAAGTGCTTATAGGAAATTTATGATTACAGTTAGCTAGGATCTCACAACTCATTCCATCAAAGAAAGGATCACCTAGTATCCCTGGCCTCGTAGCACCCGAAGGAAAAAAAAAAGAAAAGGTCAACAGTTCACTGTGCAGGTGCTGAAATGCAAACTGTAGCGTAAATTCCAATTTGTTTTTCCTGGGGATCCATTTCTATACCATCTGGCTAAGATGGCCTAATGATTTCATTTCAATGCTGCTTGTGGTATTTATAACTGTTTTCTTCTTAATGTGACCTGCTTTGGATTCCTCAATATCTTTTCTTTGTAAAGTGATGATATACTTCAAATTCACATTATTTGCTTTTAATATCACTCTGCAGAATCACTTCAAAAGTTATACCCTCTTATGTATCTAGATTGTAATATGTAGTTCTTACAATGATAAATTAACTGTGGTAATTTCTGTACAGGTGCTACGGGAATTTAATCATGTTAATCCACAAGATGATGAGGAAGGAAAAGAGTTTCTGAATACAAGGGTAAGTGTGTTTATAAAGTAACCCAAAGAAACTTTATTAATGATTGTGATTCTGTGATTTTTTTGGGGTCTAAGAGTGAGATATTATTTACTCTTGTTCTCAATCATAGCAACCTATCTTTATATTAGATGTTATCTATTTAGTATTGATTTCAAATTCTTTTTGGATGGCTTAAGAATTTGTTACATCTAAATGTGGCTGCCTGCTATCTGAAAATGGGAGAATGTAGAAAGTCCATTGAGGCATGCAATAAGGTATGTTTTTTGAATTTATAGTTGAAGTAGGTTCCATCTGTTTCATTACAGAACGTTTTTATGTGTGTCTAAGCTTTTGGTTGTCGTGTGTATCATTATCGGGGTGATTTTGGTATGCTTTTTCATATTATGTATACTGAAATGAATTGCACATGCCTATTGTCCTCAAAGTGGTATCTTCTTTCTTGGTCCCATGGCAGAACATCATTGTGTACACAAAGCTGCCAGGTTGCAGTGATTGTGTCGATGGTCTAAACAAATAATGGGTCAAACCCATTTATGGGAATTTGAAAACAAAAAGGGGCATGTGATGGTTGATTTTACATTGATTTTTCCATGGGGTCCAATAAGGGAGTGATTACAACTGGTGGTTTTAAATGTTTGGTTCTATAATTTTCTCTCTCTAGAAGTTAAAGATTCCTAGTACTAAAAATATTAGGGACCATATATGCTGTACTTGTGCATCCAAGTTAGCAGTCTTACATGCGAAGCTTATACTTCTGAGTTCTGAATAGGTTCTTGACACTTCACTAATGGAATAATTTAGGTATTAGATACAAATCCCATTCATGTCAAAGCTCTTTATCATCGTGGAATGGCCTACATGTCAGCTGGAGATTTTGAGGAAGCAAGGAGTGATTTCAACAAGGTAGTGTTTTTATATCTGTTAATGGTTGAATCTCTTTAATTGGAAAGGATGCTTGACACGCTCTGAATTCCATTCTGGATGCTGCTATTAGATGATCAGCATTGACAAGTCATCTGAACCTAATGCGAGGGCAGCTCTTCTTAAACTAAAGCAGAAGGAGCAGGTAGGCTGAACAGCAACGAATTTTCAAATTTCTATCATAGATGGAGTGGAAAAGCTTTTATCAACCGTGACTGTGTCTTCCCTGATAAACAGGAGCTTGAGAGGAAGGCTCGGAAACAATTTAAAGGACTGTTTGACTGCAAGCCTGGAGAAATTGCAGATGCTGGAATCAATGATAAAGAAGATCAGATTTCAGGAGAAAATCATGAGAATGGTGATCAGGATGATTCTGATGGGGATAAGGATGAATTTCATGGAGCTGCAGCTGCTCCACCTCGAACGGGTTTCTTGTCCCAGCTGTGGCTCACTGGTAGAAGAGTATTTACAGCGCTTGGGGTACACAGATGTTCCATATTGTGAGTTTAGGATCCGAATCATATTTCAGAAATTGAGTTAGGATCTGAATAACATTTCAGACTATGGCACTTGACTTCGAAGATTAGCCAGTTGTTGCTACCATAAAAGTCTAGAAGCTTAAATTAGGTATGGCATGGGGAAAAAGACTTGCAATATAATCAGGTCAACATTCAGCAATTAGACTTTCCAAAGTTTGACATTCTCAAGTGCATTTGGAAGAATTAATCAGGTCATGGTTGATGGCATGTAAATATAGTGTTACTTTTGTATCTTTTAAAAGTTAGACTTTGTGTTCAAATGACACGATAATATAAGTTGAGTCCATGAATTCAGTCGAAGCAAGAACTTACTTTTTGTTGTTTAAAGATACTCGTGACATTTATATGTAACTTGAGGAGATGAAGGCCATAGGTTTTCTAAGCCTCTCCAATACTATATGGTAAAATTTTAATTAAAAATTTATTTATCTATTTTTGTAGTCACTTTTCCAGGATACAATTCTAATATTACTTTTTATTTTAACTAAAAATCTAATACTTTTTGAAGAAAAGAAAGAGAAGGAGAGAGAAAGAGAGAAAAATAAAAGAAAATTGGTTAAAATTTTTAACTATATTTGATAAAAAAAAAAAAGTAGAAAAGTATGTGTATTCAAAATTTAAGAGAAAAAATTTTACAAAAACTTAAGTATCATGTATAAAAAAAGAAGAAGTTATTTCTTGAATTCATTATATTTTACCAATAAAATAAATTTTAATTAAAATCCTATTAACTAAACAGTTATACCATATAATAAACTCAAGAAATAATTTTTAATTAATCACATCCGTGGAAAATTCAAGACAATTATAAATGTCCCATGATTATTGTACAATTAATTGGTTACTCAAATTATAAAAAATGCTATATTTATCAAATATAAATCATAAATTTTACATTTTAAATAATATATTATTATATTAATAATTGTATTAAAATATAAAATTCATGAGTCATACTTATTTTTTATTGTATTAATACCACGTCATTTAAAAAAATAAATTAGGCAGTATAATGTTGTTGTATTATATGATCAAAGATTCGAAGTAAAATAGTAAATAGGATGCATTTCCCGACCACGTGTACCGCTACTATTCGTCTTTCCTATATTCCGCTACTCATCTAGCCCGCTAAGACCAACTAGTCCATTAATCTTCTCAAAACGTCCTCAGCACTGAAATTGTCCAAGCTCTTCTCTCTCTCTCTCTCTCTCTCTCTATATATATATATATATCTATATATGTATGTGTATATGTGTGTATATATCTCCCATCGTCTTGCTTTATCCGCACTCGGACTCTCAATTATCAACTCATTCACTGGTCTTCATTCTAAATCATCCATTGGTCAGACCAATATATAAGAAGTAAAATTAGGGTTTGCACTCTTTAAATGCTGAATTTCACATGCTCAACCTCAGGGAGTAATATTGAGACATGTATTTATCTGAGAAGCCTCGTCCGGTTGATTTCTACAAAGGAGGAGGAGAGAGGAACATGGTCATCCAAGTTTCTTCAAATGGAGAACTGCCACCTCATCAACAACACCACCAACAGCACCATATGATTCTCGGCGAGAGCAGTGGTGAAGACATTGAAGTGAAAGCACCGAAGAAGAGAGCAGAGACTTGGGTTCAAGATGAGACTCGAAGCTTGATCAGTTTTCGCCGTGAAGTGGATGGGCTTTTTAACACCTCCAAGTCGAATAAGCATTTGTGGGATCAGATCTCAGCCAATATGAAAGATAAAGGCTTCGATAGGTCACCGACTATGTGTACAGATAAGTGGAGGAATCTGTTGAAGGAGTTCAAGAAGGCCAAACATCAAGATAGGGGACGTGGTTCGGCCAAATTGTCGTATTATAAGGAGCTTGAGGAGTTGCTCAGAGATAGGGGCAAGAACGGTTCATACAAGAGTACCAATTCTTTGAAGGTCGATTCGTATATTTTCTCGGATAAAGGTAGTTATTGCTCTTATTTGAATTTTTTTTTTTTGTTTCTGGTTTTATTCACCTTAATTAAGTGTACATTGGGCACCAGTGAATCAAACTCAAACTCATTTGAGTCAAAAACTCTAAAAAACAATGCTTTCCTGCAGTGGACTCTAAACCCATACCAAATCTTTTTTTACTCAACCTTAAACCCAAATCAATTCACAGAATCAAATCACTGTTCAAAGCAAATTTAAATTTTTTGAGACATGATGGAGTTTTTTTGGGGGACAAGGTGGGAATTTTCAAAAAAGACATCAGTAAAAACTCAGATGAAACTTTTACTCAAACTAAAATTTGAGTTACTGTTGAGATGGATGTTTTGAGACTTCCATTTTGGGAATACAATGTTAGTTTTTTATTACATTGCAGAATGGATAATTGTACTCTATTTTTTTTTTTTTTAAACTACTTTTCTTGCTTTTGTTAATGGCAACAAGCGAAGCTAAGTTTGCTTTGGAAATGATCAAAGAATACCTATTGACTTGCTATTCTTCTTTTCCTAGTTATGGATTTCTTTGGATTGCCTTTTAGGTGCTGTGGGTACTCAGTTCCTCAGGATCTGCCCTGCCCACGCGGCAGTCCTTGTTAAGGAAACACGTAGATGAGAAAAAAATATTCAATGGTCCCGTCACAATGGTCCCAATGGTTAGATGATAAGTCACGTGTGCATTTATGGTACACTGCTGATGTGATTATCTACTAACCCTTGGGACATGGTCCTAAGGGACCACAGAATAATTGCTCCCTAAATGAAGGTCTACAATCTGGGGCAGCGTCATCACCTTGGCAAACAGCCATGGAATAGAATGACACGTGTCCCGTATTACCATGGGACTCTAAGGATGCCTCCCTTTTAGGTTCATGGCAATCCCAAGAGTCCCTCATAAGACTCTCCATTGCACCGTGCCCCAATGCCCCTCTGGTGCAAATGCCACGCACTACCCAGAAAGAATTAGAGTGAGGTCCCATCACTTGGTCGACCCACTCTCTACTTCGTGGCAGACTTGGTCAAACCAATGTATAACTTCCTCATGGGACATAGTCGTGACGGTTGAACCAAACAGTTGGTTTCCTAACATGTCACTGTTCCCCTTGAGGTACTCTCAAGTCTCAAGCTCCTTGTGAACTCACTCCACCTTCCTATCTCATAGTTGGCCAAAGGCTTGGAAGCAATTCTTTGGAGGCTCCTGAAGCCTGGTCCACGCCTATGGTGTAACCATCATGCCATAGTCTAGAGAGCCGGCTTTGGGATCCGGTACCATTTGATTCCTTTTACCTGGAATTCCGTTGTATATTCTTAAAGTCTCGCCCTTCTCTCTCCCAGAATCTCTTATGTTGGTTCTAGATTGCCATTATTTTCTCCCTGCCACTTCACCTCGAGAGTTCTCTTGGTATCTGACGTGGAGGAGTCTCTCTCTGTACAACTCCTCTCTGACACTTCATAACCTCCACAGCATTCTGGCCATCCAAAGGTATCTATGAGGGTTTTAATAAAAGGCTATTTTGGTTAGGGTTTGTGTTTTTTTTCCCCACCTTTATTAGCATCTTTTTTCTCTTGTGGATTTCAATTATTAATAGGATGCCTTTCCTTCATTTCTGACACTAGTTGCTTGGAGACTAGCATAATTGCAATCTGGACCTACTCTGAATGTCGAACATCAATTATGATGACTGATTGATTTGTTACTCTTTCTCAGGTCTCGAGGATGGCAATATTTCGTTTGGATCTGTGGAAGGTATTAACTTTTTTTCACATTCAGTGAATTTTCAAGTTAAGAGTGCAATTGCAGTTGCTTGCTTCTATTACGATTTTTCTGTCTCTCTCGTGTCCCCTCCCCTCTCAGTCTTATCTATGCCAAATCTCTCGATCATCCTAACTCCAAAGACACTAAATTTTAATGTCTTGTTTCCTGAATCATCATATAAGTGGGGTGGGTAGGATATCTGTTACAAGTTATTTTTGTCAGATTACTGGTACATGCTTATTAACTATTTGTATATCCAAATAAATTCTATGCATGTATCAGTATCAATACATTTATTTATAGTCAAGAAGTTACATGTCACTCAATATAGAAGAAAAAAGAGGCTTTGGTCTACCATTCATTGTGCATGTTTCTAGTTGTACTGAATTAAGTCACCATATTAATTTGTTACAGTTAAACTGTTTTTTTCCCCCACCTCTTCATGCTCCAGTTTTACAGCTAGGGTGACATGGATCCTGGGATTCTGTGTAAATTGGAAAGCAGCTGGTCAACAGCGTGACTGGTTCATACTTCATACTTTGTGTTATCAAAATATTTGGCTAAGTTCAAGCATTGGGTCTGGACTCTCCACCAGGCATTTGCCCGAACCTTGTGTTGTGAAATGTTTCTTCTACTTTACTGCTCAATTCTCGCACTGCACTAATAGAAAGTTACAGCTGATAGAGTTAATGTGACCAACTAATTATTCTGACTATTGGAGGAAAATTATGATTTTAAAGAAATGATCTTGGATTTTCTCTCAAATGAGATTCGAAACTTAAAAATAGTGGCATCACAATACCTTCACATGTCTTAAGCTCTAGGTGGCTTGTTGTGAAGTTTATATGTGATCACATTATCTGAAAGGCATACTCTTAATGATATAAATTTTTGTGCTTCAGTTCTTATGGTCCTAATGGAAATAAATCATGATACTTATTACTTTATTTATTTGTTTATTTTTTTTAGTCAAATCTTCAACTCAACTTAACAAAGCCTTATTCCAGTTATTCGAGGTTGGTTACATGAATTCTATCTTGCCATTTTAGTCTATTTGAGATTATTTTCACAGTTATACCACACATTATCATATTATCAACCAAAATTAATTTATGTCGCCCCCTCAAATTAGCATGCCCCTCAATATGAATTATGTCCACCTTAATGAGTATTCTTTCATTTTATCTTCTATAGGTACTACTCCTACCATCTCATGAATGTATTCATTTTTAATTCTATTTTTTCTTGTCCTACTGTACATTTATCTCAACATCCTCATTCGGTTACACTCATTTTATTAACATGTTATTTCTTAGTTGTCAAACATTCTGTTCCATATAAAATAAACCACATACCTCTGCAACTCTCTAAAAATTTAGAAGATTCCAAAGCATAACAATTTTTGGCTTTTGGAAGATCTCAAATGGACTCGCCATCTTCTACTTCTTTATTTTTTTGCAGAGGAATAAGCAAACCCTTACAAGGTTTGGATCCTAGTTACACTGTAAGTTGTAACAGAAATACAAACCCAGATAACACCATTAGAAAGCAACAAGTCTACAAGCCTAAAATTCTAAATTTGGAGACTAATTTACAAAATAGAAAGGTGTTAAACACCCGTTTCATTGATAGAAATGGTCTTAAGTGTGCACCCAAAGTTCCAACTGGAAATTAAATTAGTTTTGTTCCTCCACTTATTATTTCAATATGAAACCCCAAGACAATAAGTCTAGGAACCACCAAATTGTGGTCCTTCCTGTTTTAGGAGATGTTCATATCTATAATTTGAAAAAGCCTCTACCTAACGTACCATGTTTTATAACAAGTGACGATCTACGTTCTCGTTCCCGTTCCCATTCCCATTCCCGTTCTACGTACTATAACGATTCACATTCCAGATAACATTAGTTTTAAGCCTCCCCTGAAATGGACCAAAAGGGTCCAATTTATGGGCACCAAAGGGGTGAAGTTGATCCAAGAGCCAGATTTGAATCCTGTTTATCCATATATATATAGATATAATCTACCCATATATTAGATAATTATGTAAAAAATCTATATAGACGCCTTTAAGGTGGTTATGCACAAAATGTATCTAGATAAAATGAACCTGGGCGCCCCATATGTCCTGATCTGGTGTGATCATCTCATTCTCATATAATGCATCCTCCAATCCAGAATTATCAAATTAGATCCAGTGTGGTCGGGTGCATGAGCTACTTTTATCAACAAAAACTCTCCTAATTTCCCCTACCATTGAAAGGTTGCAAAATGGGGTGCCTATAGGAGCTGTCATTAGTAGGTTATCAATACCTTACCAAGTTCATCAATGTATTGATGCCTATCATTCGAAACAGAACTTGTTAGAGTATTTCTTTGGAGCACATCTGTTTGGCTTTAAGGTAATTTCATCAACTTCATTGATAAGCTCTTTGTCAATCCAGTTACAAAGTGTTCTTCGTTGTCTTCAGAAATTATGTTCTGGAAGAGGTCTGTTCATCTTCTAGTAGAGCGCTAGAAAATATTATCTGATTGTTGGGAGAAACGAGGAATGAGGTTACTAAGTTATTTTATTTTTGAAAATTCTTGAATGATAATCACTGGACGTGGCAATGATTGAAGTTGAGATGAGAAAAAGTTGTTTGAGGCGATTTAGGCGGGTGCAACATGGACAAACTATAATGGACAGGAATGGAGGAGTAATTTGATATAACATTCAAGTTAAAGATGCATTGACGCCAAAACAACTAGAAGATCAAGAAGAGAAGAATGTCAGTGAAAATTGTCATGGATTTAACTGAGGATATGACTTGACTTTTTAAAAAGCCGGTTGGAGATGACATATCCATGGAGGCAATCCTATTTAGTTGGTATGCAAGCTTATTTCAATCAAATATTTGAAGGTTTTATTGTACTTTGGATGAAGAGAAAAAAGGGGGTGATTTGGAATTGAAGCTTACTTAATAGTTATAGTTTAGTGTATTGTGTCAAGGGCATAACTGAAGCAATCTGGATAATGATAGGTTGGGGTGTTGATATTTTCCTGAAACACCTGGTAAACCAGCAGTCTAGTCCTAGGAAACAATTTATTACCATTGTCTGATGGAAGTTTTTTAAAATCAAGAGTCAAAATTATTTTAAAAAAAGTCTTTGTTTGTAGCGAATTCAATGTAGAGAACAAAATATATTTAGAAAATATTGATGATCATTAGTCTTACTAGTATTAGAGTCCATTCAAAATGAGTTGTTCCCTATATAGAAAGCCTTATTGTATACATGCTAATTTTTTTATCAGTAGAAGTAATAATATATTATGAACAAAGCACCCAAGAAGGGCAACCCAAATTACCAAAAAAAAGAGGCCAGCCTACAAAAAATCACAGCCTAAGATCCCAAAACTCTATAAATCTATGTAAATATATTGGTATTCCTCCTTAATCCAAAAAAAAAGAAGAGAGTTCTCAAAAAATTATCTTTAAATTTTCAAGGTGGGGACTCAATCCTATCAAAAGTTCTTCTCTTACGCTCCCTCCGTAAGCACCAAGCAAGACATATTGGTACCATTCTCCAAGCTATCCGCAAGTCCTTTTTAATATTCGCACATCTCCAAGATAAAAGCACAAACATTCAAAAATGGAGAAAACTAAAGCCCAACAATCTCTTGCTACCTTGTAATGGACGATCCATTATTTCTTCATCTTCTTTGCACATATAACAACAGCTCGGCATGTAGGATCCCCTCTTCTTTGGCTTCCCTCTGTGACCTTTTAGACTACTTCTTGCTGCTTATTTGACGAGTAAATAGTTTGTGGCCTGTAACTTTGTGGTCATTAACAAGTTCTTTTCCTATTAGTCTTTATGTACCACAAACAAGGATAAATTTGTGTGTGTGTGTGTGTGTGTGGCATGTGTGATGTGTGCCGGCGATCCAATCACTCATGCATTTTTGTATTTGTTGTAAATTAAAATAGTTGCACATATGTATTTCAGAAGGTGTTTTTGTCATAAGTTTTGGGATCGTTGCATTAGATGGCTGTGCACCACTTTAGGTTTCATACCCCTCGTCAGCCCACCTTTAATTAACTTGTATGCTATGCTAATAGTTTGTTTTATTCCGTACCATACTGATTTAATGGATAATATAGAGCCCTATAACATGCTATCATTTTGAAAAAAACAGTTATTGATGTTATATTTATTTTAAATGCTTGGAAAGATAACATCTGGATTTCATGTTTAGTGAACGATATACAGCCCTATGATTAGCTATCAGCTTGAAGAGATTAGTTTAACATCTGTGGAGTTACATGCCACCATGTACATGACCCAGTAAAAAAATATTTTTACCTGTTATATCTATGGTGTATTCAGTTTTGTGCTAACCACATGACTTTATGCATGCTAATTTTGAATTGAATTTGGTGGCTTCTTAGCTTCTTGCAAAAAACTTTCAAATTGAATGTGAATATATTATTATGATATTCTGTTGTGATTTTGATCGATGATCATAATTGTATTCCATATGAATCAATGCCAATACATTAAGATTTACCTTTTTCCTCATGGAAATGTCCACCTTATTTTCCTTATATGAAAAAAAAAATTCTTTGCTATTAGTTCATGTTTTTTATGTATTTTCTGCCTAGAGTTTATAATCAAGCTTTTTGTTGGTATAAAGCTAATGGACGATCAACAGTCAACCTTGAAAGGCCTTTGGAGCATGATGGTGACCCTCTTGCGATTACTACAGCTGATGCAGTTGCAGCCAGCGGAGTTCCTCCTTGGAATTGGAGAGAGACTCCCGGAAATGGTATGCATCTAATTTAACTATCAACTATTATAGAAAACAGCGACATTAACTTATGTTTCATTATATTGTGGTATTCCATATCATTTGAGTGAGAAGAGTTTGGTTGGTATATAAGACATCACAAGCCTTGTTATTGTGCTCAAGTATTTTGAATCATGTGGTTGGGGCTTTTTCTTCAGGTTATT
This sequence comes from Nyssa sinensis, assembly GCA_008638375.1. NCBI lineage: Eukaryota > Viridiplantae > Streptophyta > Magnoliopsida > Cornales > Nyssaceae > Nyssa > Nyssa sinensis. The sequence goes on from CM018032.1 coordinate 62,222,090, forward strand.
GGGTCTTCTGGTTTGGGGTGTTACATAATATATCATAATTTGCAGATATTCTCAAGTTTGATTAATCAAATGCGTGAATTCCCAAAGGAATTTCACTTTGCGGCTTGTTTGGGTCTTTAATCATGTAAAAAATGTTTATTTCACAGCATTTGAGTGTCAAACCCAGTTTCAACATGGTGAAAAGTTGCTCTCAAAGCCACCAGACTACAACCATTGTGTAGTTTGTTTTATTTATTATTTATCAACAATTATGTTAGATAAATGTATAAAAATATTTTCCCACTCCCGCTCCTGTTCTTGGTATCCTAGATTCAGAATCTCAGACAGCAAATTAATTTTTAGGAATAAATCTTTTTGGGCTTGAACGCCCTACTCTTCAACATGATTTGAGTTCTAGCTTCATTTGGCCATGGTGGTTTTAATGGATCTATATGTGACGAAGCAGCAAGAACTCTTCTATGAAGGAACCATGTCTGTGTCGGATAGTAACACTTCGCAAATACCACCTGACATGAATGTTTCCGTAACTTAAATATAAAATTCTTATTTAGGACACATGGCCAACATTTCTTGGACATTCGCTAACATGTGACGAATGAACCTTGAATGTAGGATGTGATTTTCTTTCATATTTGAAAAGAAAAGAAAGATATTATTGCAATGAAAAATTCAATTGAAGATTTATATGAAATTTATAAAAAAAAGTTCAATGATATTAAAATAAAAATGGAGAAGTGAGATATAAGAAAGTTTTATCAAAGGAGTTGGCATGAGAGTAGGAAAGCAGTTGTCATAATTTTGCGCAGACATAACCTATCAAAAAAAATAATTGTGTGTGGACATAAACATGTACATATCTATACAAGTACTCGTGTGTGCATACACATGTCCTTTCTCTGTCTTTATCTATTCTATAGGGCTGCTTTTTTAAGAATTTTAGTTTTGGCGTGTGTGCATGTGCTCGTCACGTATTCAGTCCTTAGCTTCATAGAATGGAGGGACTTATATTTTGGAATCTTGAGCCACAATCTTCCACGACTCTTTCAGTACTTTACATAAGATTCTGCATAACTTTGGAATTGCCCAACCTTTAAATTTAGTAGTAAATGGGGTTCTCTTTTCAGAAAAGACTGATTGGATTTGTACTCACGGTCTGTCAAAAATAGATTTGGTAATTTCAAGAATTCTAAGCAAAGGAACTTGTATATGGTATTTGCCCTTGTTGCAGGACATGTAATATCTCATTTTCGGGGAATGTCTTGACTGTGGCAGTCAAATTGTAAACTAGACCACCAAGAGTTAGCTTACGTCTTATCTCCTCCACCTCCCAAAGAGGAGGTTGAGGGTTCAAGTCTCAACGGGGACAAATATGTGTGTGCGTATCTTACCTATCAAAAAAATAAAAATAAAATGTAAGCTAGCATCATGATTACCAAGCAAATAAACTAGAAACATCATTACCAATCAAATTGCATACTGAATCGTTCAAAGAGCACCTTTTGTTCCTCGTGTAGATCCCACTATGTTGCAATATTTTTCTAGCATAACTATTGTAGATTTTTAGGAACTCAATTCTTGGGGGATCTTTATCGTTTAGTGCTTATTTTTGTGTGAAATTTTAAGATTCATGAACTTATTTCCTTTACAAGCAAGCTTGCTTGTGAGTAATTTCTGTTCTATTTAAATAGAAGCAATTTTTTATTCAAGTCTAGATGCTTGCATTGCAGCAGAATTGAACTATTATATGGCCATCCAGCACATGGCTGAAATTGAACTCCTTGGTTGATCTTGTCTGTATTTTCACCATACATATTATACTCTTTAACTTGATTTGGCATATGAAATTCATTTTTACCCAGTTTGAACCATGCAGTTTCCTCTGTATTTATTTTTAATGGCAGTTGGCGAGGGCCACTCTTCTTATGGTGGGAGGGTCATAACAGTCAAGTGGGGGGAATACAGTAGAAGAATTGGTATTGATGGAACCACGGATGCAATCAAGGAGACAATCAAGTCTGCCTTTCGCTTACGAACTAAACGGGCACTTTGGCTCGAGGATGAAGATAATGTCATCCGGAGTCTTGACAGGGACATGCCTTTGGGGAATTACACTCTTCACCTGGATGAAGGTACTACGGAATTTTAAAATGAACATAATTACTACATAAATAGAAATTCTGTATTAGAGATTTTGTTCAAGGGAGGCTTTCCTTTCCCCCTTTGTTTTTTTTTTTTTTGTAGGAATCTCCATAAAAGTTTGCCTCTATGATGGATCTGACCGCATCGCACTTCGCACTGAAGATAAAATATTCTATAGTGAAGATGATTTCCGCAATTTTCTAACTCGCCACGGCTTGATAGGTTTAAGAGAGATAAATGGCTACAGAAGCTTTGATAATTTGGATGATCTCCGTCCTGGCGCAATGTACCAGGGGGTGAGACTTCTGGGGGAATAAAATTTTGTTTTTTTGTAGCTGAAGGCTTATAGTTGTCTTTTAGAATTGGTCTCTAAACTCTTTTATATATATATATAGAAAGAGAGAATTTTCTCCCATATTTTTCATCATAAATTAGTGTATTGTACATTTCTGGACGGGTGTTCCTATTCTTTCTCTGCAAAGTGCATTGCTTAAAATGATATTAAAAGAAAGCAAAGATGTTTCGGCCCGTCATTGTTAAAATACTCTTGTGCTAGCATTGCTGGTATCAACATTTCAATTCAGCTGAAGTAACTATGATAATGATGCTAGGTTGTTACTTGTTAGGTAGTGTCAGTGTCCATTCTTTACTTAATTAAACGTGACTTGGGTTTAAGTCAGTAGTACACATATTAATAGTTGTTAAGTTCTATCTCTTATGTTGTTGTATCAATATATATATACACACACTATACACACACACACACCATAAATCTGAACCTGGGTAAAATCATTACAACTCGTAGAAAGAATGCGTTAACCCACCCTTCTCTCTCATTTTCGTGTCCCACCTTGGACAACGGTCTTTCTCCCCAAAACCTGGTGCTTTAATTCTTTTTTTTTTTTTTATTACAAAAGGTTAGTCAATTATTAGAATTGATGATATTTAATTTTTGTTGATTTTCCTTTTTTTTAAGTTTTATCTTTTTTTTTTTTTCTTGTGGGAAAGGGCATGTGTTGCCACTGCCCACTTTTATTTTTTCAAAGGAGTATCTAATATTTCAGGTTATTACTTTCTCTCGGTTAAGAAGAGGCCATCGCTCCTCCGCATAGATAATTTCACCAAATAGAGTAATAAACGATCTCTAAAAAGAATTAGGAGTCGAATTTGAACCTTATCACTAAACAAATATTTTACGAGAGATTTCAAGATCAATTCATCCATCATTGACCCACTTCAACTTAGTACTTTAATTTATATGAAGGTAAATTATACTAACTTTTCATGATGTAATCAAAATGACAAAATTATTTATTTTATTATTTTTTAATATATATTTTTTTAATTTTGATTAATTTTTTCTAACTTTTTTAAAAGTTTTTTTTTATATAAAAATAAATTTAAGGTAAAATAACTTATTTATATAAAAATAAATTTAAGATTTTAATCAATATTTGTTTAAAAAATAAAAAAAGCAAAAAATGGTCAAAATTTTAAAATTAAAAAAAAACATAAAAGCGATAATTTTTGTCATTTAAAAAAAAAATTAACTACAGAAAATATTTGTATATTATTAAATAAAATAAAAAATCACTGTAGTTTAAAAAAAAATAATATAATTTATCCTTCATATTATTATTATCAACTTTAAAGGGGTAATTCTCTCCGGTTGACTATGGTTTTAAGGTCATTTTTTGTTTCCTCGGTTTTTAATTTGTCAGAAGTTTTACTTCTTTACCGATTCAAAACCGCTCATCTCGTGAGAATAACTATAAATCACGTGAAACAGCTATGCATTCAACAGTGGTCCCGTTAAACCGCTCCCCACATCGAGTGAGTGGTCCCACTAATTCCAAACCTCGACATTTCCGTCCTAAGTCCTATCCCTACCTTTCAGATCATAACGCCACCCCCAACCCTACCCTAATAATATACCTATATATATATACACATTGTACATGATCATTCACTACTACTAACCAGCTTCCCTTCTTCCTGTTTTCTAGTTCCATCACTTCCATTAGACAATCATGGGCAAAATCAAGATCGGAATCAATGGTTTGTAATCTGTTTGTTGTTTGATCATATACGGTTATTGACATTTTTGTTTTTGATCTCATCTTTTTTGTATTTTTGTTTGTGATGTGTAGGATTTGGAAGGATTGGCCGTTTGGTGGCGAGGGTTGCTCTACAGAGTGATGATGTTGAACTCGTCGCTGTTAATGATCCATTTATTACCACTGACTACATGGTAAACCGCTTACTTAGTCATTGCATTATACTGACATTGATGATGATTATATATCTTGATCATCCTATCGTTTGTTTATTTGTTTGTTTTGAACATTGATCCGGTTTAGTCTAAAACGCATAGAACTCTACTTTTGATCTTAACTGATGGTAGATTTTAGTGCGGATCGATGGTGATCCACTTCAGTTTCGCCTCTGATTTGTTAAATAGCTAGGTTTCACATAAGTATTTATTGCATGTGTGCATGATGTATGTATGTCTGTAAATTCTATACCTGCCGCCAGCCACCGATTTCACATGATTTTATTACAGTTCTCTTTCACATTATTTGGTTGGATAAAGCAAAATGAGTGTGTATCTACATGCTTGTGTGTGTATTGATGGATCTAGGACTCTATATTGTGTGTATGGTAATTGATAGTTCTGCCAAAGAATTTGCTCCCCAATCACATGATACCAGGGAATTTAGTGGATGCCACACAAAATCAGTTATGTGTATGGGATTTCCTTTGCACATACAATACATAGACTATATAGCTTACTTTAATGGAGATTTTTGCTTTTATGGGTCCCAGAAAATGAAAATTCTTGGATTAATACTTTTGCTCTTCCTTTTTCTATTTATATTTTTTCTTAGCAAAGAAACATATATATGAATTTTACTTTGCATGCATATCCATTCTATTTGTTTAGTGATTTTGATACTGTGCTGTACAGACCTACATGTTTAAATACGATAGTGTTCATGGCCAATGGAAAAGGGATGAGCTTAAGGTTAAGGATTCTAAAACCCTTCTCTTGGGGGAAAAAGCTGTCTCTGTCTTTGGTGTGAGGTATAATCTGATTCTCCAATTTTATACTTCGTTGTTCCTCAAAATGGGATGTGTCCGACTCTGATTACTATCGTTGTTTGTTTGTTTAGGAACCCAGAAGAGATCCCATGGGCTGAGGCTGGAGCTGAATATGTTGTTGAGTCCACAGGAGTTTTTACTGACAAGGACAAAGCTGCTGCCCACTTGAAGGTTTGCATTAATTTTCTCATTTGCTGCTGTGTATTGATTACATAATTTATCCCTAGTATTTTCAAAGAGGAGGTCTACTCTTCCTTTCCTCTGTATTGATATCCGCACTCTTTTTCACAAGATCATTGTGCTAGCAGCAGTCTTCGTGGTCAAGGCTTTGTGAACCCCTTGTATCGGTTTTTTTACATCTGAATTTCAATTGCTTTGGCAAATAGCAGCATGGGTACTATATGTTGGGCGCACAAATTTTGTGTTCATCTTAGCTTATTGTGCTCAGTCATAAAGCTTTTAGGATTGTTGGTTTCTGAATGTTTATTAGAGTTAGTTTCTCTTGATATTAATGTTACTTGGAACATAGATTGTTATGGTATGCAAAACAAGAATGCAATACATACCTATTCTAAATGTAGTAGGATAGGGTGTAGGTTTATGTAGATGATACAGGTGGAATATATGGGTAGGTCTAATTGTAAAACTGTTGTCTTCTTTTCACAAAAAGACAGTAATGAGGATTATTATATTGAAATAGAACATGTAAAAGCATTAAACAGAGCATATTTATGTTGATTTCTTGATTTGTTTTAATAATTTTCTATGTTTTTTCTCTTAAAAGGAAAATTAAGGAAAAAAACTCTGAAGAAGTTTCTTGGATCTCTAAATTTACTGATTTGGAATGCAAGTGTTTCCAAGGATATTAACGTTTTCTAGTAACTATGGTCAATATATTTCAATAAGTAGGTTCATTTGATAATTTCATTCTTGTTCAATTATCTTACGCTAGTTCTTTTGGTTCATTAATAGGGTGGTGCAAAGAAGGTGATCATTTCTGCCCCAAGTAAGGATGCTCCCATGTTTGTTATGGGTGTCAATGAGAAGGAATACAAGCCAGATATTGACATAGTTTCCAATGCCAGTTGCACTACCAACTGTCTTGCTCCATTGGCCAAGGTTGCTTTTTGCACTCTAGTTTGAGATGCTTAGGACATTATGGGAAAATTTAAGTTTTATACTTAAACAAAAGATTATATTGATGATCATGCTTTTGACAGGTTCTCCATGACAGATTCGGTATTGTTGAGGGTCTTATGACCACTGTCCATTCTATAACTGGTAAGTGTTTCATCATTTACCCTCCCTTTTGTTTGGACCTGTGAACTGTTGCCTGATTTTTGTTTTATGCAATTCAGCCACACAAAAGACTGTTGATGGTCCATCAATGAAGGACTGGAGAGGTGGAAGAGCTGCTTCTTTCAACATAATTCCCAGCAGTACTGGAGCTGCCAAGGTATCAGAAGATTAGCATTGATTGAATGGATTGAAACTTCACTATTTATTAGTTTATGGATGGTAGCATGCACTGGATATCTCAGTTTGCTATATTTATAGCATAGTATGGGAAATTGATTTTCGTTTCTGCTGGGCCCCCACCCCCACCCCCACCCCCACCCCCAAAACCAAAATATTCAATGGTTATGACAATCTATTTACTTTCTTGATTTCTTTCCGTTGAATTTTGCTTGTATAAAGCTTCACTCTGTTGTTCCTGTAACATAACTAATATGCTTGTGTTCTTTCTGTAATGGTGAAGGCTGTGGGGAAAGTTCTGCCATCACTAAATGGAAAGCTGACTGGTATGGCTTTCCGTGTTCCCACTGTTGATGTTTCAGTAGTAGACCTTACTGCAAGGCTTGAGAAGAAGGCCTCATATGATCAGATTAAAGCTGCTATCAAGTAAGGATCAGGAGTTTTCCTTTTAAACTTTCATAAAATGACCTAGTGCTATATTCAATTGATGACATTTTAGACTTACCCAAAAAGAAAAAGAAAAATTATAACATTTTAGAGTAAGTAATGGTTGATGCTTGTCCATTTGTTATCGAATTGAATTCGTGGATTTACCTAAGTCAGTTTATGAGCCAATAAAAAATTTTGGTATTCTTGGATGTTATTAGTGGGGTTTGGAAACATCTTCAATCCCCCTGATTCACACTCCCACCCACACACACCTGAAAAATAAAGGTAAGGAAAGAAAGGATGTGTGCTCCTGCTGCCGTAAGCATTCTGTTTTCTATTTGCCTATTCATCTGATTTCCCATTCCTTTTTTTTTTTTTTCTATTGCTGTGTAGGGAGGAATCTGAAGGTAAATTGAAGGGAATCCTTGGTTACACGGAGGATGATGTTGTCTCAACTGACTTTGTGGGTGATTGCAGGTGAGGAGTGTTTATTGTTATCAACTGTAATTTTATGCACGAGCACTTGTTATTGTAGATCGTTTTGTTTTATTTGGATTACAATTTTGGGTGAGAGCAAGTGAGGAGGTTTATATTGTTATCAGTTCTAATTTTATGCACAAACATTTCCTATGGTAGATGATTTTCTTTTCATTTCGCTTAACTTATTCTTCTGTGATTTTAAAACTGTGCCTATGTCTTTGCATGTCATCATTATTAGTCTTTCCTTTCTTCTTTTTTTTCCCCATTTAAGTGCATTTGTCTTCAATGCTCTTAAAGTTTCCCTTCTTACTTGTATTATCTATCACTCCTGTGGGTGATGACTAATGAGTGCCTTGTGGTCTATTGCATTTTGACAGGTCTAGCATCTTTGATGCCAAGGCTGGTATTGCTTTGAATGATAACTTTGTGAAGGTTGTCTCCTGGTATGACAATGAATGGGGTTACAGGTGAGCATTTCTAGGAGAATACAATTTTCTCAAACTTAAAAGGAGAACTTTAGTGTCTTCATTGACTTAAGATTGCTGCCCATTTGATAAAAATAGGTACCTAATCCGTGGCTTTTTGCTTACCAGAGTATCTCAACTAGAACTGCATATTCACCTCCTAGAGAGGATTGAGATGACTGTTCTAGTTGACTCGATAATATGACTTCAATATAAAAATAGGTACCTAATCTCGTGGCTTTTGGCTTATCAAAGTATCTCAACTAGGAACTGCATATTCACCTCCTAGAGAGGTTTGAGATGACTGTTCTTGTTGACTTGATAATATGACTTCAATATAAAAATAGGTACCTTATCTGTGGCTTTTGGCTTATCACTAGAACTGCATATTCACCTCCTTGGGAGCTTTGAGATGACTGTTCTCGTTGACTAGGACTTTAATTTAAAATGATATTTAATTAAACTTATTGAAAAAAGAAGATTTAATTAACTAATTTTAAGGAACTTCCACAGCTATTTCAGGGGGAAGAAAAACCTGTCTCATTTCACAGCTGTCTTGTGAACTTCCAGCTTCTATTGCTTCTGAGAATAGTATTAGGTAGTTGGTTAATGTCAAGACATTAGTACTGGCCTATGATATTTTAAACAACTATTTCGATAATAATAATGGTTATCAAGAATTTTTTAATGTGTTACTGTACTTGGTATGATCTGCTGTTAAATAGATTTTGGCCCATTAATTATTAGCCGACAGAATGGCTTAGCGATCACCTTTCACCCTTGGGTTGTTGACAATCATGTTTGCTTGTCATTGTCATTTTTGTATTTTTTTTTAAAGGCATTATGTTGCTTGTCTTGTTATTTTATGGTTTTTTTTAAAGGTTTTCTCTGTAACTTTTTGACATATGGTTTGTATGTGTTGCAGTAACCGTGTGGTTGACTTGATTCGGCACATGGCCTCTACAAAATAAGCTGTTTTGATCACGTCTTGTGGACCATCATTTCTTCGGCTTAGTATGCAGTTTGGTGTTGTCTGATGGTTAAGGAGTTGTTTTAGAATAATTGAGCTGTTCAAATGATTTACCATTATTTGAGACTGGGTTATACAGCACGAGGTCTCTTTTTGTTTTTTTTTTGGGGTTTTACAGTGGCCCTTCATTTTGTTTATGCAAATCAGGATTCTGCCATCTTATTTTAATGTTGCGTGATACCAAGCTCAAATTCTGAGTTTGGCCTTCTATTTCCTGCTTGAAAATTGAAATAGGTTCTGATTTTCCGCATATTTGTTGTGTTTCATGAATTTCATTTGCCGTTGGTGTTTAAATGCAATGGTGTATCACCGCTACTCCAACCATGGATGCCTAGGATTACATGGTTAAAAAACCCACAAACTATTTCAGATGGCCTAAAATCTGCAGTAAAATAACCTGCTGGAATCAGGAATGCTGAAACTGAAGTGAACACCGTTACCAAGATGACCCCATTTTGCAACATCCAAACCCAAGCCAGAACACCAGCATGAAATTGCTCAAAGGTTTACCTTTGTAGGGAAGCAAGTGAGACTCTTTTGTGAAATGAGATGCTATTTTGTCTCTGTAAAGCCAGATGATGAAAATATATCTGGCGATAGTGCGAGGGAGGGAGTCCAATTGAAGCCAAATAACTCTAGCATGATCTTAATCCCTTGATAACAAAGAAAAGATTATACAGGGGAGGTTTGGGTTGTAAAGATCGAAGGCGTTATTCAATCGCTCTCTCTTGGGTCAATGGTTAAAGAGATTTGCGGAGGAGACCAACTCTTTTTGCAGAAAAAGTTATTACCACAAAATATGGTCTAATGAGGTTATGGAGACCTACCGTTGTGGGGGGTGTGGAAGTCCATCAGAAAGGGCAAGAGTGTTCACTCTTTTGGCAATTCCTGCACTACGAGGTGGGAAATGGAGCATAGGTTCACTTTTGGCATGATATTTGGAGTGGGGAAGTGACCTTAAAAGGAAAAGTTTCCCTTCCCTTTATGACATTGCCTTGAATAAAAGACTTTTTTGCAGCTGATTACCTCTAGGGAGGGCAGGAGCCTGATCTGGAGCCCTCCTATCTTTAGATGTCATTTAGGAAATTGGGGATGTAACTAAATACCCATCTTCCATGGGAGGGAAGGGTGGACCAGCTGGTGTGGGCAGTAGACAGATCTAAAAAATTCTCAGTCCAGTCTTACTACAAGAGTCTTAGTGAGGAAGGAGGAAACAGCTTCCCTTGGAGACTTATTTTGAAGTCTAGAGCCCCTAATAAAGTCACTTTTTTTGCATGGATGGCAGCATGAAATGCAATCCTAACTAATGACAACCTTCCAGAAAGAGGATTTACCTGTCCCAGTAGGTGCTGCCTACACAAATCTGCAGAGGAAATGATGGATCATTTGTTTGTTCATTGTTACGTGGCATGGGATGCGTGGAACCTTGCTTTCTCACTTTTTGGATGTAATTGGGTGATGCCTGCCACCATTAAATAAGTTTTTTGAACGTTGGAATGGCTTCAGTGCTACAAAAGAATTGAAAATAGCATGGAGAGTTGCTCCCCTTTGTCTCTCTTGGTGCCTGTGGAAGGAGAGAAATAGGAGGCTTTTTGATGATCTTAAACTTCCTCCTTAAAAATTTAAAGACTTTCAGACTTTTTTTTTTTTTTTTGAGATTGTTAATACTTTTGGATTAGGGTGGCAAATCACTTCTATCTAAACTCAGATTTTTTGAGAGAACTTGGACATTAATTTTTGTAAGCCTCTTCTCCTTTTTGTATATAGGTTCGCACCACTTCAATGTAAATACCTTTACAGATCAAAAATAAAAAAAAGAAAATCATGTGCAAGGCTTGGGGTGTCTTTTCTAAGCATTCCATTAGTATCATTGGCCCTGAGCTAGGAAATCAATATTCTGAATATGCGCAAATTACTTCATTCATATTATCCTGCTCCCAGACTAAATGGTTGCCCTCCACTCCTAATTCTGCATCAATATCTTTCACTAAAGATTTCTATCCATGCTGTCATGCATGAGGCAGTTAAAGCAATGTATACACACGCACATTACTTGACCAATTTAAACAATTTCTGGGGAAGATCTCAGCGATGCATTGCACCCAACAGGAATGATAGGGGACATGAAAAGCTTTGCTTTGTTCGAATTAACCTTTTAGCCCCATAACTCATAATATGGATCAAAGACATCTGAAATAATTTCACAATTACTAACAGTTAAAACATGAAAGCTTCAGGAAGAAGTAACCACTGACTCAATAAATGGTGTTCTAAAACCAGGTCAAATGATAACTCCCAATATCAAAATTAGAAAACTTATAATGATTCCAATTTCGACAAAACAAAAATAAAACCTCACAAACATTTTAATTAATAATCCCGATAAAGATTCATTGATAATATGTCCAAAATGTGTGAGAGCGACTAGCAATGAAAATTGGAGCCGCGGAGTTCCCCTTTGTATCAAAAGAATAAAAAAAATAAAATAGATAGATAGAAAGTCACATGTGAGGCATCAGCTACATCTAGAATGTATGAGAGCAACTAGCAAAGAAAATCAGAGGAACTTTAGAAAGAAAAAAAGGCCAGATAGGAAGTAACATGTGAGACATCAGCAACAACCCAAAGCTAGACTATGCCATCACCAAACCTTGCAAACAATGAGAAGAGAAGAAAATCAGAATCTTTGAATTAAGGTTATATTGGCAAGGAAATAAAGACCTGCAAGTAATAGAACACCATAAATCCAAATCCACAAATGACAACGGTTATAGCATGAGCCAAAAATTCAATCCAACTCTCAGAAAGAATTGTAATAGAACACCATAAATCCAAATCCACAAATGACAAAGGTTATAGCATGAGCCAAAAATTCAATCCAACTCTCAGAAAGAATTCTTGAAAAACAAAGCTATGTGATGAAACGCTTTTGCAACCACTTCATTGGCTGAAATGCAGTTTCAAAATTCTCACATCTTGCCTCCCAACTAGTCAACAGAACACATTCAAGTTCATCTCTCACAACTTCTTTCCCTTATAACCAAAAGTCTTATCAACATAAACGAAGCCCTCATTAAGGACGAGAATGTTTAAAAATATACCAAACTAACCAAAGAAATAAACCACAAAGCAACAGAACGTATAGAGGAGATTGCATAAAAACCTGAGCAGCACCCACCAGCCACGAAAAGAAAAATAAAGGAACTTCATTATCTCGCTGTACTGGCCTACCCTTATTTCATAGAACAAGGCAGACCTAATCCACGGAATTTAAGCTTGAGTTTGCAACCTCAAAATATCAGTCACCATGCTATGTACCCCTCAAAAGACACTACATATATCACTAGCCTAGCAGAACCATCATCCTCCAACATAAAGGTTACCAAGAAATTGACAAAATGACCTATTAACACATCAGAAATCCGGACAAAATTTCATACCATTATACGGGGAACAGCAAATATAAATTCTTTCTTATGCAGTCTTGAAATATAAATTTTTTTATAAGGGGAAAAAAAGGGTAGGAAAGAAATAGAAATTCCTTTCTCGGAGCACAATTATAGAAGCTTGTGAACTCATCTGCTGACAAATCAATGTTAAAGTCTATACTTTACAGCTTTTACCTCCCTCCTGAGGTCATCACCACTCATCAAAATTCCTAAATTCTTAAACAACTTACGTTTATTTATTTATTTTTTGGATGTTGGGGGGCTGGTAGTGGGGAACCCACCAAGAATGCTTCCAATTTCAACATCTAATATCTATTGTTAAATGGAGCAGCCTGATAAGTGATCTTTGATGCAGCCAACAAAAGATAATCCCAAAACAATCTGAGACTTGCGCCATCCCACTCCATGGCAGTTATTGTCCATGGCCAAGGAATCGGAAGGCATTGCATACAAATTGTGAATTGGTTATATATATGGTTTGACTGTTGGCAAGAAAAATTCAACCCTTGACCACCACCCCTTTTTAGATGTCATGCCAGCACGTTTCTACTCCAATATGCTATAATGGTTTTGGTGTTTGATTAGAGTTTTAAATATTTTTTTTTCTTAAAGTTGATTGCATCAATTTTCATAACAATCATATTCTTTTCTATGACACATTAATTGACTTTATCTACTTCTTCTGACACTTGTTTGAAACAAGGGAATTAATAAATTACTTCATCCATATTCTATTTTTGGAGAGAGAAGAAAGTAAACCAATTACTCAGGTTCAGGGAGTCAGGTGTAAAGCTGTATACAAGTCTCAGATAGAACCTACAAAAAGTTTAGAATTTTACCACGTGCAACGTTAAGGTCCCCATAACATAATATTAACTTAAGTATAGGAAACAATATATGACCGATAAAAGTTGATCCTCACAAAAATAGTTTTGGAAAAAAACCAACAATTTTTTTTCGAGGTTAAAGTTCATAATCCATGAGTATATATAATATTTAGAAATTCATTGGACATAAAATAATTCAAAAACATAATGAAGAACCTATGTTGCAAGACAAACTTCTAACATTCACCCTTCTACATGCTGACACAAAGCTAAGATGAATATATTGGAGAAAAAACCTGAGACAAACACAAATTCAGTATAAAGACCACAAATAAATAAAGTGATGAAAAGGCATACACACTGCAAAAGAAAATAAAACATGATAGACACCAATTCAGGCAAAAAAATCTTGACCAAATGACTACAACACCCATAAAGGAAGTGAATAAACTAACTGATAAAGAAAACGTATGAAAACACCTTTAGGCGGATCAAATCCATGCAAGCTGCTTAAAATTTGGAAGCACGTCAATACTTCATAACATTCAATTACAAGTTCAAGTAGAAGACAAATAAAGTTTGTACTGATAGACACCTCTTGGTGTCTATGCTACATCAGATTCAAACAAGACTCCAACTGAAAGGAAACTTACAATTTGCAACAATAGATATTAGATGACATTTACATGCCTAAGTCGGTAATAAGCAATTCGCTGTAACAACTGCAAGCTAAAAGGTCTTGATGGTATTCCTTTTTCTTTTGGACCAACCCTTACCAACATATGGATACTGATAAGAGATGTATGCTAGGAATGATGACATCAACAGTGTGAAAGCCAAAGAACCCAACTTGAAACCATTTTTTTTGTTTGGTTTATTAATCACTTTCATCCACAGGGCCACACATGACACCATTTTCATGATTCTATTATGAATAATCTTATTTCTAGTTGTCTTTCTTTTCTTGATTCATAAATCAAGAAAGACATGTTATTATTTGTTATAGGTGCAAGTAAACAAGGACTTGTCCAAGTCACAAATCCATCATTATCATAAATGAGTGTTCTAGCGGATTATAACAAGACACATGATAACTTATCAAAAAGATAACAAGACACATGATATAATATCAGGGGATGAACAAAAAAAAATTGACATTTGTGCAGAAATGAGATATTCGACTAAACTTACACACACCTACAATAAATATCATAAACCATAAAACCCAATTTCAAGCAACAATGCAATTTGTGAATTGCAAATTATTAGTAGAATTTATCTAAATTACCAGATCAGCGGCCCGAGACCATGGAAGGATTGAGCCCCAGTAGCATGTTGTTTCCATGAGGCAGGTACACAATATTAGGCGTCTTTCCTAAGGTCGCAGCGATCTCCCTCGAAGCCTCGATCCTCCTGAGCTCGATCAATCCCATTCCGGCCGCTGAAGTTGCATCCGAAATCAACTTTGCAGACTCGCTCTCCCCTTCAGCCCTGATAATCGCTGCACGCCTCTCCTGCTCCGCCTTTGCCACTACGAACTTTGACCGCTCAGCCTCCTGCTGAGCCACCTGCTTCTGCTCAACGGCCTTCGAGAACTCAGCTCCATATGACAAGTGAGTGATGGCAACGTCGTCAAGGAGGATGTTGAAATCCTTCGCGCGGTGAACTAGGCTCTCGCGGACCAATGCGGAGACCTGAGGACGCTCGGTAAGGAGCTGATCGGCGTTGAATTGTGCGACGACAGCCTTGAGGACTTCGTTGCCAATCGAAGGGAGGACTTTCTCATCGTATTCAAGCCCTAGGGTTTTGAAGATGTCCGGGAGTTTAGAAACCTCGGGACGAGAGAGAACACGAAGTGTGAGGTTCACCATTTGGAGGTCTTTGGTGCCGGAGATGGAGGAGAAGTTATGCGGCCGGGTTCGAATATCGAAGATATAGGGCTTTTGGAGCCATGGGATAAGGAAGTGGGTTCCTTCGCCAACAGTCTCGTCGATCACGCCACGGAATCGATCGAAAAGGACGGCGCGTTGGCCGCCGTCGACGGTGTAGAGGGAGGAGTTGAGGACGGTGGCGCCGAGGCCGAGGCCGAACGCGGCCCGGGCAAGGTTTGTGAGGAAGGACAGTGCCGCTTGGTTGCTACCCATCTCTGAAGGAAATTGCGGAGAGAGAATGTGTGAGGGAGAGGGTTCAGTCGTTGTGATAAATTCTTCTCCAAGATATCGGTAGTCGTATGTGACTGTAAAACCCTAAACCCTAATAATGCGCTTGGATTGTCATATGAGAGGAAAGGGGCAAGAAATTAAAACTCCTTATAAATCTTTGGAGAAAAAAGGAAAGAAAAATGGATCAGATAAACTCATTTTTTAGAAAGAAAAAATAGAAAATGGAAGAAATAAAATAAAAATTTCTAATCAAAGCAGAAATCGAGTTGATTTATTATAATTAATATTTAATAAATTAATAAATTTTAAAGAAATCAATCAAATGAATAATTAATAATTTTATTATTTAATAAGTAATATTTTATTTATTATTATATTAATTATTAGAGAGATAAAATAATTATATATATTTTATTTATAACATGTTTTGATACTTATATTTATTATTTTTACAATTAAAGTTTTAAGTATTGTAAATGAAAAAAAATTATGACAGAAGTAAACATAATTTTTTTTATTTGAAATGAATATTAAGAGTTTTTTATATTATAAATTGACTATTATATATATATATATATTTATAAAAAATAAAAGATATCATTAAAAAAAAGTATTTATAAAGTCTTATTTTTGTACTAAAAATTATTTATATGTAAAATATTATTTATTAATTAATAAAAAATAAAAAAATTAATTATTAATGCATTTGTCAATCGTACTCCTTTCTCAAAAAAAAGATAAAAGAAAGAAAAATAAACAATAGACTATTTAATTATGTGGATAAAAAAAAAAAAAATCACATCTTTTAAAAAATATGGACAAAACATATAATCACTAAAATGAGCTTTTGAATCCTCTATCTCTTTTTTTTTTTTTTTTTTAAACTAAACATAAAATGAGTCCCTATTTCTTTTCATTTCCTTCCTTTCTCTTCCAACTCCCTCTATCCAAAAGCATTGTAAAGAGTTAATTGGAAATTAGTAAACAAAAAGAGGTGTTTTTTTCC
Source organism: Nyssa sinensis (assembly GCA_008638375.1). Lineage (NCBI taxonomy): Eukaryota > Viridiplantae > Streptophyta > Magnoliopsida > Cornales > Nyssaceae > Nyssa > Nyssa sinensis. The sequence continues at coordinate 62,238,654 of CM018032.1, forward strand.
TGTTTCAGTGACATCATCAAATAATAGATATTTTCTCTTTTCTTCTCCTTATTTATCCAAACCAAATGAAGAGCTGTCATTATTTTTTCTTTTCTTTTCTTTTCAACCAATATATATATATATATATATATATATATATATTTTCCATCTTTCTAAACCCATTACTCCAGATAAATGTCGAGGTTTGATTCTGGAAATCCTCTAGCTCCCATCCTCCTCTCACGAAGAAGTACCATTTCTTCCAAACTTTATTGGAAGTTGGTACCGAGGAAAAGGGTCTGAACCCCTTATCAAAAGACACATAAAAAAGGCCCTCCGACCTCATGTATTTCAGATTCATATTGTTACGGATCAGGTCAAGGTCCACCTCGACACCATTCAGACGCCTTAGCACTATAAACCCTAACAGATGCCTCCAACTATTGAGGTTGAGGTCGGCAGGGCAAATGTTTAACCAGGTGAAGAGCTGTTTAACTAGAAGATGAAGGGGGAGTCTCAGCCCCATCTCGAACTATGCGAGATAGACACAAATCTCACCCGCGTGGACATCGGAAGGGCGATCTAAGGAGCTTGGGGCCCTACAGGTGACATTTTTTGGGAAGTCGAAAGATGCCCTCAGACCATCTAACATGGCCGAAGTAACGGCGCTCTGTCCTTCCTCTCTATGGGAAGGCCTGCCCGAGGCCTCCCCCATTCTACTCCTAGGTTCAAATGTTTGCATTGGGTTGGGTCCTGGGCCTGGTATGAGCCTAGTTTGGCAGAGTTTGAGTTGGAATACTAGACCCAACACTACATAGTTGAAGTGCAGTATTTTCTCCAGCCCCTTATATTCAAATCCTAAGTTTTTTTTCTTTTCTTTTCCTTTCCTTTTTTTTTTAAGGGGAGGGGGGGGGGATTATTCCAAGTTTAGATCCCTCAGTTCTTATTAACTATAGTATTTTTACACAATGAATGAAGCAAGTATACATATTTCTCCCACAGCAGTATGCTTGGATAATTATAAGGGAAGGGAAAAATGAAAGTAGTAGTTAGGAGAAGAAAAAAAGGAAAAGAAATAACTCTTCCTCTTGGATAATTTTCACTTGTCATAAGAAATAAGAACAAATGATATAATCGCAGGTTACACCCACTTATTTTTTTCTTTCCTTCCCTTCCCTTTCCCTCATCAATTTTTTGTTTATCCAAGTAGGGTATAAGATTTTTCTCCCTTTCTTTTATCTCAATCCCTTGGATCTAAATATAGTGTAAAGTTCAAGGTGACATGCAGGATTGGAATAGAGCGTTGGAGGACAATTCAATAAGAAAGAGACCGTCCATGCCCAGGAGCAAGACTCCTGATTCAAGAATGCATAATTGAAGTTTGAAAAACAATTGACTCAGGTTTTTTCAGTAAATAAAACCGACATTGAAGGTCATTTGTTAACAATAATTTGTGTATGGCCTCAACGCCGGGTAAGTCCTGAATGACGCCCATTCGGGCCCACCCAAACACAACCGGCCGCGTCATATCAGCTGGAACGTGCAAATGGGCTCCCTCAATGCCCATCCAAACTGGCGCAAAATTTTGTGTGTTGGCGACAATTTTTTTTTTCTTTTCAATAAAAATTAGATAATAATTTCATAATTAATGATTTTGAATTCCCATAATTATTAATTAACGAAGAGGCAATGAAGTTCCAAAAGGGAAAGCCATTCAGTGTATAGGCTAAGATCATGCCTTTCCAAGAAACTAAATCCGTTTCGGCATTTCATCAAACACATCACGGGCGATCCTAAAGACCCATCTTGGTTGGAGTACATGACTCCACAGAATAATATGATCAAACCCAGATTTTACCATGTGTGTGCATATGTGTATATATTTGTGTGTCCAAGGAAGTAGTATACCAGTTGGACGTAAGTGTGATAGATTGGGCTCGGGAACTCCGGACTTACGACACCTCCTTCAAGGCAACTCACCCACTACTACCCGCCTCTTCCATCTGTATATTGACTATGTTGCCTTCTGTGGAGGCATTGACACCAGCACAGGACTTAAGCGCGTATGGGTAAGTGAAATGATCAGGTTCGCATTGGAAAGCCGAAGAATGAAGTAAATATTGATACTTTAACGTTGCTCTAAGCAGACTGAGCTTGTAATTTAGCAAATGGATATGGCTTTTCAAAGTGAACTGTGAACAAGGATTTAGCAAAAGAGAAAAGAAGAAAGAAGAGGTATCGAATGAGAGAGAGAGAGAACAAAATCAGAGAAACAGAATGGAACCAAAGAGAATAAAACAAACACAAAATTAAGCAAAACCAAAAATACGCCGTTGCCGGGGATCGAACCCGGGTCACCCGCGTGACAGGCGGGAATACTTACCACTATACTACAACGACTCGGTTGTTAGATTAGAAATTTGGTTTTTATTTATTTAGTATCTAGAATTCCAGTGGTTAATTGAAATAATACTGAGGGAAAAAAAAAATCCTTTTTTCATTCATTTCGCTTTTATTCATACTAATTTCAAACCTCATATTAAGAAGAGGATAAAAAAGCGCACTTTCACACTTGCTTGGATAGAGAGATTTATAAAGAAAGGAGAGGAAAAGAAAAGGAAAGACTTTGATTTAAAATTATAAAAAAGAAAAGAAAAGGGATAGAGGGAGGGAGAGAGAGAGGGGGATGAAGGGATTTTTTAATCTTTATTTTATTCAATTTGTTCTTCTTCTTAAAAGAAGACGGAGATGAAAAAAAATGAGTCTCTTAATGAGTTTTTTACAATATCAATTCTAACTTTAAAATTAAAAAAAAAAACCTCCGCTATCTTAGGGCATAATATTAAAAAATATATATAATCATTTCCCTTACTTTTTTTTTTATTATTTTCAAGTAAGATAAGAGAATTATACTATTTTTTTTCTCATTTGTTATCGAAACATAAAAAAGAGGATTGCACTTTTTTTTTCTCTCCTCTCCTCACATAACTAATGTTATTCTCTCTTTTTCTTTTTTTTTCCTACATATCAAGTATAGTGTTAGTGATAAGAGGCACATATTATATGTGTTGTTTCACCATATGCATTGTATAGAGCTCACTGGGATTATTCATTATTCAGTTGGGTCTAAAAGTCTTGGGATGGACACACCATTGAACTAAAAAGATGTAAGCCACAACCTTCTGTCCTGTATTGAGATGGACACATGCATTGAACTAAAAAGGTGCAAGTCACATTCTTCTGTCTTCCCCTTACCCAACTTCGCAGTGGTGGGGTCAAAAATAATTAATCCTTCTTTAGAGATTCACTTAGTGACAAGTACATTTTTCCTTCCTTTTTTCTTCTTTGTGTCTACCTTGGTATGGTAGGCCATCTCTTTCATTTCTTGGCCTATGTCTCCAATTTCAAACTAGTTGGATTAGTTTCTCCCCACCACACTTTGTAATGTGGAGGCCTAGAGGATCAAGAGTCTTAATTAAGTCAAGTTATTCCATGACCTCTAATATGTGTGTGACAGTTTTTATAATTTAAGTCGTATAGTGTGTCGTATGTAAATTTTATAAAATACTAAAATTATATGAACAGTTACATCATGTGACGGATTCATGAAATAATTTCTCTTTGATTAGTTAAGATAAAACGGATATCAATTTTGCACTAGTTGAAAAAAAAAAAAGAAAGGAAAAATTACTTGTAACCTTCACATGGTTAGTCCCATGTTCACATAACCCTTTGTGATATAAAAGTAGACATTTAGCCCCGTTGTCATTAAAATTAAAGTGAAATTCGTGATGCTGTTAACAAAAAATATCAAAAGACCAAAAAAGACTCATATCCTTCTCATAATTTAGAATATAAAAGTACACATAATTTCCTGTTGTATGTAACAAAGTACACATAACTTCATTAACTCGTGTATTTAGCACGTAAAAAACACACTATAGATTTTGACAAAAAAATTGATGATTTTATTTTAATTTTAACTGCAAGGAGATAATTATCTATTTTTATACCACAAATGGGATTGCGAATAATTTTCCAAAAAAAATAATTAATAATTTGCATCATGATTAGTGTTATTCACTCTGTCTCTGAGTAATGGCCCCCTATTTCTAAAAGAAGGGATGATTAGTGTTATTCACTCTATGATATGTTTGGTAAAGCACAAATCTGCTACAGTAAGGCATAGTTCACAATACAATCTTCTAAGCTAATCCATTTGCCTGTAATGGGATTGACTGATGAGGTATGGTGGAGATTGTCATGCTTTTCTTTATGCCCATGTGAAGATGTCCCTTTACAAGTCCCATAAAAAAGTGAGAAAAAAGGCTGGGGGAAGCAGAAATTGAAAACATGGAAAGTTGAGTAACAAACAAGGTACAATTTGACAACACATGCATTATTATTGCTAAAGCAGGCTATGCAACTCACTATCATCTATGTCAATCTTTTGAGTTGAGTTTGCAAAAGCTAAAGCTGCTTCTCACATGGCCTCCTCCTCTTTTAGAGTACACACAGTGTGTGTGTGGTCCATGCCATGTTGAGAAGGCTGAATCTGGGACTTTCAAGGAACCAAGCCAGCCCCAACTCTCGAGAAGTTCTTGCATGGATTAGGTCTATAGACTCAACCTATAATATCGTATTATTTGAATCGAATATTTAGTTCTTAACAGAGACAAAAATAAACATTATATTTAAATGATAAGATGTGATTGGTAAGTTCATGAACCAGATTCATTGACTTGATTCAGGCAAGAATTTCCCCCAGCTCACCCAAGTTTCCATCTAGTGCTAGCTAGCATAGTCCAAGCCTCAATATACACAGGATTGAATTAGCAACCCTAACTAGGCATTCCAAATTGGCTAGTGAACTTGCCTTTTAGTTCATTTTCATTTGGTTTGCATAGACTTAAGTGGGTGGCATGTGCTAAAGCATGTGTAAGTTAAGCCTCAAAAAATGGAATAATTTCCAAGATATGGGGTGTGGACTCGATTCCGATAGTTGTGATTTGCGAGTGATAATAAGTTTTCGGGATTTATTCGTTCATTTAAAGGTGTGGCTAAATTTCTTGTCATAAAAAATAAAAAAATTAAAAAAATTTAGCTTTCATGAGGGAAAAGGCACAATGAATAGGGATGGCAATAGGGCAGATGAGTCCTTTTCCAATCCTCCATCCTTAAATGATTTATAAGTAATCATCACACCAAATCAGATGGTGATGCACACGGACTATCACACTAAATAATTACTCTATTTATTGGCTTTCTTCTTCGAAGTCTTAAAGCATTACTCCCACAAAACTCCAACCCCCCCCCCCTTTTGTACAACGATGAGGAGGATTCCTACTTGTATTCTATTATTTGGTCAAAAATTGTGTTATTTGTCTTCATTTTGACATGATTAAAACACGATAGCGAATTGAAGACATTTTTAATTTTTTTTCTCAATTTTTATATTTCAAGATTGCAAATGAAGACCTACCTTTGTATGTTCAATTATGAAGGGAAGATGGATTGGGTATACTTTCAAGTAATTAGTTAATAGACTTGACAACATACCCAACCATAATTATCCCTAAATGTCAACATGATCCAAGTAGTATTCTTTCTTTAGTGCTATGCCATGATCTAACCATAGGATCAAGGTTCTTTTAAACTTAAATCTCGTTCCATTAACATCAAATTATAGTTGGGTCACACTAACAAAATATTTCTTTGTGTGTGTAATGAGTTGATGAAATTTTAGGTCAGCAGATAGAGAAGGTGGGTTGCAAAAACCAACCACCATTACCATCATCCTCACAAAGTCAAACTCCATGGAGTATGATTCATGGATAGTATTAATTCTGCAGTATAGATTCAGTTCACAGATTTATTTGGAGAAAGAAAAAGAAGAGGGAAAAGTAAGGGTAATTTTTATTTTTTTTTTCTTCTACTTAAATCAAATTGGGAATTAGAAAAAATGAAAGTGAAAATAAACAAGTGAAATTAACAATTTGTACCTTACTTTTTTGTATACATAAATATGTATTTTTCTTTCTATTTTTTAGGGTAACAAAGTAAAAAATTGATTTATCTCGATTTTAATTTTGTTTATTTTCAATTTAAAATTTTGTCTAAAAATTTCTTTTAAATTTTTATAATTTATTTTTTCTCTCTTATTTTCCTGTCAAATTATAGAGCAATGGTACGATGGAATGAAATAGAATAAAAATGATCTCATTCATATGTTTGGAAAAATATCCAATAATAAGATAGTAATTATATTTAGACAAGTTAGCGTATCCAAGATGAAAAGATTTATCTCTCTTACACACACGGCTCAAGTTCGAATTGCTACACACATAATTATTAGAATTCCCCCCTTACATTTCAACGTTTGGTTTAAACAATTCAATAATTTTAAAGTACTTGTATATATTTATTAAATTATTTTCAAAAAATATTGTATATTTAATAATTGATCATATACATATATATATATATATTTATGTATATATATATGTGGTATATGTATGATATATATATATAATAATAAACATATGTCACACATATACATGTGTATAGATTGCGAAATTATACTTTTATATATTTATTAAATTATTTTCAACAAATATTGTATATTTAATAATTGATCATATACACATATTTATGTATATATATGTGGTATATGTATGATATATATAACATATCTATGATATATATATAAAATAAACATATGTCACATATATAAATGTGTAGAGATTGAGAAATTATCATATGAGACGATCGTTTACATCATTATTTGATGTAGTGTGATTAAATTTTAAAATTTTTCAAAATTTCATGATAAATTTGTTTTTTTTTTCATGAAATGAAAAAGTTTAGAGTTTTTTTTATTTCAAAAATGTAACAAATTGTTAGGATTGATAGTATTAAATTTTAAATTTGAATTTTACTTATTTTTCTCCTTTTTGAAAATGAGTATATTCAACACACTGTTTATTTTGATTAAAAATTAAAAGTTTGTATGAAACAATTACATAATAATTAATTACGACACGATGAAAAAGTTCTCCGTCTCTCTGGGTTCAATTGCACATCGGTTCATTCATCTCATTTATAATAATAATGCTACACTTTTGAAATTTGCATTCTAAATTCTTATCCTAAATAATCTATATTATATTATTAGTAATATTTTAAATTATATAATTAATGTGATTCTAACACTAATCCCAAATTTGTATTCTAAATTCTTATCTAAAATAATATGATACGAATGTCGTAAAATTACATTAATTAAATAATTTAAAGTATTACTAATATTATAATGTTATATCTTTTGTAATAAAAGTTTGGTAAGTAGAGCATTACTGGTTAGAGTAACTCTAAATAGAGTAATGTCGTATTTTTTAAAATTATATTTTATATTTTTATTTTAAATAATGTGACATTATGTAACATGATTATATTAATTATATAATTTAAAATAATTATAATAAAATATTATTTGAGATGAAAATTTATGATATAAATTTGATAAGTGCAGCGTTTCTCTTAATCCAACATTTACAAAGTAAAACCCTCTGATATCTCCATCGTTATTTATGCATCTTTAACTGCACTTTTCACAGTTCAAAAGGAATCTCTCCTTTTTAGATATGGTACATATGTATACATATATATATATACTTTTCCCTATATCAAATTTTGTGTATTTGTGCTCCACCATGAATGCATGATACACCCAAAAAAATCTATCAACACAATTCTCCATTTCTGCCTTGATATAATCTGGAAACAGTAGAATTTTGGCCATACCAATGTATTCTTCTACTCATCATCCCCAACTTTTCCTCGTTGGGCACGTTTCCTTTTCTGGGTTTTGCTTCCTCTGATTAATGATGGCTTCATTCTTTTTTTTTTTCTCTCTCATATCATCTAGTTGATACTATTAGACCATTAGTTATTTCTTTGTGTTCTCGGCATCAATTTTAATGGATTATTTTTATTTTGTCGTGCGATTCTTCTGCTGATCTTCATCTACTTTGTCAGAGTTCTAATGGGTGTCACTGCAGATACCCAACTGCTCATAATAATGTTTTTAAGGTACTCTCATGTTGTCTACTTGTGAAAGACTTAACAGAGGTCATTATTTCTCCATGTGAGTATGATGTTTTTCTTTTTCTCTCAACTCTCAAACATCTTGATTGTTAAATTCTCACATGTTGGCTTCTCTTTATGTTAGCTCTATCTTTATTCAAGGTTCTTTATCAATTGCTTGGAACTCAATAGGGTCTTCCTATTTCGTTCTCATTTCTTGAATACTTTTATCTGTTAATGAATCACTTTTGATAATTTGTACTTTTCAATTTCCTCTTGGAATGATGAAGAAATTAGGATAATGGCCTTTTTGTTCTTGAGTTGAATTCTACCAAAATCTTTTAGATTAATTTTGCAGAGTTGTTGCTCTTTATAATTAAATTCCAGTAGTCTTTAGTTTTTCTTGCAATGCCTCCTCCTTCATATTTTCCTCTCCGGTGGGAGAGCACCGGAGACCAATGGTGGTATGCTTCCCCAATTGATTGGGCAGCTGCCAATGGCCACTATGACTTGGTCCGGGAGCTTCTTCGCCTTGATGGCAATCACCTTATCAAGCTCACCTCTCTCCGCCGAATTCGCCGCCTTGAGACTGTCTGGGATGATGAAGAACAGTTTGATGATGTTTCCAAATGCCGCTCTGAGGTTGCAAGAAAGCTACTTTTAGAGTGTGAATCCAAGAAGGGTAAAAATTCTCTAATCCAAGCCGGATATGGTGGATGGCTTCTATATACTGCTGCCTCAGCTGGAGACTTGGGTTTTGTTCACCAACTACTTGAAAGAGACCCTCTACTAGTTTTCGGGGAAGGAGAATTTGGGGTCACTGATATATTATATGCTGCTGCCAGGAGTAAGAATTCTGAGGTTTTCAAGCTTGTTTTTGATTTTGCAGTCTCACCAAGGTTTTTGGCGGGAAATGGCAGAGAGTTTGAAGAGCACATTGGGGATATCCCTTCTGCTTATAAATGGGAGATGATGAACAGAGCTGTTCATGCTGCTGCGAGAGGAGGTAATTTGAAGATATTGAAGGAGCTTCTTGGTGATTGTTCGAATGTCTTGACTTATAGAGATATTCAGGGCTCAACTATCCTTCATGCCGCAGCTGGGCGAGGGCAGGTTGAGGTATGGCTCCCATTGTTATGTACTTGTCTTTGAATGACCAAATTGCTTTTGTTTTTGGCTTCTGCTGATTTATATCTGGTTATATGCAATTAGTTAGTAATGGCTTAATTAGTTAATTTTTGTTGTCCTCATGAATGCTGTTAAGAGTGGTCAGTTGGGAGCCAACTTGTCAGCCAATTTTAAATTCATGTGAAATATGATTCAGGCAATTGGAGAAACTAATTAAGATCATGTCTAACTTTTTTGGTGTGCCTTTCAGTAAATTCTTTTTTAGTTTATCATTTTTTTCTTATGTTTATTTGGCAATAAGGTTAGCTGCTCCATTTTAGCATGTCATTTTTAGAAATCTACATTACCCATTTTACTTGCTGTCAGTGATGTGAAACACATGGACTGGTCGTACAAAATGGTTTGTGAATCTTTCCTGGGGCCTGCAAAGGCAAAATGGGTTGCAAGTCAAATTGTATTAGGATCAGACAAGTTTCAAGTCAGGAAAAAACAGAGTTACAAATGTGTCTCTCCTTCTCCTCATCCAAAAATCTCTAATAAAGTATGTGGATTGTTATCTCAAATCTTAGTTATATATATAACTGATAAGTAGGCTACGTCCTGCTCTCTTCTATGCTATAAAAGCTCATTTTTAATGTCTTTAGTATGACATATACTCATAAAAATATAGGGTGCTGAAATTGGTTTTGACAAATGGTATAAGAATCCCTTTCAAGAGCTTTGAACTCCTGATATGTCTATCAACTGTTCATATCCAAAAGAATTCATAGTTACCTGAATCTGATTCCGCACGGTGTACATCTTAGGTTAAGATTATAATTCATATTAGACAGAATGTTATAACCCTGCAAACATAGATATCATACACATAAACCGGCACAATTCATATCAGAGAGGAGGTTGTATCCTGCAAACCTATATTTCATACGCATAGTCTGGCACAAATTGATGGTTCCAATATCCTGCTATTGATTGTTACAATGGTTCTTCTTAGAAAGATCTTCAATGGTAGATCCACATTATATAGTTGTTTAGCTCTATCTCTTCTAGCTATGATAACATCTACACTCTACAGTAAACACATTAAAATCTACAAAAGTCAGATTATATACTTAATGCTCTAGGCATTAAAGACATGGCATGTATAGATGCTCCTCTACAGAAGCGCACTTGGAGGAAGATGATTTCTTCCTCTATCTTGATTTCATTTATTACAATTTGCAACAGCTTGATTTAAAATTTTAAAACCAGTCCTTTTTTGGATACAGGTAGTTAAAGATCTTGTAGCATCCTTCAATATCATCGACTCCACAGACAATCATGGCAACACAGCATTGCATGCAGCTGCTTACAGAGGCCAATTAGCTGTGGTTGAAGCACTAATACATGCATCTCCCTCGTCCATCTATGTAAAAAACAATTCCGGAGAAACTTTTTTACACATGGCTGTGTCCGGTTTCCAAACACCCATTTTCCGTAGATTGGACCGACAGATTGAGCTTATGAAGCAATTAGCATGTGGAAAGATGTTCAACATGGAAGACATCATAAATGCCAAAAATAATGATGGTAGAACTGCTCTTCATGTGGCCATTGTTGGGAACATTGATTCTAATCTAGTGGAGCTACTGATGAGTGTTCGTTCAATTGATGTGAACATCCGGGATTTAAATGGCATGACCCCACTTGATCTCCTCAGAGAAAGGCCACGCTCTGCATCATCTGAAATACTAAGTAGACAGTTGATTACAGCCGGTGGAATCTTCAGTTGTCAGGACTATACAGCAAGAAGAGCCATTGCCTCCCACTTAAGGAAGCGAAGTATTGGAAGTAGTCCTGGAACTTCTTTCATAGTCTCTGACACAGAAATCTTCTTGCACACCGGCATTGAGAATGCATCAGATGCCAGTGGTAGCATTGGACAAAGCTCGCATTCAACTGAACTGAGTCAACTTGACTCAACCATAGAAAACCAAAATCCATCAATTCATAAGAAAGCAGGCTCTGTAAATTATGCAGCAAAACATTTGAAACGCCTACTCCACTGGCCCAAGATGAAAGAGAGAAAGAAAGAGAGGCTCAAGAAACTGGTAGTTGAAAATTCAGTGAGCAATTCGGATGAAACTCCAATCCCACTTCGACAAAGATTTTCAAAGCCCTCATCACTACCTAACAACAAGCGGACACTTTCAGTCAGAAGTAACCTTCCAAGTCCTAATGCAAAGAAGAAATTTGCTTCGGGGATGATGCATGGTGTTATGCAGGCCATGCCACAATTAACTGTTCCACGTCAATCACGTTCTAGTTCATTCTCAAAATCATCGATATCCTCACCCAATTCACTGGACAAACAAAAAGGTGTCTTTGTCGAGAATGATATTGCTGGACCATCTTGCTCAAATCAAATACCTGATGACGGAACACCAAATTTCATTCACAAACAAGGGTCACTTAGTAAGAATTTGATGAACCAGTATTTTTGTTTCGGTGGACCAGGTCAATCTAGCAGACAAGTGCCAAATCAGACTAGCAAGCGTTCTGTTTTATCAATGGCTTGATCAACTTGATGAGAAGTTATGGGCCTTGGGATTATCCGATCATCAAACAAAGGCATTGTTTGAATTCCTTATGATATGCAACCACAACAAGTTCTTGCTCCCACTCTCTAGCACACTTGCGCTGACTGAGTTAATGTTTATCTATAACAGGAGAACTCGAATGCCATTTGGGACTTCCCACAGGGAAGGAGACTGCTACAATCCCACTAATTCGGCAGGTCAGTAAGTTTAGTAACTGCTTTCTAAATTTTTGCTCTTTGATTACATGTTTGCTAGTTCTCTGTGTAGGCCATGTGCTTGTTTTAACTCTCTCTTCACTAAGTTTCATGTAATAATCTGAGCCACTTTACCAAAACAGAAATGTAATATTCTGAGACTGTTAGCATATGTATCCTTCAATCTCCTCCTGTTACTTAGTCTAAATAATATATGTGTGTGTGTGTGTGGAATTAACTCTGCGATATGCTTGTATTGGATATTGGGCTGCTGATCATCTAATTTATAGAGGCTCTTTTGCGCTGGCTGAAAACATTGTAGGATATTGTCTGCAATTGAATTTGTCATACCATCACCTATATTACTGCAGTATGCACAAATAAGTTGTTTATCACCTTATTTTGCGGAAAATGTATATTATAGATATAAATAAATTCAATTTTCTTCATTTTCAAAAAATATGTAGTGTTATTATATACTCGATTCAACTCAACAAAGCCTTTCTCTGACTTATTTGGGATATAGTGTTATTATGTAACTAATGAAATAATTAGAAATACTCTGTTAGAGATTCTGAGTTCTGAAACACAGCCAATATGATACTTGTTTTATTATTTATATATTTACATTTTGGTAGGGAAAGGAATAAAAATAGGTTGCAAGTTTCACCCAGCATCTTGATGCACTTTTTTTTTCTTCTTATATTTGAAAGAAACAGCCATATCATCTGGTCATATTATGATGATGGAGCTGTTTGTTTCCCTTATTCCATTTCTTTGTTGAAACATTTCCACAGACAGAATATAATGAATTGCCATCCATCTCATTGAAACAAAGTAAATAATGACAATCTTTTGGCATGCAATTCCTTCCTAGCTCTAAGGCCATCCAATGGTTAAAATATCCCGTCTCACACGAGCTCGAGCTTATACTAGCATTATCCTAGGAACTGTAAAGTCGAATCTAACTATTGGCACATTCTTATTCCAAATGTCACTACCCTTTTGGTGTGTTCATCATACATTTTCGTAGCACATCCTAAAGATTCTCAACTGAGCACGGGCCTTGCTGCAATAGTGAGGTTACTCCATTGTGACGTAGATGTCATAGATTCAAGTTGTCAAAACAGTTTCCCTATTTGCAGGAATAAGATTGCATTCGTCTAACCTTTTTTAGACTACGCAATGATGGGAGTTTCGTGCACTAAACTAGCTCTTATCCTAAAGATCCTCAACCGAAGCCTTCCTATGGCCATCTAACGCATGAAATGGTCTCCCCAAATGGACTTGTAAACACCAAATCAGATATGACCAGTTAGAAAATCTCAAGTCTGCCTCGGGTGGAATTTGGGTGAAGAATAACCAGGCCCATAAAAAACTGACTCTAGGGGTTGTTAATCTGATGTAAGCCCATTTTTGTTTTGTGATGGTTGTTCAGGTGGATGGACTAACCGGCCCATTTATGGAAACACTCTCCAATATATATCACTTTTGATTAATCAAAAGATATAAAACATTTAATAAAAAAAAAAAAAAAACTAGAGTGTATCACCAAAAGTTTAAACATATATACTGATAATTTTTTGAAATTCAAATAAAATATAAAAATATTTTAATCTCACAGCCACACTCTAAACCCTATCAGAGTTTTTTTTATCCATTCTTCCAAACTCACCCTTATCCACTGTATTAAATTGTCATCCTAATCTTAATCAAACGGTCTGGTTTAGGTGAGCTTTAACTTATAAAGAATAGATTATAGTAAAATAACTTCTACATAGTGAATTCTAAGTGTTTGGATGAAAATAACTTATAATGATATAATAGCTTATTAAATATTTAGTTAAAATTATTTATAAGTAATTTTAGTGTGTAAATATCTTCTTTAGCATTTATAATTTATTAAATAGTAGTAATGGTTGTTTGATCGAATGTCATAAAATTAAGTTAAATATATTACAATAAAAATAATTTTTTTACATATATTATATATGTATGTATATATATAATATATGTATTATAATATTATATTATGCTAAAATGAAAGAGAAGTGTAATGGTACTAAAACCTAAATCGACGATTTTTGCGTAGATCGATGAAGACAAGTTCAAAAGAGAAGAAAACACTTATATGGATCTCACTCACACTTATTTGAGTATGTGTGCAAAAATACATGTATTATAAAATATTACTCCTAAGTATACGAATGTCTGAAGAGCGTTGCTGAGACGAGCTTTTCAATCTTATTCCCGCACAATTTGCACACACAACACTGCCAAACAAAAGTCATAGGCGAATCCTGAGCTCTAGATGCCGGGCCAAACGGGGTCTTAAACATGCTCTATAATTGAGGACAAATTCAATAAAGCTACAGCGACCGCAGGGCATATAGTGTTGACTAAGACATTGTAGGTGAAGTCGTTGTGTGATTAAGTAAGAATCTTCCACAAATGTAGTCGTGTGGTTAACTCATATTCTATTTTGCAGACTTGCTGGTCAGCAAGTTTGAAGTGCTGATGCTTAGACGTCAGCAAGTTTGAAGTGCTGATGCATAGACGAGTCCCACACTCTTCAAATTAGAACCTACAACTTGGGAAGAATCAGTGTGGGCATAACCTTTGTATTTGGTCACATGTACCTCAATTTGACCATTTATTAAAGGCATATAACAACTTCAATTACCTTAGATTATAAGTGATCAAATGGAATTCTATGTATGCATTATTGTTATCTAGAAGAGAGATGGCAAATCAACTTTCTCATGATATTGTGCGCATGAAAAATCGAGAGAGAGAGAGCATCGTACACATTTTGTAAATATAAACACAAAGAGAAAGATTTGAGTGAGATAAAGATTTATATAACGGATTAGACTTGAGTATTAAAATTAAAGTCTCGAGTTCGAGTTTTCTTTAAAATCAATAGGATTTGTTCGGTCGTTAATTTTAAGACTTCGAGATTAGTTAAATTGCACACAAGCTGACTTGAACATCCAATTATCAAAATGTTTGGATGTTTATCTTGAAACTTAAAAAATTTTGTAAAATAAATTTACCAAAACAATTCGGGTCAATGTCATGGAAACAATTAGTGGTGCCACTTCTGTGATTGCGACGGTCAAGCAAATTGACTGAGCCAAAACATGCCAAAAACCAAAGATGCAAAACAACATCAAGGAGAAGGAAATTGTATTGGTTTTTTTTGCACTGATTTCTCGCTTTAGTTTATGTCATATGAAAGGAATATAATTTAATTCATCAGATATAAAATTAAATGAAAACAACTGTTTCCAAAACATGAGTAAATAAAAATAAAATACAGGCTAAAATTAAGAACAAAACAAAAACAAAAACAAAATGACAAGTTGATTACATCACTATTCTTACTTTTTTGGGGGATTGAATTTTTTTTTTTATTGACATCTTAAAAACTTCAATTGCTACAATAGTATTGTAAATACAAGCTTTTGAAAAGATAACCTGAGCCCATGTTGGAGAATCGCTGAACTATCACATGCCTCACGTAAAGGTCCGTTGGCTCGCAGGGTTGTAAAATGAACTGATTTATTCAAGTTCGGTTCGTAATTGATTCGGTTCAAGATACATTCGAGATTTACTTATGAAACAAGTAAGTTAAATTTTAATATATTTTGAGACTTGTTAATTTATTAAACTCGATTTGTTAAATTAAAAATAATTTAATATTATATAATAAAAAAAATTAATCAACTCAAACTCTATTCACAATCGGCTCAATTAGAAGTTTGTTCTAGATTCACTCAAAAAAATTAACAAGTTAAACTTGAATATAATTTAAAAATTATTTATTTTAGAGATTTAAGTTTAAACAACTTACTGTTTGACTTAACTCGACTCGACTCAACTCAATTAATTTAAAACCCTATTCGCCTCTAATTGGGGATCGACTGCAAACTGTATTTTTTTACCGCAACACAGGGCCAAACTCTCTCTTAACTTATAGGCTATAAGCTAGTCTTTTCAATTAGTGGTGTTTTATTTTAGTTTTTTCAAAAAAAAAAGAGATATATATATACATGTATATTTTACAATATACAGTCTGTGTGTGATTATTTAAACCTTTTTCCATGCTACTATAAAGTTTCAAAACAACGTTTGGTTTAATTAATTTTCATAAATACCTGTACCATTGAGATAAGTAAGGATTTAAGACCTCTAAGTTATAAAGAAGTTTTTGAATGTTATATCTATATATCCATTAAATAATATATATAGTCTTATACGAACAACTACACTCCAATTCTGCCCTAACCTTATTTATGAGCAACTCATATCTATTCTATTAGAGGCGGAGCGGGTCTTTAACAGGATAGAACAAATTGTCATCCCTAAATAAAAACTATCCTTAAGTGTGTGCCGGCATAGGACTCAAACATTGGTTTACCGTGTAAAAAGAAAAATTTTAACCACCTCATCTCGATATATTTTCACATTTGCCTTGTAAATCTTTAACAAGTTTCATCAACATAAACAAATTGTGTTACATGGTAGGTCAAATCTTTTGAATTTTATTCTAGTAAGATTTTGGTGTTTAACCACAAGTTGTTTGCGAAGACGGATTCAGAAATTTATTTGAGAGGGAGCAAATTTTATTTTTAATTTTGAATCACAAATTTAAAAATTCAAGAAATATAAAATTTCAATATCAATTAATTATAATTTTAATAAATAACTAAATTTATTAATATAAAGGAGTCTACAAATTAGACAAGTATAAAAACAATAAAACTCTAAAAAAACTTTATACAAAATAAAAATTTCAAAAAGAAAAAATTTGATCATAAAAGTTTCATTGAGAAGCTCAAATTAAAATGAAAATAAAGATGAAGTGAAAGAAATTTCAAATGTAGATGAGACAAAAATATAAATTGAAGGGACATATTTAAATTTTCTTTATTGAGAGTATGAGAAAAATTTTAAATAAAAAAAATTGAGGGAGAAGTGGGGGCAAGGTTAGCTTTGTCCCTGCATGTTAGTCTAGTGGCAAGTCTAATCATGATAAAAATAGTTGTATAATCTCTTTATATATTACTTTTGTCCCACCTCTTTTATAAAAATAGAGTCTATTAACCAGTCCCATCATTAATGAGTTCCACCTTTTACGAGAGGGTTATGACAAAATTATTTTTTAATAAATTAAATTAGACCGTAATGTGACACTATCATAATATGTTATTTTAATAATATTTTATTCTATTTATTTTTACTTATTAAAAAAAATAAAACATAACACAGATAATATAACATCATTGAAAAATTATATTATTATCACTTATTATTATTAAGATTAATTACATCAACATTCTAAAATTTGAGATGTATTTATGTCGGGACTCATATTATTTAAAAAATCATTATTTACTTCCTGTTATCACTTATCACACCCTTACAAATGAAAATGTGTTTTTTGAGCCGTTGACTTAAAAAAATGATTAATTTACTCTTATTTAAGAAAAAAAGTCAATTATATTTTTAAAATATTACATGAGTTGATAGAAAAAAACCCATTCTCCTACTGTATAATAGAATATAAATATATATAAATAACCAAAATATGATAATTCTTTACCAAAAAAAAAAGATAATTAAAAAATAGAGAAGAAAATGATTTTTCATTCATGATTACCTTTCTTTAAATATATATATATATATATATATATATATATAAATTACTAACAATTTTATTTTCTTTAATGATAAATAATTTGGCTAAGAATTAACTTCCTAAAAAATAAAAACTATAAATTTTGTTCAATAATACTCAAATCATGCGCTGTTTTCCAAAAATAGAAATTTATTAAATCATATCCTATAGGGCAATTATTGTTATTGGTAATGTTATACTTTTTTAATATTTATTTCGAATTTTACATTTTAAATGATGTGGCATAATAATATTACTAATGTATTAAGTCATGTAATTAATATATCACAATAAAATTATGTCATGCCAATGTAACATCATTTTAAAATAAACTTTTAAAATGTGTAACACTAGTCGTTGTTGTTATTATTATTATTATTACGTGATTTACCATAATTGCTAACAAGTGGGATGGGTCATGGAATTTTGTTTGGGATCTCTTCCATGGATTTGGAATATCACGTATCAATATATTTTTTTAATAACATAATCATATGTGCTCTTTAGTATTCACATATATTATTGTTAAAAAACATGCATTATTATGTTAGTAGTGTGTTAATTTCATTCAAAAAAATTTCAATCAACAAAAAATATTATTCCTTTTACAAAAATGGTCTAACGAGACGAAAATATGGTATTATCTTTACCGTAATTTGTTATTTTTGCCAGAATCACGTGAGACGAAAATATAGTATTATCTTTACCGTAATTTGTTATTTTTGCCAGAATCACGTGGGACTCGCAATAATATTCAAATCATATTAATTATAGTACAACTTTTTTTTTAACCTTTTGAATTTCATTTCCTCATTTAAAACTGATAAGTCAAATAAATATGTTACATTCACTCTACTTTTAAATTTTTTTTTTTTTTTATGAGACAATAACATTACTAATTTAACTGTAATTTGAATATTATTAACAACTCACATAAAATTCACAAAACACTCAAAATCAGTATAGCACCGTGATACCGTCTCACTTTGACTACTTGCACTCCTTCCGAATATCTTTACAGGATATATTATCTATAAATACAGGGCAAAGTTCTCATTAACACACAGATTTCGATATTATCTCCGTTTTTTAATACCCATTTTGTTCTCTGTTCGTCTTCCCCTGTTTCACGAACAGTCTCTGCATTGAAGAGCCATGCGAACTCGAGAGCCAACAGATCAGAACTATATCGCAGCCAATGTAAGTCTCTCTCTGTCTTCTCTCTCTAAATATGTGTGTGCATATACATGTCATATCACATATGAAGGTGTTCTGCTTCTTGGAATAAAACTCTGGGCCGCTCGCTCTGATTCTGAGAGTGAGAGTTTCAGAAGTTGCTGAATTCTTTATTTGTCATGCTATTCTATGATTTCTTTCCCTCTACCAGTTTTGGTTTTCAAAACAGATTTTTCCATTGATTTACAATTGCTGTTTGTTTCCTTAGAATACGGAGTAAAATATTTTAAAAAAAAACTTGCATTTCACTTTCTGTTTTTAACATTAAATTCTAAAATGGTTCACTGAGATTAATCAGAAGAAATGCGAAAGCAAAATAAAGATATCTCCAACTCTTTGGTGTGTAGTGTTTATATATATATATATATAAAACATGATTTTGTAACATAAAAATGTATACTCCCCATAAGGTTGCTTCATTGCGATCTCGTTTGTGTCGTAAAATAGTCTCTTCGTTTGTAGATTCGAGCTAAGAAGAAATATCTCTATTTAAAAATATAAGACTGCTGATATCTAATCCTCTCCGAATCAAGAGTGACCAAAATCAGTCCAACCCTTTTATAATACCTACTATTGCCATAGTGATGATATTTCATACAAACCTAATTATTAGGTACCTACACAGTTACAAGCAGCCAGTTGATTGGTTGATTAGTCACAAATTCTACACAAATGTAAGCAAAGTTGTGCAAATTTACGAAAGCCTTAAAAATCACCCATTCTTTGCACAGATATGTTAACTTTTTTACTATTCTCACAGTTTCACAAATTCAATTGAAATTTTGTAAAACTCAATTATTCATAATAAAATGATAAATTAAGATTTAAAAAGTAAAGGACTAACCAGTGTACGAGACTCTTATCATTAAGAATAGGATTACGCAACCTCAACTCCATACACAGAGAAACTGTTTCACTACTCAAACCTTCACCTTACTGTTGATGGAACCTTTACTTTTATTATAAGTAAATATATATATATATATAATATTATTTAAGGAGTATAAGTGGATACTGGAGAGCCCCAATAGCTGTCTATTTCTATTGAATTGATTAAGGAAAAGTGTATGTAATCAATGACAGGATGACCAACGGTCAGCAAAGGAGAAAGCAATCGAAGATTGGCTTCCTATCAGTTCTTCAAGGCATGCAAAATGGTGGTATTCTGCTTTCCACAATGTCACTGCCATGGTTGGAGCTGGAGTCCTCAGTCTCCCTTATGCCATGTCAGAGCTTGGATGGTATTGCTTCTTTCCCACAAATTACACTTTTGGCTCAATAAGATTAAAATTTAGGATAAATCAGTTGACCTTTTTTGAAATTTTTGATGATTACACTGAATTTTTTTTTGATATTTTTTAAATTATACTAACATCACATACTTTTATTGATAAATTATAAATACCTTCTTTCAATTAATTTTTTTTCTTTTTAAAATAACAAAACAACCCCTTTCATTATTTTTATTTTATTTTATTTATTTTTTACCAATTTTTAAAATAATTTTTTATTTTGTATAAAAATGAATTTAAGGTTTTAAATTTTTAATCAATATTTATTTGAAAATGCAAAAAATAAAAAAAAAAAGTCAAATTTTAAAAAATGTTAAAAAAAGGTAAACGAGACAGTTTTATCATTTTAAAAAAAAAATATTTAAATAGAGGAGAGTGTTTGTAGTTTGTCAAGTAAAGAATGGGAGATTAGTGTAATTGTAAGAAATCTTAGAGAAAGTCGTTGTAATTTACCTTAAAACTTAGGATAAACTTGTGTTTTATTAGTCTGCATTACTCCATTACAGTGAAATTTAAAACTTCATTACCACGAAATTCAATTCAACTCAATAAAGTCTTATCGCAATAATTTTCAGGGGTCCGGGCATAACCATACTGGTCATATCATGGTTTGTCACTCTATACACTCTATGGCAAATGGTTGAGATGCACGAGATGGTACCTGGAAAACGTTTTGACAGATACCATGAGCTTGGTCAGCACGCATTTGGTGAAAAACTTGGTCTCTGGATTGTGGTGCCTCAGCAGCTAATTGTTGAAGTAAGTGTGAATATAATCTACATGGTCACTGGAGGGAAGTCGCTGCAGAAATTCCATAATGTAGTGTGCAAAGATTGCAAAAATATCAAACTTAGCTTCTTCATTATGATATTTGCTTCTGTCCATTTTGTGCTCTCTCATCTTCCCAACTTTAACTCCATCTCTGGGGTGTCTCTGGCTGCAGCAGTCATGTCCTTGAGGTACAGTACCTTGTTTATTCTTTCCCAATTTATCATATTGTTTGTCAGAATTTATCAGTTTTAGATGCGCTTAAGCTTTTAGCCCAGTAGCGAGACATCACAGTATTGTCCTTTGAAGTCTTGAGCCCAAAAGACGCCTCTCAGTTAAAGTACCATCTTTATAAGTCCATCATAGATATTCTCAATGTGAAACGCCCACATCCCCACCTTGGGTAGGCACGATCTTGGCTTTGGATGGGGATGCCAACATCCTTCACCTTAGGATAGGCACGATCTTGGCTCTGGTACCATGTTAGAGGCATGACCTAGTAGATACGATCTTGGCTCTAGTATCATGTTAGAGGCATGATCCAATAGGCACAATCTTGACTTTGGTACCATGTTAGATGCATGACCCAATCTCCACTGCTTTTGGTCTGCCAACCCATTGGGACACCTAAGCTTCCACCCCAATAGGGAGACCTCACAGGTTTGTCCTTTTATACCATAAGCCCAAAAAACACCTTTTAGTTAGAAGTTTCTTGCACTGTTTTTATAAATCCATCATGGATATCGTCCGCATCTAATGTGTGATGCCAACAATTAAGCCAGCATGGAGCATGAATGCATGATACTAAATTCATCGCTCCATGAAAACAAGGTAAATATTTGCAAACTAGTAGACAGCAAACAGAAAAGGATTTACATGGTTCAGACACTAGTATCTAGTCCCCCAAGCTGAGTTAAAAACTATTAATGAGCTTCTGCTATACATATGACAAGGCACGGAGAAAAATGCTAATCAAAATTAAAAATGCATGCCAGAGGCAAAGGCTCCCTAGAAACAGAAAATGACACATTTTTTATACTCCAAAATCTGCAATTCATCGGCAAACACAACATGTTTGATGTTATTGTGGTAATACAGTTACTCAACTATTGCTTGGGCTGCTTCTTTTCACAAGGGTCTGCAAGAGGATGTGCAATATGGCTACAAGCCTAAGACAACAGCAGGGACAGTGTTCAACTTCTTTAGTGCATTGGGCGATGTCGCTTTCGCCTATGCCGGGCACAATGTGGTTTTGGAGATTCAAGCAACAATCCCTTCTACACCAGAGAGGCCTTCCAAGGGACCCATGTGGAGGGGAGTCATCATCGCCTACATAGTTGTAGCCTTGTGCTATTTCCCTGTTGCTCTGATTGGGTATGGGATGTTTGGAAATGGAGTCAGTGACAATATCCTGATCACATTAGAGAAACCTGCATGGCTCATTGCTATGGCCTAACATGTTTGTTGTCATTCATGTCATTGGAAGCTATCAGGTCCAAATCAAAACTGTTTTTTTTTTTTCTGATCAAGTTGCAATGGAATGTGCTTTCATATGATTTTTCTTTGAATTTGTGTTAATGCAGATATATGCTATGCCAGTGTTTGACATGATAGAAACTGTTCTGGTGAAGAATTTGCATTTCAAGCCCAGTACAAAGCTTCGCTTTATTACACGAAACATATATGTGGGTAAGTGAATTTCAATCTTCAATCTTCAGCCCCTTACTGCATTATTTAAACAAGCTTGTGTTAATATTGTAATTGGGGTATTACTGCTAGCTTAAAGACAATGGTACATTTTCTTTTCTTGCAGCATTCACAATGTTTGTTGGAATTACTTTCCCTTTCTTTGGAAGTCTTCTCGGATTCTTTGGAGGACTTGCACTTGCCCCAACATCATACTTTGTAAGAAGTTTTCTGCCTCCTTTTGTCATGGCAATTGTATAGGATTTCAGTAAGCAAGTTGGTCTCTCCGAGATATAAAGATCCATATATCTCTCCCATATATGCAACTTTGGTCCAAGTTGTTGTACACACATTAGTATTTAGGATTTTTCCCTCCCCGAGGTTACTTGTACAATTGCTTAATCTCTCGTTTTATCTTCTTTCAGCTCCCTTGCATCATGTGGCTTGCTATCAAAAAACCAAAAAGGTTTGGCTTATCTTGGTTCACTAACTGGGTATGTTCAACTTGAAATTCCACAATGGTTGTTCTTTGTTTTTACTGTTTCTTAAAATTTGAAACTTGGTTGAATTGATTTGGGTTCTTGAATTTCAGATCTGCATAATACTGGGTGTTATTTTGATGATTATATCACCTATTGGAGGACTAAGGCAGATCATAATCCAAGCCAAAGACTTCAAATTCTACTCTTAAGCACCCTCTTACACCAAGAGGGAGTGGAAAGTTATAATTTTACTCCAAAGAACAACTGAAGAAGTTTAGATGATACTGATGAAGGTCATGGCAAAAAGGTGGAGGATTTCTTCAAGTAACCAATGGGACCTCAATTGGATCTCTTGGCATATTGATACATCACTTGTTTACTGGTTTATTGTTTACTGGTTTCTTCTCTTCATTAAATGGTGATATATATATATATATATGTATGTATGTAATCTCCCCTCTTTTCATGTTTGTTTACTTTTCTTATTGATGAAATAGAAATGGTTTCTAAATTTTTCTTAAATTGTGATGAGAAAAGGTGAAATGTGACTCTAAATATTTTAGTGTCATCTCATTTTCAAGGCTCTTTTCTTTTTTCTCTCCCACTTGCAACTATAAAAATTCAGTATTTAAGCATATATTTCCCTTGGTTAGCAGTACTTCAGTCCCACCAATGCTAGGCTGGAGGTTCCTAAAATAGAACTTTTGTACCTAATTTAATAACAATACTTAGTTTCAAACTAACTAAGAAGAATTTTCTCTTGCCTAAGTATGTATCTTAATTATAATTGGTTATGTATGCAATGTATATGTATTTTTTTTTTATTTTATTTAATCTTTATATTTTAATTAAAAATAAATAGTTATATAATATTCATGTGAGTGCATACGTGACAAGTTAAAGTTGTGACACGAACCCAAGTAAGAGAAACCTAGGTAGGAGGAGGTTCAAACTAAAAACAATACTTAATTCCAAACTAAGTAGAATAAATCTCCTCCTATCCAAGTATGTATCTTAATCACACTTGGCCATGTATGCAATGTACATGTTCTGCATAGGATTATCTTGAATAATTCTGGCTATATGTGGCCTTGTTCTTATTGTTGAGTAAAAAATCCCATTGACCATACCTCATAACTTTAGGTTAAAAGGTTATTTTTGTGGAAAAAAAAAAAAAAGTCTTGTTGAGAGGTAGTATCTAAAAAATTACATGATAATATATATTAAAATTTGACGTATGTTTTATATTATAAGAATTAGATTACAGTAAAAAAAAAATTATTGTAAAATAACAGAGAGAGACTTTATGGTCCCTCAAATTAGTTTCAAATACGTGATATAAATGATGTCATGTTAATACTCTAATTTAAAATATAGACAAGATTTTAATTTCAACCGCTCTTATTGAGTATTTTTCCAAGCCAACAAAAGTACAATTGAGAAACATTAACCCATGCTTTTTTGTAAACATATTTTTTTTTGTACCTTTTTAAAAATAAAATCAATACAAAAATTTATTTAATTTAAAAGTTTAGTAAAAGTGTCACTATTCAATCTAAATAGATAGGTGAAATTAGCAAGCCAATACATAATGATACACATGATTTTTCATGTGTTTAATTGACTTATTACTTTGACTAATTAAGTCGAACTGAAAATTATTTTTCTTGACCAAATAACTAAATATATTTACAATTAAATCCCAAAAAAAGAAGTGCAAAATTCCTCCACACAGGCTGTAAATATCATGCCACTTAAGTCTTACCCTAAATAGTTGGGTTTTTTTTTTTTTTTTTTGTTGAATTTTATACCAATCTCTCTAAAACTTTTCCTCTAATATCATTTAGAACAAAAGAACATAATTTTTTAGGAAAACTACATAACCGATATTACCTTCCTTTTTGACGAATGAACTTCTCGAAGCTAACCAATTAGTAGCTAAGTTAGTTTCTCAGTAAATATGCTTAAAAGTAAACACTAAATATTTTTCTTTGATAATATTAACACAGTCCTTGACTATATTATATATCGTCCAAAGACAATTCTGCTTTTCAGCATAATATCGATAATTAATTAGAATCACTCTCAATATCTATCTGTTTGCAATTTTGGAAAATCAATTTTTAACAAACCTTCACGAAGAGCCATTGCTTCCAATTGAGGAACATAAAGTTTTCCTTCATACTAATTAGATAAATTTCAAGAAATATAATAACCATTCTCATCCGTAATAAAAACACCAATACTGCTTGAATTTCTATCCTTAATTTTGAAACTGTCAAAATTCATCTTATTTCTATCCTTAATCAGTTGAATCAAATCTCAAGTCAAATAATTTTGAAAGGGTTAAGCTTAACTTGCCTAAAAATTCTATCATTTCGATGACTCCATATTTGCCATAAGATTTTACCCACTTTTTCTTTCAAATCATTTTAGTGAACTAACCAATTGATTTGTTTATTAAAATATAATAATATTATGAAAATAATTATAAGGGGTAGGATTTATTAGGGGGACTCATATATCGTAGGTTGCATTCTTGTGAGAAGGTGTGTTATAAAATGGGAGTATTAAGAAGAGATATCTAGGAGGGAAAGGAAAGGAAAGGAGAGTATTAGTTATGAGAGAAAGGAAAGGAGAGGAGAGGAGAGGGTAATTCTTCCTTTATGTTTGGATAACTAATGAAAGGAAAGGAAAAGAAAGACTATTATCTTGTTTGAAGAGAGAAAAGAAAGGAAATGATTTTATATTATTTTACTATTATACCCTTTTAAATTAAGTATACTAATAATTAGTAATTTAACTGTAACTAAAG
Source organism: Nyssa sinensis (assembly GCA_008638375.1). Lineage (NCBI taxonomy): Eukaryota > Viridiplantae > Streptophyta > Magnoliopsida > Cornales > Nyssaceae > Nyssa > Nyssa sinensis. The sequence goes on from CM018032.1 coordinate 62,264,581, forward strand.
TGTGTTTCAATCTCTGATTGTAATTTTCATTAAAAATAAACATAACATAACATTAGTCTTTTTAAAAAATCAAACATGACTAGTCTAAAGTAACCAAAAATAAAATGTAAATTATTCCACAATATCGTTTACAAATATAACAATCAAAATAATGAGCAACTGCATTTATAACATGGACATAATTCAATTTCTAATTGTAATTTTTATTAAAATAAACATAACATAACATTAGTCTTCTTAAAAGATCAAACATGACTAGTCCAAAGTGACCAAAAATAAAATATCCAAATAAGTTTTTGTCAACCAAAAACAGTTACTATCATCAAAAGAGAGCATATCCATAAGTAAACGTGGCATTCTATGACTGCATCATTCTCTCCAAAATTCCCTTGCGCCTTTCAAATGGACAACCTAAGAATTGCCTCATCTTATCAGGATGGCTAGTAAGATATAAATAAGCATCATCAAGAAGGAATTCCTGAACTCTAATCGCTGTTAATTCATTGTAGACTTCTTTCTCTGAATAAACTGGCTGATGATATTTCTCATAAATAGCATTGCCTTCTTTGATAGCTTCAGCAACAGATTCAATTGCCTTAACCATTTGAACATCTTTCTCATCATCATATCTCATTTTTTTGTTTTTCTTTTTTGATGTTGCACTTTGAGAAGGTACACTAGAAGGTGCTTTAGGAGACGTAATATTTTCCACGTCATCATCCAAATCACAAATGAAGTTTTCCAAAGTTACTTCATTTTGTGATACTAGTTGGTCAATATTATGAATGCTTTCCAAAGGATCCTCACTAGTTGAGCTAACCCATCGTCGTCGTTTTTCCTTTGCAGTTTCCGCACCAGCACCTGTTGCCGTATCTTTGGCAAACATTTCACACAACTTGTCATAATGGTTAATTGGTGTAGTTCTCCATTTTTCAATCCTTAGATTTTGCCTGTTAAAAAAACATAAACAGTAGTCAAATTAACATATATATAAAGAAAAGATTTTTGTTAATAAAAATAAAAACATAATCAGTAAATCAATAACAAATCATACCTCTATTAGTGACTTCCAAACTTCTGGTTCAGCACTCCATAATTTTGTTATTGGACTCCAAGAAAATCCACTCAAACCATAGTTAAACAAATCAAAGCACTCATTAAAATGCGTTTTAATAGTTTTTAGACGATTCTTTATTCTATCTTTGTTCACATCCATACCAAGTTTTTCACATAATTCTTTCACAACCTCATCATATGCTTTTGTGGTGAAAGTGCCGTCCATCTCGTTTCCTATGACATTTTGCTGATAAAATGCATCAATTAATGCATCATCCATTAGAGCTGTCCATATAAATCTATCCTTTTTGCTTGTGTCATTCATCTTTACCTTTTTACTCATTTGTATTATCTATATAAAAAACATACAAGAAAATTAAATACAATGTAAAATATTGAAGCAAAATAAAAACAAACAATAAATATATAATTTTTGAATGTAACATAAGAATAGAAAATAATAAGTCTAAACAAAATAAAAGTGATTAAAACCATAACATGATAACATAATAACAAAGAAATAATAAGTCTAAACAAAATAAAGATTATGAGTGCTTATCAAACAACCAAATAAGTATGTTTTGCTATAACCAACCAACTAGCTAAATATCACATTTGATCAACTATATAGTCATTCCACATGCTAATAGCAATTGAATCTCTTATATACTCTCCTCGAGTAGCATCTTCATCTACTTCCATTGAAGCATGAACCTCTTCTTCGTCGGGAGGTTGGTTTAAAAGTTCTTGGTCCACTTCATTAATAATCCCTTCATCAGGATCTACACCCATTAAATAATTATGAAGAATGCAACATGCTAAAATAATCTCTGATTGTGTCTCAACTGAATAAGTGGGCTCTGTTGTGCTTCCTATAATAGGAAATCGTTTCTTTAATACACCAAATGCTCTCTCAATTGCATTACGTAAGGAAGCATGTCGAAGATTAAATAATTCTCGAGGATTCTCTGGTCGATGTTTGGTGTATTCTTTTAAATGATAACGTACGCCTCTATAAGGTGCAATAAGTCCACTCCTTAACATGTATCCCGCATCAACAAGATAGTATTTACCTATTAAAATTGAAAGTAATTATTACTAAAGTGTTATGAATTATATAACAAAAATTTATATTTCTGTAATAAAAATTACCTGTTTGGGATTTTCAGATTATCATCTCTAGTGAGCGCATTCTTAATTATTCTTGAGTCAGCTGCAGTCCCTTCCCATCCAGGTAAGATATATGTGAATCTTAAGTCAAAAGAACAAGCAGCTAACACATTTTGTGTTGGATAATTCTTCCTCCCACGATATCTCGGGGCATCCTCATTAGACACTTTCACACGAACATGTGTTCCGTCAATTGCTCCAATACAATTCTGACATAAATGTATTATATTAAAATTCACATTCAAATATTAACAAATTTTAAAGTACAATGAAAGTTAATTATGTTTACCTTGAAGTAGGGATAAAACCTACTATTAAAAACTATTTCTGGAGGGATTTCTGAACCATCCGGTTGCTGGAGAAAAGTATCTTCCAATGAGATTATTGACCTTAAGACGTTATGAAAATGACGACTTATAGTTTCACCAGAGCGACGAAAGAAAAATTGAATTGTACGATTCTTCACATTGTGTGATACTATATGGAGAAAATTTACAACTTGTTCCTCAATCGTTGTTCGTTTTGTAGGTTGGAGACCACCATCTTTTTTAAGTATATTGCATAAATTTTCAAAAGCTTCTGGCCCCATACGAATAATATCACGGCATCTCTCATTAGTCTTAAGTTGATTCAATAACTCATCTCGTACTTTTTGCCTTTCAGTGTTTGAATGTCTAAGAGCCCGATCTACGTAGTTTTGACAAAGACGTTTTCGACGCATGAACCAATAAAGGGTACAGGAAGGTGGGTACAGACTGGAGTGTGCAATAAGTCCACTCCATTTAGATTAAGTATACACACACACAAAAAAAAAAATAAAAAAGAGAGCAAAGACCCAAACAATCAATGATACCCACTTTCTGCTTATTAATTTATGCTTTCTCATTTCACCAATGCTGCAAAGGTGATGAATAAGACTCCAGGTAAAACATAGCCTAGGTAGCATCCGCCCACTTTTGGAGTGATAACAATATGAATAATTTTCGTATAAACATAATTGATTTAGCTTATATTTAAGCTTAATTAGCAGGGGTTGAACTCAACATGATCATTGATTAAATATTGTATAATAAAAAGTTTCATCCATTTCCCAAAATTTGTGCCAGCTCAACTGGGCTTTTCATTGTGATTTTAAGCTTCAACAATGAAAGAATTATTATGACTATTAAATCAAAAATCAAAGTAATGAATTTTCAATCTAACAGCTGTAAGTTAATTAATCATCAAGATGATCATAAACGCAGATGTTTCAACCAAGACTCGAGAATCTTGTCATTTTTTTGCAGATAGCATTAAAGCAATTTTGGTTGGCTTTCAGAATATGAAATGGGATGTTTCAATTCACTGTATTTTTTTGTCTGGAATTTTTATTTATTTATTTCTTCTCCCTTTATTATAAATGTCTGGAATTTTTATTTATTTATTTCTCCCTTTATTATAAATTAAATCACTTAATCTATCTTAGCAATAATTCAATTGCTGTAACAAGTTAAGCAATTGGGGGTTAGTTTGAAGCAATGTTGGAGATGCTGATGAAGATCTCGTCTCACAGCAACGTGAGCAAAATTTTCGTTATTAACAGAGGCTGAACGCAAGTCTGTCAACTGAATTATTCCAAGTTAGGAAGAAAAGAACCATCCGAATTCTCAACTTGGACAGGGACACTTTTGTTTTGCATGTGAAATCTGGTTAGAGAACTTACAGAAAATATTTGCTGCTCTGTTAAATCACTGACTAAAAGCAAAGAATACAACTATTCACTAAACTATTCAACAATGAAACACTTTTCAAAAGCAAAATAAATAAAAAACAGTTGAATCCCAGCAAGCCATACAATCAAATAGTGCATAAAAAAAAAAGTACCTGAAATGGTGAAACAGAGTTCTAATGGGAGAAAAAATGGAGATGGGTTAAACACGGCAGGGAGGCTTCACACTGCTTCACCTTGACTGCTGTGTATAGGAAAAAAAAAAAAAAACAATGTGTATTTCGATGCCCTAGGACAGAGATGTCATTTTTATTTTGACTTTTATAATTTTAAGGGTAATATTGGTATTATTAAAAATTCATTAAATCTCTCATTCCTTTCTCTCTGTTTCCGCCCACTTTTGGAGGGATAACAATATTACTAAAATGAGGGTTAAGCTCTCCCTCCCTTTCCCTTCCTTTCCCCCCCTTTCCTTCCTAATTTTTAAAACAAACATGACATAAGCTCTCCTTCCTTATCCTTCCCTTCCCTTTCTTTCCAATTCCTTCCATCCAAACATAGTGTTAGTATTGCTTAGTAAATATATGCCAAATCATATAATTAATACAGTTGACCATTTTATAATTAATATTTAATAAATTAATAAGTTCTAATAATTAATAAGTTTTTAAAGAATTAATTTGGTTGTAATGACCAATAATTAATATTTTTTTTAAAAAAATTCTTTATAATATCAATTATTAAAAAGATAAAATAATTATATATGTACTTAATACTTATATTTATTAATTCAATAGAATTAAAGTAAAAAAAATTATAAATAGAAAAAATTATGACATCATGTTTTTTATACAAAAAAAATGATATTAAGAAATTTCTTTTTGTCTTAAGTTGAATATTATATTTTTTTTTTTATAAAAAATCACAATATAATTAAAAAAAATTATATATTAGGTCTTATTTTATACTAAAAATTATTTATATATAAAAAATATTTATTAGTTAATGAAAACATAAAATCTTTTAATAATAATGATGTATAACTTTTTTTTTTTTGAGGATGAATAATTAATATAAGTTAACAACAATAATAGACATCTCATATCAATTATCATTTTATAACCCACTTTTTCACAAAGTGAGATTCATTATTCATAATTTTTTTTTAATACAAATGTTGTGAAAAGAAAATTATTCAAAATATGAAGAAATAAATTTTATCCAACCCATCTGATTTGTTTCATCCATCCATGAAATTTAACAACTATGTATTTCATATAAATATAAAATTGCTCATCAAAACAATATATATATATATATAAAAATTTCTTATAAAAAAAAGGGGTAAAAAGGACACAATTATTGATGTATTGAGGTTTGTACAAGACAAAATTATTGCGAAAAGCGTTTTTATATTTACGAGAATTGCCACTCCGACGACTTCGGGATTTTTCTACACCAACTGGCAAACAACCCCATTTGTTTTTGGTTCACCAGACCTTTTTGGAGTTTTCATAATTAATACTAATAATACTCAATTGGTTCGGCTTCTGCATCATCTAAGATTTTTTTTTTCTCTCTCTCTCTCTCTATATTGTCACATCGCAATCTTTATTTTTTTCGTACGTGTGATGTAAGCATAAATCACAGTTAAATCACAATCTTTTCTAGATGGGTTTCATTCAAAAAAATAAAAATAAATTAGTCTAGTTCAGATTCCTAGTTCAGAGTAGAAGCTGATACTTGCGAAAGCAGAGGAAGTTCAGAGATGGAAGCCCATATCCCCAAAGACCAAGGTCAACCTCTCTTACAGTCACAGGTTTGCAAATCCATCTTTTTGTGTGTGTGTGAAAGGAAATTATATAGATACAACAAAAAATTGGGACTATATTCCAAAATCCATCCTATCTAAACTGCACCTCATGCATAAGTTTTTTTATAAGATGTATACATACAGAAGACAAATCAGACACTCATCTGCTGAAATTCTCGTTTTCCTTATTTTGATTTTCTGGGTCTATCTTAATTCTCATATAAAGCTTATGATCTCTGTCTCCGTTCTTCCAGAAATGAAAACCCTTGAATTTTAAATCCATTTCTTTTATTATTATTTTTTAGCTTTTTCCTCTCTTTTTTTTTTTGTGCAGAAATTGGGTCTAATAGTTTCTACTAAAAATTGATCAAAGAAATTTGTTATTATCGATGGTCAGGATGATGAATGGTCAGCCAAGGAGAAGGATATTGACAATTGGCTTCCTATCACTTCTTCAAGAAATGCAAAATGGTGGTACTCAGCCTTTCACAATGTCACTGCCATGGTTGGAGCTGGAGTCCTCAGCCTCCCTTATGCCATGTCAGAGCTTGGATGGTAATATTCAATTTTCTCCAAAGAATCTATATATATATATATATTTTCTCCAAAGAATCTATATATATATATATGTGTGTGTGTGTGTGTGTGAGAGAGAGAGAGAGAGAGAGAGAGAGAGAGAGAGATACTATTACTTTGAAGGTTGTGTACTTCAAATTCTAAAAAAAGTTTACATGCTTTTTATATGAGAAATTTTCTGTTTTAGTGTAGCTGGGTTTCTTTAGGTAACATAAAGGTATAATTTAACATATTGCTGGTTTTCCAATCACTTCATCAACTAATTATACTAAATATATTTGTGACAGAATCAGATTTGTATCAGTTTGAGACAAACAAACTTCTTAATTTACTTGGCCAAAAAAAACAGAGATCTTAATTTTTCTGTAATGTCTCTTTCATTAGTGGTGTTCATTTGCTTCTTCCCTTTTGGTTCTCTGTGTGTGTGTGTGTGTTTACTTCTCAAAGATTCTTGTAGGACCTTCCCTTTCTTATAAAATACTATTACTTTCAAGGGCTTGTACTTTAAATTTCTAAAAATTGTTTACATGCTTTTATAAGAGAAATTTGCTGGGTTACTTTAGGTAACAAAAATGTGTGATTCAACATATAGTTGGTTTTCCAATCACTTCATCAACTAATTGTACTGATTTTATTTGTGAAATAATCAGATTATGTCAGTTTGAGACAAAAACAGTTTTTAATTTTTCTGTAATGTCTCATTTACTCAAAATCTGTATCAAAATTTAAATTTGAGTCAAAATCTTCAAAACCCTCCTCCAACCTTATACTCAAATCCATACTAAATTGGGTTTTACGCAAAGTTGTACCTAAATCCACAAAATACCGTAAAGATAAAATTAAAACTTTTGGGACAAATATGAGAATTTTTTGGCACAAGATATAACTTTTTTCAAAAGATTTGGGTATAACTTGAGGTGACCATCGGAGAACTTCTTATCAAATTAAGTTTTTTACTCAAATTTAAGTAAAAAATTTGAGTAACCATTGGAGATGGCCTAATAACGGGTGGTTCTTTTCTTTAATTTCAGGGGACCTGGTGTAACTGTGCTGGTTATATCATGGGTTATCACGTTATACACATTATGGCAAATGGTTGAGATGCATGAGATGGTACCTGGAAAACGTTTTGACAGATACCACGAGCTTGGTCAGCATGCATTTGGTGAAAAACTTGGTCTCTGGATTGTGGTGCCACAACAGCTAATTGTTGAAGTAGGCGTGAACATAGTCTACATGGTCACCGGAGGAAAGTCCCTGAAGAAATTCCATGACTTAGTGTGTAGCAATTGCAAAGATATCAAACTTACCTATTTTATCATGATCTTTGCTTCTGCCCATTTTGTGCTCTCCCATCTCCCCAACTTTAACTCCATCTCTGGTGTGTCTTTGGCTGCAGCAGTCATGTCCTTGAGGTACATTACAGTGTTTCAAGATCTCTACCCTTTCATCACTTGATTGCCAATATTTGTTATGTTAGCATGGAAACATGATACTAAACCCAATCGCTCCATAATAACCATCAGACAAGCCCCATTTGGATGTATTGTCCGTTTTCATCTGGCAGTTCACTAAGGAGCCTAGGCTTCCAGCTTGGTGCCAGGCCTAGGCTTCATGGGTTTGTCCTTTTGAACCCTAAGCTTAAAAGACGCTTCATGGATTTATCCTTCTAGACCCCAAGTCCCAAAAGGGTTGTGGGCGCAAGCATGATCCTGCTTAGACGTGGTGCCCAGACACCTGAAAGTATTGTCCATGATAAGTGAACCTAAGCTTCTAGCCCAGCTGCAAACACTCAGGGGTTTGTCGTTCTTGGGCTCTAAACCCAAAAGGTGCCTTCTTGGTTAGAGGTGTCTTGCACCGACTTTTATAAGTCTATCATGGACATCGTCGGACATCCTAATGTGGGATGCCTAACAATAACAAAGAGAAAAACACATGAATCAGAACAGTATTAAACAAGTACAAGGAATTATAGTGGTTCACACCAGTTGCTGCTACCCTAAATACTCTCCCCTGTCATGTTAGAAAAGATTCCAGACAAAAGCTACTCAGAAACATGAAACACATTTATTTTTTATATTTTTGAAGCATTGAAATTGATCAGCAAACATAATATGTTTGATGTTATTGTTGTCATGCAGTTACTCTACTATTGCTTGGACTGCTACTCTTAAGAAGGGTGTGCAAAAGGATGTGGACTATGGCTACAAAGCTAAGGACATGACAGAAAGAGTTTTCAACTCCTTTAGTGCCTTGGGTGATGTTGCTTTTGCCTATGCTGGGCACAATGTGGTCTTGGAGATACAAGCAACCATCCCTTCTACACCTGAGAAGCCTTCCAAGGGACCCATGTGGAAGGGAGTAATTGTTGCCTACTTAATAGTGGCTTTCTGCTACTTCCCTGTTGCTCTCATTGGGTATTGGATATTTGGGAACAAGGTTGATGATAACATCCTGATCACATTAGAGAAACCTGTTTGGCTCATTGCAATGGCTAATATGTTTGTTGTCATTCATGTTATTGGAAGCTATCAGGTTCAAGTCAAAAACTTTTCTCTGCTTCATTTGTTTTGAATGTATCCTCGTAGTAATCAGCTTTGATGGTTCTTTTATCTAATTTTTATGTGATTTCTGTGAAAATGTAGATTTATGCAATGCCGGTGTTTGACATGATAGAAACTGTGCTGGTAAAGAAATTGCAATTCAGGCCCAGTACAATGCTTCGCTTTATTACACGAACTCTTTATGTGGGTAAGTTGGCCTCTTCATCAACTACCACCTGGGTGGCCCAGTGATAAGGAGGACCTTGAGATGAGCCGTAAACTCAGACATCCTAGGTTTAATTCCCACGGGCATAAGGGGTGGCCACCCTCCACACAAACAAAGTTTGTGCAAAATAGCTATGGAAGGGGGCGGTGAGGTTTAGTCATTTGAGGTGCAAGCCACCTGTCCAAGCTTCTGATGACACTGTTAACTAGAATTATGTTTTGTTTAAAGTAGATAAGTTTTCTTTGCTTTGCAGCATTCACAATGCTCGTCGCCATTACCTTCCCTTTCTTCGGTGGTCTTCTCGGCTTCTTTGGAGGATTTGCATTTGCCCCAACCACTTACTTTGTAAGTTGCTATCTACCTCTTATTGTCATTGCAATTATATAGGATTGTTTCTTTATCTGCAGCTAAGATATCATACAATTTGTTATATCTCTATCTTATCTTTCTTCAGCTTCCTTGCATCATGTGGCTCGCCATCTACAAGCCAAGAAGGTTTAGCTTATCTTGGTTTATTAACTGGGTATGTGCAACTTGAATGTCACATTGATCCCAGTTGTTTTTTCTTTTCCATTTGCCCTGAAATTGAAGTCAGTTGAATTGATTAAGCTTCATGAATTTCAGATCTGCATAATAGTGGGTGTTCTTTTGATGATTCTGTCACCAATTGGAGGGCTGAGGCAGATCATAATTGAAGCCAAGAACTATCAGTTCTACTCTTAAAACATATATCCCCAAAGGGAAGTGGTTTGTTACAAATACCCTAAAGAAAAATTGAAGAAGATTGAGATGCTGCCAAGTGATGGCCATTGGCAAGATGTTCGTGTGTTTCCATCAAGTAATCAATGATACCTGAATAGGATTTCTGGGTAATTGATGTATTGTTTGGTTATGGAAGAAGTATTTGTGGCCATAAAACCAAGTAGAAAACTTTCTGGAGGCCTTTATATATTGTTGTATTATTTTCATTAAATGGTGTGCATATATATATATATATATATGTATGTATGTATTTATCACCTCCTTTCATCTTTTTATTCTTTTCTCATTGTTGAAATAGAGGTGGATTGTAAAACATCCTGAAATTATGATGAATAAATATAATATGTGAAGGTTGTGTGAGCACCTCCAGAAACATTTTGCAATCACCTTGTCCTCGAGGCCTTTTTTTCTTTCCGTCCACGTGCATTCGTACGAGAATAAAACTTAGTATATTTGAGTAAGCTCTCCAATAGTTAAATGAATTTTACACAAATCTTTCATAAAAAATATATATAATTCTACCTCGTCTCAAAAGTTTTAAATTTGACTTTAAACGATAATTTTGAATCTTTGAATAGTGTTTAGTAAAATTGGGTACGGGTTTTTTAAGATTGGAGATTTTTTTTTTTTTTTTTAAGATTTTGATTCAAATTTAAATTTAAATTTAAAAATTTGAGTAACTATTAAAAATGGCCTAAGTAATGTAACTAAGAATGGTAACAGGAAGAGGTACTCCTTTCCCTAATCTCAATTTTTTTTTAAAGTAAGTTAAAAAATTTTTTTGGTAGATATATTAAAATTTTATACCAAAACAATCAACACAAGTAAAAATAATAAGTGTGATAAGAGAAATTTTAAAACTAATTTTATATATTATAGTTTATTGGTAAATAAAGTGTATTTAGAAGGAAAAAAATTTAATATATAAACAAGGTAAAGGGCTATAAAAAAAGAAGAAGAAATTTTAATATATAAACAAGGCATAGGTAATCATCTCCGACCCTATTTATGAACACTCTATACCTGCCTCATTAGAGACAGGACGGAATGGGTCAATTTATCATTCCTAAATGCAACACAACGGGAGGAAGGTCTTACTGTGGTTCAGTAATTCAAATTTCAGAATGATACCAGAGACCTTCCCACCAGACTTTTTCTCCTTGCATGACAAAGTGATTCAAACTCAATTTGTTTCAGGAACACTTACAAAATCAAGGAAGGAACAGAGCGTTGGGCTTTTCGTCTTGTGGTTTCACTAATTGTACTCTTTGTACGTACATCAAGTCCCTTGGACATTCCAATCCCCTGTCAAGTGGTGCTAGTATGCTGGTGAGGATATATCAAAACAATCAAATGTATAAACATAGCATGTGCTATATGTTTAGAAAATTAATTCACACTGCATTGCATTGCATTCTATCAAACAGGAAAATCTGTGAAAATCTCTTGAAACAACTCTCATATTACAATTTTGGAAATTAAAATTCTAGTTAGATAACACTTTTCACAAAGATTAGTCCATCTGACATCGACATCAATGAATTGTTTTAGAATCATTCAAACTAAAACTAATCCATTTGATGTTGTTAACATGAATAAATTGTCTTAAAACTTAAAAAGGGGACCATTTCAGATCAATATGAGTGGTATTTATAACACACCCAAATTTTAAAAAGCACACCTCATATGAGAAATAGTACAAATTATTTTTGTGTAAATAATAAAATGAATCACTTTAATGTAAATGGTTACTCTCATGGCTTTTACAATTACACTAACAAATGGGCCTTTTAACTGTAGAGGTTACGTGTCTCTCTGGTCTCCACTCTATCCCTTCTAACACCTAGCATGACCGGGACCAACACTTGGTGATGGCCTCTAATTTAAAAAATGAGATCTTCTCAGCAACATCATTTTTTTCCCTAGACATTCAAATCCAAAATGGGCCCTAGCCATTTCACTTTGTTCTTCTTCCACTCAAATTCTTCTCTAGCATTGAGTACTTAGAACATGTTTGGAGGAGCGGATGGCCATAAGAACCCCCCAGCCTGTTAATAGCAGTGGTCAAAAAAGGATGTTCTCCCTCCTATCCCCGCAAACAACACCTAATTCTCTTTTTCAATTTCAAACAGCATTCAAAGAGGAAACAGGACCAATTAAATAGGAGAATCTTATAGTTTCTGCTTCTCTAGTTCAAGATCCCAAGTTATGAGGTCCACGGTGATATATAAAGATTAGAAATTGTTATGCTGCTAGATTCCAACTATAGGTGTGCTCGACAAATACAAATATTCGGTTACTCAGGCAGCATTTTGAAAACTCAAATTAACAAAATTTGACTTTTTTTTTTTTTTTTTTTTACCGGGTGTCTGGGCCAGCTTGTGTACACCTCGACTAATCCCGGAACCCTAAAGTTAACAACCGGACAAATCTCCAGTAGCCCCAAAGAAGACTCGAAATTAGTAAGAATCAGATTATTCTAAAATCTAATCAATCGGATTATTCTAACAGTATCAATAGCAGGTCTGCTTGGAATGTCAACAATTGTAAAAAATCAATGTCCAAGACTTTATTTGCACAATTAATTGGTTGATGGGGATGCTATTCTGGGGCCATGAATCAATTAAACTACCTCTCTCTACTGAAGACTACGATCTGGGATATCCAACTGCCATCATACTGTATAAAGAAAAGCTGCAGAATTACCACTTTAACATCTCATCGTTTTCTTTCCTAAAACTATACCCTTGGCAAATTCCTTATAAAACACAAATTGTCCTTTTTCCACCAGAAAATTGCAAAAAAATTCTTCTTGAAATGCATATTCAGTTCACTGAAGTTTTGGGTCAATTGGATGATATCAAACCTAGTACTACTTGAGTAAAGCTAAAACTAAGTCTCTAATATCACAATTCGCTCCCCCTCTAGTGAATGGTAAATTAGATCACACGATCCAAAACATGAATTGTTAGCGATTTGAAATGTAAGTTTAGCATTCTAATCTAAAATATCAAAAGGCCAAAAAAAAAAAAAAAATCATACAACATACAAGAAAAAACATATATCGTTGAAAATTTTATTTTATAATAGCTTTGATTTATTGAAATTTTTTCGGTGTATATATTTACATGTAAATATTATTACAAATACAATCAAAAATCATATCACAATCCAAATAAACTGTATTTCGTTCTAACAAAACGATCCAAAGAAACCTACTTCTAATGTATCATGTTTTATAACAAGTGACAATCTATGTTCCCATCCCCATTCCATGTACCATAACAATCCTTGTCTAAATAACATTTTAACCACTAGCTATGACAGACTTATCAAGAAAAAACACTGGCTATGACTAACAATAAAACTTAGAATGAATAACCAACACCCAAAATACTGGAAAGATGGCTGTCTGCGGAGTGACAAATTGTCACAGCCTATTTGGATAAATAATTTGTTACTTAAATACCACCAGAAATATTACAAGAGGTTCCAGAGGTGGTAATCACGTCATCTGGAAGAAGAGGGGAATGGAATAAAAAGCAAAATAACTCCCTAAATTCTGATCCCATTCCCACCTGTACAATAAATTTTACCATTCTGGTTAGCCTGTTTCAATTAAACAATAAACTTGTACAATTTCTTATAAGATATATATATATATATATATATATATATATATTATTATAGATGAGACAACGAAAAATCTGTTTCTCTTCAAGATGATCAAACCAGCACTTATCTTTGAAATTAAATAAGCAGTATAATAACTAATACATAATTTAAATTAAAGGTTGAATGGTCAATCTTCAACAATAACAATATTGCTGATTCAAAAAGTTGCATTCAATTCTTTGCAGAATACTCAACAATTTTGAATTATAAAATGGAACACACCCATTGTACACCATTATTAGTATTAAAAAACATTACATGGTGAGGAAAAAAATAAAGTTTCCCCAGAAGCATATATGAAATTAAACATAATTGTATCACCAATAGACTATAGCTACACAAATTCAAATGGAAAATTTAATTCGCAGAAGCAAATAAGCTTCTGATAACATTCATTACATCCAAAAACTGCACCAATGATACATAGCTAAAACCTCCATAGTTATAAATTGAATTAATTTCTCTAATGAACATATAAACAAGAACCTGAAACCCAAATCTCCTCCTATTTAATTTTCTTCGCAATTTTGCCAGTTCTTTCTCTGTGCAATTCAACCCAAAGATTTGAAATCCACAATATACTAACTGATATCGCCGTTCCAACCACACAAATCCAAGAAACCCATACCCACCTTGGAATCACATTATCTGCCGCCCCACTTATATAAAACACACACATTTCGTACACAAAAAATGGTCCAGCCAAACCACGAACAACAGAATAAAGAACATAAAATGGAGGGGACAAGATCTCATACACTTTGGCCGCAATTGGTAAATCTGCTCTCCGGGCACTGGCGAGAGTCCATGTGTTCTGGCAAAAGCTCGTGACCTCCGCAAGAACAAGAAGAATCAGAATCGCATAAGCTCCGTGATAAACAAGGTACTGGCAAGTCACGAAGACGAAGAGAGTGGCCAAATGGTGGCCTATAAAAAGGATGTCTTTGGGATAGAAGATGAGGTAGTGACAGAGGTCCATTAAAAAGTAGGCGATACTATAATCGAGCACTAAACTTTGATTATCAGTGTTAATTGAAGCGAAACCGCGATTTGGATCGGAATATATAGCACGAGAGGCTAAGAACACAGCGGGAGTGCCGTGAGCTAATGAGATTAAACAGCTTGAAGCCTCTGGTCGGAGCTTAGGGCTCCAATTTCTGAAAACCACGAATTGGGCGATGAGATAAATGAGGAGAAACATTGTGAAGAACAAAGGTAGGGCCGGAACAGAGGACAGTGGAATTAGGGTTAGGGTTAAGGTTTCCATTTGAAACCCCAATTGAACAGAAAGCTTTGTTTGTTTATTCGATAACTGTTACAGAGAATCAGAGTAGAGAGAGACGGGTTTGTGTGAGAACAGGGAAGAATATAAATAGTGATGAGAATGAACAGCGAGAGATCAGTTGGTGTTGTTTTGTTTTGTTTTCGAGGAATCTGACAGATTTTCTCAGAAAAGTCGCCTCTCGAGTAATGTTCATTGTACGAAATTTTGTTAAGATAAGTCGAAAAGTTGAGTATTTGTTACTTTATTGTTCTATGTAACATACACAACTACATTATGAATTATATGAATTAATGAAGTTTCGACTATCAAGGATTCTGAAAGTAATTTAATCTATTATTTCATAACAAAACATTCATTAATTTAAGATTAATAAATGTATTAATAAAAAATAATAACATAATTTATTTATTTCTATTAATTTTTTTTTAAACAAATAAAATATTCAAACCGACAGAGTTTAACTGATCTCATTTTTCTTAATTCGATCATCGTTTCATAGAATTATTAAATACTAAAATTATTAATCTGATTGATGATTGATCCAAAAATATGACCATAATTGATATTCATGATAATATTAAAAATGAAGAAGTCAAAATTAACTTTGTTAGAAAAATAATAATAATATATTATCTAAATAAAGAGATAGTCTTTAAAATAAATAGAATGAGAAAGCATTATTTATGTGACTGAAACTAAATAATTATGATAAGACTTTTATTTATTTTATAAAACAATAAGAGAGGGAGATTAAACCCACACTAATTGCATCAAGAATGAATATTTGTATTATTTGAATAGAATCTCGATCTTTAATACGAGCTTGTTAAGTTTAGTAAGTTAAGTTAATTGAAGTATTTTTAAATTTTTTTTATTTGGTCCAAATCTTAATTGTATCCCGACGCTTAAATTCAGACGTAACTACAGATTCAACCTTTTTTATTTCACTTTGATCTCACTCTTTCACATAAGTGAGAAAATATTGTTAATTTAATAAATTGTGTGTTACACGCATGTGAAAAGGTAGGAATAAAAAAATGGGATCTCTCACATTTTTCTAAAAAAAAAAAAAAAATCACATTTCTTAAATATATTCTTTATCATTATCCCATAATTAATGTTTGAATGGGATGTTATATTTATGATATTTATTCTTAGAGGTTGAGGTGTCAACTCATGCTAATGTGTGAGTGTTTCGGTTGAGTCAATAAATATATCATATGATTAATTAATTGCGTTAAGACTTTAAAACTCAAATATAACACATTTACGATCAAGTATCAAAATTCGAGGGCAACCCACAATTAACCTATTTTAATTTTATAAATGAAAATTTTAAAATTGATAAATTTGGGATGTGAAATAAAGCAAAGTGAAATCTCTTTTATGGCACTTGCAAAATCTGGCAAGCTTTCAATACAGGTCATGCTAGGGAGAGAGAAAGAAAAAAAAAAAAGAGTTAATCCCAGATTAGGCTTGCAAGGGTTGGCTCTCGTTCGTGTCCTTTGACAATAATGACTCGCGCAGAATTTGATCGGTCCAAGTAAAATTTGTTATTTAAAATCTGTCTAAAAGACCAAAATAATAAAATACTTTTCATATTCAAAAATTAAATGAATGGCAGTGTGACCAGAGGACTTGGTCTCTGTTTGGGTTCACATATTTAATAGGAAAAAGAAAAGAAAAGAATAGAAAGGAAAAGAAAAAAGGAGAAGAAAGTCATTTTAAAAACATTTGAGAGAAAAGAAAATATTAAATAATGGAAGTCCCAGAAAGGGGAAAGAAAAAAGGGCCTGTTGTCAAATGTAAGAGTGGCTGGAGATCTTGAATTCTAGAATAATGGATACGTTTTAGTTCAACCACTTTGATTGAATATAACGTCCAAGAAAATCAGGATTTAGTTGAGAATTTTGTCAGCTAACCAAAACACTAAACAAATCTTCAACCATTTTGACCACCCTTCTAAAACTGCTTTTGTAATAATTTTGCTTCTCCTAAATTCCAAACACACTTTTACAGGTTATGACATTGGAAAAATTCCCCAAACACCCCCCCCCCCCTAATAACCTCCAAATTTGTCTACAACTACAGCCTGTTTCTAATCTTCCTTCCCCTCCTAGCTTTCGTCTTATTTCAGATTTTCCTCCTGTTTCCTTGTAGCTTCAGCTGTTGTCCCCAGTCAAAAATAAAATCTATTAAGCCACAAGTTCCCAACCTTCAAACAAAATGCATATATAAATTTTGCATTACAGGGATAACACACCCTTCATTTTTTTCTTCTTTTTTCCCCCCACCTTTTGGGTAGCTATAAAAATAAAAATAATGATAAATAATAATAATAATAATAATAATAATAATAATAAAACATCATTTTGGGGGCAGCAAATAATAAGCATTGAAGTGCAGAATATGGTACTCACATGGTAGAGAGAGGGTAGACTGGAACTAAATAAAAAGGAAAACCGTATCCATATACCTCATTCTAAGCAAATTTACTTCTTCACTACAGTATGCACAATCCACACTACATCGCCAATCACAGAGACCAAACATGCCTGGAAACCGTTCAACACCTCAAACCCTGACTGGAAAACCACGGGGCAGATTTCATGTTCACGAGGAAAACTTCACCGGCGACAATGGTGTTTTAACATTCTAAGCCACCTTCCACTCCAATGAGGAAAAAATATCATCCCAACCTCGTTCAAACCCCAAAGGACCGTATGACAATTATGCTCCTCCAGCCACTCCATGAAATTTGCAGTAATTCACTTAAGGCTGCCACAAACAGCAAATAGTACTTTTATGCCCCCTTTGTAGAACATTAAAATAAGAACCCAAGTGGCCCTGACAAGCAATTTCTGTATCAGGATATTCTATTCTTGCTCCATAGTTTGTAAATACAGCAGCAACGTCAGAACAGACAGAGTTAATCAATTTCTCCTTCCTCTACATCATTTGCTATTTTTGGAACACTAGGTGGCTCACCCTCTTCGTCTTCCTCATCCACTTTCATGTACAACCCGAGTTGTTCTAAAGGATTACTTCCCCCAAACTTGAAACTCCCCAAACCATCTTGAGAGTGTTCTGGGCTTGTCTCATCCACAGAGCTCGGTAATTGCTCAGGAGCAGCAGCACTTAGCATTTCTAAGTCCTCAAGAAACCGGGAATTCTCATTAATTTCAACAGTCTTTTCCATCTGCACAAGGCCAGAAACGTTTCCAATGAGGTCCACAAAGATAATTGGGGCTGTAAGCTGTTTTCTGTTGCTGTAACCTAAAATGCGTACACTTACCTTCTGTAGTGCCAGCCGAGCTGCTTCTCTCTCAAGCTCTCTCTTCCGCTTGGTTTCAGCTGCAGCTTCTGCTTCTGCTCGCCTTCGAGCATCTTCAGCAGCCTTGGCTTCTGCTTGCAACCGAGCTTTCTCTGGTTAAACATCATAAAATAATATTAAGAAATGATTTGGGATATATATCCATTCACCTTCATGTCAAAAAAAATGATATTATTATAATAATAATTGAGATTTCAAAACTGAACAACCTTTCCTTTTCTGCATTTCAAGTTCCTCCCTCTCACGACGCAGTTTCTCTGGATCCCCCTTTTCAGCCTAATCCCAGCCAGATAAAATTGTACCAGATCATATCTGAAGTGGAAATGCTTGCAAAATGGACAGGCACAAATGGAGTAAATTTACAAGGGACCCAATTTTATAACCAACCTGGTTGAGTGTTTTTTCTCGAGCTTTTAATATGGTATCAGCAAACCGGTTCTTCAAAACTGCAGCCCTATATCGCTTCTCAGGGGAAACCAGCCTCTCCGTTGGACCACTGTCCCCTAAAACATTACAAGATGATGGATGAGACACCACCACCGAACTAACACGACACAAATTCTCTTCACCTCTCATGCTTACCATCCTGACAAAAATCCGACTCAACAGAGTTTGGCTTCTGCTGGGACACCTGTTCCAGTTGATCCAACCCACTAACAGATTCTGCACAAGGCCACGGATAACAAACTTTTGAGAAGGGGGGAACTTCTATGTTTTACAAAGAAGAATTTTTTCTTATTGAAGATGACCAGGCCATATTACCAACTGGTCACATGTAGGCAGGTAAAAATTATCCCATCGTGCCCAATATATCCCATAATTAGGAGCCAACAATAGGGACTTATAATTGATACTTATGCTATATAAATTGACAACATGCTGGCAAGTCATGAGCAACGTGTCAGCTACATGTTAGAAGCCAGGTAAAGCACACAAAGAGAATAAAAAGATTAAACATTACTCACGATGTCTATCGAGCAAGTCACCAGCAGCTGTCTTTTCATATAAATCTGCTCCAGGACCAGAGTTTTCCTGTACTCAGATGAAAATATATAAGCAAGACAGTCCCAGTATTATGCAAGGCTCCCGCCATTATGGGATCTATGAAAGGTATGCAGCCTTATCCCCACAAGCGGTGAGGCTGTTTCCATGACTTAAAACCGGTGACCTCCAGGTCACAGTGGAGCAACCTTACTATTGCGCAATGACCCGAAAATAAATAAATAAAGTGAAATGATAAACGGAAAACATCTATAAGATGTAATTTCCATTTGACCAGTGAGCAGCAAAGAAAGCAAAATTATTTATTCACCATCATTTCAGGAAGCGCACAATTTTACACACATTAAAAAAAGAGTAAATAGCATCAAGACATACCTTTGATAGCTTTACTGGACTAGATGCTTTAGCACCATCGGATTCACTCTCAGAACTGCTAGACTCTGAATCTGCGTATGATACATATATACGCAGAACAACAGTTGTAAGAGCAACAATAATATTAACAAAACAGAGAGATGAGGGCGGAGAAACAAAATAAAACAATACATAAATGAATAGATGATTCTAGCTGAACAACTGAATAAACAAATAAAAATAATACTTCAATAATACAAATCAAATAAAAATATAGTTCTAGCTGAACAACTGAAAAAAAACAAATGAATTAAAATAAAAAGGAATTGCCCAAAATTGTATTAAACAAACAATGATATTTACTCATCCCAAAAAAAAAAAAAAGCATTGGAATTTGCAAAACAATTTTTGCTGACACAAAAACAAGCTTTGCAAAATAAGTTGATGAATGGATAGGTAGATCGACATGTAAATATTTCTATATTTAAGTGCAATAGAAATGTATGTATATTCATTTTTAGCAAGACTTAGAGCATCTCCAAGACTACTAGTTAAAATTAGGCTAAATTTTAGCTAAAACCCCTCTTATCTATTTTAGCTAGTCATTTTTTAAGACTAATTCCAACACAACTCTCCATTTTAGCTAATCTTATGGGGCACCGCACTATACCTAATTAGAGCATCTCCAAGAACCAAGCTATCTCTTCCTTTTAGTCATAATAGCTAGTCTCCTTCCAAAAAAGTCACTCCAATAGGCTAGCTATCATACTAGCTAAAGTAGATGCTAGTTTTCTTGCTAGCTAGAAATGGCTAGTCGAAATGACTCGCTATTTCTTATTATATTAATATATATTATATTAATAGTTAAAAGATTAATATGTTAATGGTTTAGAACATTTTTTAAATTATTCCCAATCTACCTAAAGTGCCTTAAACTACACAACATGGAAAGATGGCTTAAACAAACTTGCACTTAGTTAACAAAGTAGCTAACACATTCTCCATGGGTGAGTATCCAGGTATTCAGGGCTTAATAAGTAATAAATCCTTTCATCAATTACCATTGCTAGGTTTTGTATAGAGTATAGTTATTGCTTGATCGATCCTCAATCACTAATGCTAAGACCCTAAAAGTGAACAAATGAATAAATGTTAATGTGAGTTTGCCACTTCAATTATTTGACCTTCATTATATAGAGGAAGCTAAGACACTATAGACAAATTAATTTACACAAAGAAATTAGAAAACTATAGGAAACATTAGAAGTAATGGAAGTGTTCGATTACACTCTAGGGCACGGATTTAATTTTTGTGCCGCTCCCTTCTTGTTGTATTTCAGGTTGCCCTTCTCGGGCCCTTTTATCAATATAAGTTACATTTACGGATAAAAAAAAATTTACAATATATACTAAAATTGATAGCAGACCTTTTTCCCCAGTGAAAGACGGGCTGAAATACAGGAGAAGAAGCGACAAGAGGGGGGGAGGGGGGGAGATCCCTTATCCACAAAAACAAAAAAGAAGGAAGAAAAAAAAAGGATGAACCCTAAAAGGTAGGCCTTAGTGAGCTGAATTTAGACTTGAAAAATGTGCTTTAATTCGCAGGCAGAAAGTAGCCTGTCAGAACAAGGGACACTTTATTTTGGCACCCCAACTTGTTAATCTGAACAGAGCATCAGACGTTCCAAAATTGTATGACATGGCAATACTACAAAATAGAAAGTGAACTTTATTTTGGCGCCCCAACTTGTTAATCTGAACTAAGCATCAGATGTGCCAAAAATTGTATAGAATGGCAATACTACAAACAAAAAGAGTAAACTAAACAAATTAAATAAAATCATATGCACATGAAGTGCTCAGAACATAAAATGATTTTGTTCCCCACATGATCTCAAATCATAAGTATATAATCCAAAATGGTAAACAAGAAAAAATCAAACAGATGATGTACAGGATTACCAACCCGAATTGCCACAGGAGCCACGCGAAGTAACACATTTATTGCTTCTTCGACCTGTGTCTTTTTCTATCTTTACTGGAGGATAACTTGAGACAGGAGGCTCATTCCCACCAATATCGACATCCTCGTCGACGGCGTCATTCCCTACAAAATGTACAATGTGTGAGAGAAGACATCAGTTAAGGTGACAGCCCAACATGCAAGGCCAACATCCAATATTTTGGTATGCAACCAAATGGGATGGATTATAACCTTTGCCAAGTTGCATGGATGAATTGCTAAGCCCTGATTCGTTTAGCAGCTGCAACAGATACAGAAACATATAATCATTATAGTATATTATACACATTCTTAGGGGAATGAGGGTACAAAACATTAAAATACCTCTATTTCACAAGGTTCAGCTGTTGGACGGTTCTTCTGTTTCTCTTGTAAATAGTCATCTACAAGATTCCGTAACATGAACAAGGTATCATCACTGAGATCATTAATATCGATCTCAATCTCATCCTCTCCAGTTTCCCTACCATTAGAACTCTGTTCTCTCAAAAATTCAACAATATTGTCTGGCATATCACCCGGCAAAGCCTCCAAGT